>OZ014530.1:31855934-32383114 GCA_963966105.1 Volucella zonaria | reverse complement strand
ACTTGTGTAAATGCTGAATAGGATCGGCGAATTTACCCCACCTTGTTGCAGACCGTTTTTAATGTTAAATGTTCCAGCAGATGTCACATCGCCATTCTTCACTATGAACTGTCTAAAGATACAGCAGTGGTATACTAATGCCCAAGTAGGATCCAAGTCAATCAAGCAGGCACCAGTGCACTGGTTCTTGCCTTTGTTCCATTGGATATCAGAAACCAGTTTGGACGCAGCATGAATGATAGCATGCCCCGCCTTGAAACCGAATTGATTATCCGGAATTATATGTTTGTCCTCAACCCACTTAGTCAGGACTCGAAGACCTTACTGGTTTTTGGAAGAAGACTGATCGAGCGGAGATTCGCCAGATTGGAAGTATCTTTATCCTTTTTAGGTATGGGATGCACCCCCGCAATTTTCCAATGCGCTGGATAATGTGCATTATTCATTTCATTATTAAACAAGGTGGTATAAATGTCCACCGCTTCTAGTGAGAGATGTCGAAGCATGATGTTCGGTATTTCATCGGTTCCCACTGATTTCTTACTTCTAAGCGATTCGAAGATCGTTTGGAGCTCCTCCTTCGAAATGAAAGGGGGTAGTACCCTGTCGTTGGTAATGACGTTATTTGACATATTCTCGTCTGTAAACTGGGTGAAGCCCGAGCTCTCGAATCGCCAATTCTCTATTTCATTTCGAAGGTAGAAATTGTGCACAAGGACTAGACTCTCCAGGTCGTGGTTCGGGCAATGATGTCATTCGCCTTGTACATTTCCTGGAAAGTCGCTCCTATAGCCTCTACTTTCTCATGCGGATCCTCGATCACAAAGAAGTTGTCATCATCAACTGCCTCATTTGGATCGATACCTGCTGCTACAAGTATTTGTTCCTTGTTCGTCGTTCGGGCGATTTTGAGACGTGGAAGGTCGTTTTGATTATTTCTCCGAAATATCTTATTTATTTGCGGAGACATATTCGGGTTGCTGGTGTTTACAGCCTGAATTTTATTGTTCCAATACAAATTTACAGAATTTCTGTAATTTTCCTTTATTAATATCTGGAGGCTTTTAATCGACTACTTCAATGTCATGATCTCCGGGTTATGTCTGTCAGTGAACTGTCTGTACAAGGTTTTTAGTCTTGAAAGCAGTCTACTTTTATTTCGATGCAGTGCGTCCATAGTTGCGTTGCGGAATAGGTCTTCGTTGTCAGCGGGTTGGTACCGAAGTATCGTTTTGTCCATTGTTCGTTTAATTGTCTCGTCCATTAGTTTTAGATATCTGTCAATCTCCTCGTTTGACAGATTTCTATTGGACGGTAGGTAGAGCGAATTCGAGGAGAATGCTCTAGTCAGTATTCTGGAGAAGTGCATCCAGCGCACTCTACTATAGTTGTGGGAATGCCTTTGAACACGCTCATCCAATTCCGCAGTTTCGTCATACACAAAAGTGCGTAAACAGTTTATGGTATGTTGGTTAGTGCATGTCAGGTATATTCGTGTGTCGAACAGAAGGAGAAACAACGGACTTTCCGTCGCCGTAAGACCGAGTTGATACATTATACTGTGCTGACCCCACCAATTGAATAATAGGTTCCCTCTAGTATTTGGTGTATTATTTCCACAATCTCTATGTTTGGCGTTGAAATCTCTGCCGATAATAAAGTAATTCTCCTCCAATTCCAGCCTTCGGAATCGAATCGACACCATGTATAACCGCTTTCACCTACGGAGAGGATGTAGCACATGACGCATACTTCCAGCACCTGGAACCTACGTACTACACGACTGTATATTCTTTTGAAACGCAGTCCTTTTCTAACAAAGATCGCAACACCTCCGCCTTGAATGGAGATGGGTCGGTTTCTTCGTAATATTTCATATCTTCTGTGCCTCATTTTGTGTCTTTTGCTAAGTTTAATTACGTTAACCAAAAACACATCGGGGGCTTGGTCTTTAAGCAACTTAAACAGTGCGGCTCTTAGTTCGAACCGAGATGAGAGACAAAACCCCAGAAGCAAATAAAAAATCGACGACAGTCAATAAGGGCCATCTTTGTGTCACTTGATAATTTATTCGGGGGCCGCGATTGTCAAAGAGTTGCACTAAGGCTGCGTTTACATGTTCACAACAAATAATATCTAATTTCAATTGAGGTAATCTTAATACAAATATTCCTTTCTTTCTTTGCCTCGTAAGAGGGAGTTTAGGTTAGGCTAGGTTAGGTAAAAGTGGCTGTTGAAAAGACCAGCCCACTTAGGCCTGTTGGCCCATTGTGATGCCACGTGGATCTGTGATCCTCCTACTCGTGGAACCAATTTGACCTTATAATGAATCGTAGTAGACTGTTAACGTCTATATTCTTTAGATCGCTTAAGTCTTTGTAGAAGGAAGCTCCTAGGTGAAGTTTTCTTCTTTGGGAGAGAGCTGGACATGAGAGTCTTCGTCCATGCAGACTCTTCAGAAATTATTTGTAAAGACGCCCAGCCTTCTTACATGCTTGCCTATAAGGCAGTTTCCAGTGATGACATATAAGATGGCGCTTAGAGGTTTCCTATTTACATAGAAGGATCAGACTCTTAGGACTATTTTTTGGCCAAATCTGTGAGGTCCACCAGTCCAGCTAACGTCTGTTCCTCATCCTGCTTTAATATTGATTTGCACGTAGCGATTGGTATACCTATGCTATCCTTTTTCGGTACCAAAATGGTTCAAATTTTGGAGAGTTCATCGGCCCCGCAGTTGACTGGAATGTCTCTATGGCCCGGCACCCACCAAAAGTGAGGGTTGAACTGGTCTGCCATCTCCGTAAACGATCGGCATTCAGGGGCGGTTTTAGAATTTAATGAGACCGAGTCCAGTGACTTGATAGCATCCGAAAAGATTCGGATATCCTTTGCAGATATCATGTTTTTCTTCAGCCAAGACAGAGCTTCTTTAATCCTCAACATTTCCGCCTGGAAGACGCTACAGTGATTTTGGAAAACGGAAGTAGAGGCTTAGCTTATCTCTGAAAACACCGCCACCAACCCCGCTATCAGTTTTAGATAAATCTGTGTAAAAGCGGATTGACTTGTCCTTCATGAAAGCATACTCCTCCCAGAAGGATCTCAAGGGGAAGCTTACATGGAAATCTTTGTCAAACCAAAGTTCAGCTATGGTGTAATCAATACTCTATGTGAGGATTCCTAATGTGTTAAGAATATTAACGTGGTCAAATGAATTACTTGTCCACTGTGTAGTCACTTTAAGACGAATAGCTGCAGTCGCATCTATAGTATTTGTCTGCTGATAATATCGAGGGGCGTCATATGAAACATAATGTCTAATGCCGCAGACTGGGTAGACCGCAATGCTCCACTTATGCATAGACATGCTGTTCTTTGGACTCTGCCTAGTGTAATGCGCTGCACTGCACTTTCTAAGGCCTTCCACCAGACTACTACCCCGTAAGTAAGTATCGGTCTTATGACCGAGATGCATATCCAGTGGGTTATCCGAGATTGAAAGCCCCATTTGTTCCCAATGGCTACTGCAGCTTTTTTGACTCTTTCTTGAATGTTAGGTTTGCAGTTTAGTTTTCTGTCAAAAGTGAGACCCAGAAATTTTGCTGTATCGCAAAGTACCGTTTATTGAAGGAGGGTCTGTAGTTGGGATTTTGTATTTCCTGGAAAAGAGGACAAGATCAGTTTTATATGGGCTTATTGCCAATCCACAGCGATCTGCCTAACGGGCTAATCTGTTGAGATTTAGTTGAAGAAGTTTCTTTAAGATGCTTACCTGAGACGGCTATAGTAATGTCATTCGCATAGGCAATCCATTAACAACTAAGTTCCAGAGAAGGGGAGAGAGGATACCGCCTTCCGGCGTACCTCTGCTGACACCTGACACATCTTTTAGCACAAGTCTCTCCCAGTTTGGTGTTGATTATCCTGCTGTCTAGCATAAGACTGATCAGTTCCCCAAGTGAATCATCTACTGGCAGAGTTGACAGCGCAGTCGTGATTGCGGACGTGCTGGCGTTGTTAAAGGCACCCTCTATGTCCAGGAAAGCAACCATTGTGTACGAGTACTCTTTATATTGTAGGCATCTTTCGATGTGGCTAGTCAGTGAATGCAGAGCCGTTTCCACCGACTTTCCTTTACAGTAGGCATGTTGAGCCGTTGACAGAAGTCTTAGATCAATTTTAGCTCGTACCTGGATATCAATCAGCCGTTCTAGAATTTTCAGAAGGAAAGGTGAGAGACTCGTAGGTCTGAGGTCCTTTGGGACAACATGAGAACATTTTCCGGCTTTGGCAATGAAAACTACATTGACTTCTCTCCATGACAGTGGAATGTAGATCAGTTCTACACAGCTCCTCATGGTACTCTCTAGCGTAGGCTGGATAATATCCGAGGACCTCTCTAGCTCGGTAGGTACTATACCGTCAGGACCAGCAGATTTGTATGATTTGAAGCTATGCAGGGCCCAGATCAGTTTATCTCTTGTGATGAGACCATGAATTTTGGTCACGGTTGCAGTAGGCCTGTTTGGGTTGCTACTGACCGCCAATTGAGAGCTGCCTGGAAAGTGGGTGCCCAGTAGCAGGTTGAGTGATTCATCACTTGAGGTTGTCCAAGAGCCATCGGTTTTTTTCAAACAGCTAGGCATCATAGGATTTGTAGAGAGAACATTTCTCTTGGACGCGATGCCTCAGGGGTTTCCGTGATTTTGTCACAGAAGGACCTCCAGGATTATCGCTTTGCCTTCCTCAGTTCTTTTTCGTATAATTTGAGGGATTCTCTGTATAAGTCCCAATCAGTCACTTTTCTTGTGCATTTTGCTAAGTTGAAAAATTTTCTGCAAGTGTTTCTGAGCAGTCCCAGTGCTGATGTCCACCAATGGGGCTTTTTCTTGCCTCTAGGTTGAATAAGAGGGCAGGAAGCGGACACAGCCTGATTGAGAGCCAGAGTGAATTCCTTGATTTTCATGTCAAGCACATTGGTGTCACGCGCGGGACTTGATAGTTCAGAGGATACCGTTTCTGACAGTATTCCTCTGTATTTTGGCCAATCAGTTTTCCGGTAGTTTCGGAATGCTGGTTGGCTGGGAGAAGCATCACTCAGGCTGAATTGCATGTATCTGTGGTCTGAAAAAGAGTGTTCAAACGATAGCATCCAGTTCATTAGCATTTGAGTGATGCTGTCGGAGACAAGAGTTATATGTATGTTAGCACTTCCTGTCGGTTTCTAGTTGTAAAAGTAGGCTCATTGCCAATATTGCAAATAAAGAGGTTAGTACTTAAAATATATTCAAAAAGTGACTCACCTCTATTATTGATGTCGGAACTGCCCCATACCGTGTGATGCGCGTTAGCGTCGCATCCGATGATGAGGTTAGTTTTTTGTCTTCCAGCCTCCAGTACCACCCCTTCCTAGGTTATCACCAGGGAGAGGGCCCACATGATCGTGGCCAAGGTATGTCGATGCTAGCCAGTAGGAGCCTTTGGCAGTCTCTAGTCTGGCAACGGTTATGTCGGGGTCGCTGAGATTAGCAAGTAGAAGTGCATTAAGGCTACGTTTCACTAATATACAAGTTCTGATCTTACCTTTGTTTCTTGTATAGAGCGGGACGTATACGGGTGTTCTAAGTCCACGAACCATGCCTTCTACAATCCATGGTTCCTGGATTAGGATAATGTCTTCTGCGTTTTTTGAAAGACGCAGAATGAGTGCGGCCGAAGCCTTTTTTGAGTGACGAAGATTAATCTGCAGAAACCTAATCATTGCTACAGTTTTCTATAGTAGCCTCCACCACGGTGCTGTTGAGATCCTTCCATTCTGAAGATGAGCTCTTGGGCATATAGGACCTCATTTTGCTTCGTCATCGGTTTCCATTTCCGACGATGTGTCAGATAAGGAAACCAGGATAGATTGGAGTCGTCGCTATCCATTTCTGGAAAGGATATCGGCGCTCCAGGATCTGAGGTTGTGTTTGGTGGTGTCTCCGTTAAAGGAGGAGGAGGTTGCTTATCAGCATCCAGCTCATCCTTTTTGTAGACACTTAGATGAATTAACACCGAATCCTTTTGTCTGCGCTAGAGGATTAAGGGGTTCCTTATTGAACACGATCAACGCGTATCTATAAGAACCCCTTAGTTCCTCCAGTTTCGCGACTTTCCAATCATGAGTCGGAAGGGTCGGGTTTCTGAGCCTGATGATCACCAGAATGCTTTCTGAGGAGGAGGGTTCTGCTGCGATCCAGGTACAAGTTCGAGGTCTGCTAGGGATGTCCTCCTTAGATACGACCTCGAGTTTTACCACTGGTCAAATCTCTCCTAATCCACCTATGGCCTTAGTGAAGAGATTGAGAGATCTCTGACTGGCACATGCGATGAGCTTGATGTGGCCTTGGTGCCAGCCAACATCGCTTAGATAGAAAGTGTTCCGCGGTTTTCCCGCATGATGGCCAAGAAGTTATTCCAAAGCTTCAGTTTGGCTAGCTGCCAAGGTGTTACATGTAGAACCGTCGGTATCGTTCCGCGATTCCGATTACCGCGATTATTATTGCGACCTTTAGGACTTCACTGAAAGAGATCAGGGATGTGCTTTTGGATGGCCCAGGGGTTTTGGTGCTGTAAGTTTTATGTCTTTTGGAAACCGGCACGGTTTCTTCCAACGATCTCTGGCGCTTGGATGAGTCTTTAGGTGTTTCGGGAGCAGTGGGTAATCCGTCATTTATCCCCCACTCAATCTTTCTCTTTGTGTCCGCAATTCTCTCAACCTCCGGAATGGATCCGAAGGTTTTGATGATGCGTGAAGCACTTCGGCGTCTTACGTAGAGCGCATTAGATGGGGCCGTGGGATCTGGCTAGAGCAATATCTACATATATTTCAACAAGAATGTAGATACTGCTCTGGTCAGTGCAGTCTAATTGCAAAGAGAGTGTTTTATAGCAGCCAACTCGATGCGAGGGTGAAGGTGATCTGCTGCGTGTGGTTCAACGGGAGAGCAAATTTATTGGAAAAGATTCAGTTGTTTGAGAGGGCTTGTCTTAGGACTTGTCTTCGCTTTTATAGAACACCAGAGTCTGAGCACATAAAATTCTATCCTAATGAGGTCTTGTACAATAGGGCGAACCTAATAAGAGTGGACAATTTCGTCATTAAGTTAACTCGAAAGCAAATCGCAAGAGCAATGACCTCATCGAACAACCTGATTTCCTAGGCTTACTAACCCAACTATATTGTATGTATCACGAGAGAGTGTGCTTTGACGGCTTTATTCCTCCAGAAGTGTTCCTCTACCTCGACATGAGGTACAGGACAAATTAGCGGTGCCGGTGCACATCGCTCGAACAGCTGCGGACAGGTGACTCAACTACGACAGAGACGTCGTACATTCCGGACTTTGCAAATTAATTTGTATCGTTCCTTTGAAAATAAATAAATAAATAAATCCAACATTACTATTCACAATTTTTTCATCTGTCTGTTCTCGACAATACGACAATTGCGATCGGCAATATTGTTTATTAACAGCATGTTGCACCTCCTCTGGGCCTTTGCGGTTTGATTTCCGTGATAGCGATGGACCTACTAAAAATTAGAAATCAATTCTGTCTTTAGACGCCACTTGGAAAAGGAACAGATTGTGCACCAACTAGCTCTTTAAGGATATGAAACTAACGCTGTTTTAATTATTTTTCACCAGATGTCATTGGAAGCTAAGGACCTAGTACAATCCTTCAGAGCTGTCAACATGGTTTCTGAAATAGAATAATGTGGTTTCGTTTTACCAAACCAACGGATACGGTGATTGGTCTTGTCTAAATCAGAATACCCTACTCCCTCAGGGAAAAAAAACACAATCCGTGTCTTAAAAAACTGTGTCAAATCCCATTAAAGTCCCCCTCGACAGTCGATCACATTTGATTTAGGAACTTCAACTAAAAATAGCCCGACATCCGATCACTCTCCTAGTTAAACCACAAAAAACCATTACAAATCTGACTCTGTAAAAAAAAATCGTTCCTTACTTCAAGGACGAAAAAAGAACTAAAAATTCCCATTACTATAGATCAAAATCAATGTCCTGCGTGAGTTTTTTAAAACCTCTACCTACGCCTGTTGGAAATGATTTCGTCTGGTCTTTGGAAAAGTCGCACATCTGCGCATCTGCTCTACGGGATGCTATTAGAACAATTCAAATGGTCTTCTCGATCCATGCATGAGGGAGTACTCTCGTACTCGTACTCGTCCTCGTCCTCATACTCATACTCATCCTCATATCTAGGAATTAAAAACTAAAAAAAAAAAACCCAACACCAAGGATCTAAAGAATCTCATCTTCATTGTTACTACATCTCGGTATACTTGCTGGCTCTGCGTAAATACAGGCTTGTCCGAGTATAGGATACTTTTTTGTTCTAAAAAAAAAAAAAAGATTCTGGAAAAATTCCTTTTCATCTGGAAGCCCATATGCGTACGTCCATTGGCAAGAGATTTATACGTTTAAGTAGTCCTTAGAAGGATCCATAAAAAATGAGATTTTATTTTCTCCTTGGATTTGTTTTTTCGATCTCAGACGACGAGTTAAAGGATTCTTCAAGTCATTCCAGGCATTCGAGGTATCCGAAGCAGTAAATTAGAGGTATCTAATCCTTGCTGGTTCCCACACAATTTTTTTTTTTTTTTTGTTTTGAAAATTCTTTTCACATCCATCTCCTCCGTATTCTGATTGCATTCAAGAAGAGGAGATTTTTTTTTTTTTTTTAATTCTATTGGATTGGATCGGATGTATCTGGCGCATTGCACGCATTCAATTTCTTGAGTGGAGGATGATGCAAGATGTAAAGACGAACGGGGTTCTAGGCGAGTGTTGGTTTCTTTTAAAAAAAACAAATTTCGGGTCAATCCTTTTTTTTTTTTTAGGAACAAGAACTGCATGTGCTTGGTGAAAGACGAGGGAGAATATGAGAATGAGAAGGGACAAAGGATATCCCCATTTTGATGATACTTCTACCAAAGGATTATGAAGACGTACGAGGAAAATTTCTTAAAAAAAGGATTGTTGATGGTCGGGTCTTAGAGAAAATAGATTTTGCGTAAGAAAGGACACGTTACATACATTGTTCGACTCAACACAAAAGGGTTTTTTATTTTGAGATGCGATTTATCTAACCGCATGCATGAATATTTTCTTCGAGGATTAGATCGGAACGTCAATCTGAATGGGAATTACGCGCTACCATGCATGTGCTCTTGACGGGAAGCGCCAAAAATAGCAGAAAACTGGCGCGAAAGTTAATCGTCCGTGCAATGGGAGCAATTTAAAAAATGTTTTTTAATTTTGTGGCGGTTATATCACGCACATGTGTCCTTAGTAGCTCTGATCAGCTATCGAACAATACAAAAGGCTGGCGGTGTTTTAAGAAAACGATTGAGTCTTGAAAAACAGCTTGAAGGTACTTGACTTTCAATGCAGGATTACCTGATCAAGCCATCGCTTTAAAAATTATTGTTACCCGGATGCCTCTCTTATACCACGAAATCAGATCGATGCATCACATCTACTTCAACATTCAGTCTACGATCTGCCAGAGAGCCTCGAGTCTACGGTCGAGTGCTATGAAGTGGAGTAAATGATTACATCGTCCAAGGTTAATACATTTACAAAGCTGAACCTTTTTAGAGTTGTTGTTAGACAATTGAGCAGTAACAGCTCCTCACCAAACAAATGGTTCTGCATCGTTAGTCGAGAATTTATAGAAAATTCCCTTTGGTCAAACACTCAAGAAGACTAACTGCCTCCTCTTGCGGCCGCAAGTCAAAGATTCTCGAGAAGACTAGGCTGATGCTGCAGACCTCTCAGAAGTCCCGAATTATTGCCATTCATAGCGACGACAGAAATGTAATCCGGCCAAGGAAAACGATGCAATTTCTAACAACAAGATGCTAAGGCTGCGTGGCCAGATAGTGGTACAAGATCGTTTGCAAATATTCCATCAAATACCCAAGCTCGGTCGGATGTATAAGAAGCTCATTCCGATAAGTAGACCCCACACCAATGGACTTTTCTTTCCGGATATATTCATGGGCACAAATGTGAAGACAAATGCTAACAAATACATAAACAGGAAGTTGTCAGGTCTGTAGTGTAGCCCGGACACCATTATCCACCTCTCCATCCTGTTGAGTAACGAGCACAGTACTCCCACGACAGTTGGAAATATGTCAGCCTTGCCCATAGTTCCCCTGCTCAGTACTGAAGAGGTTGTGTTCAAAATATGCGAAAAGAATTGATCTTAGGGTAGGCACTGAGAGGTGTTAACTTCTCCAAATTCAATAACTCCAAGTGGTAACCATCGGATGCTCGTTGATGTCCATCTGGACTTTACTTCCTAAAAGTATGAGTTCTGATCAGCAGACAAGAATAGCAGCACTATAAACGGGTCAGCGGATGAATTCTCCCCAAATAAAACAAATTAGACCTTATCCGGGCTACTCCGACATATTTAGAGCTCAGACCGGTAAGGATTTCCAAGACAAGGTGAGGGACTTACAAAATAGATGGTTGCGGATGAACTCTTAATGGACCAACGGCAGCGTTACTGACTTCGGTCTACCCAATCCCACGTCCTGGGGGTATCTACATATATTGGAACTGCCCCTCAAAGTTGGGGGGCGTGCCGCTAGGGTAACAGCCGAATATGGAAAAGAAAGTCTAGTTACAAAGCAACAACAAGCCTCCGATATGGACGGATCTACTGTAGACAACCCCTTCAAATGAAACAAGGTAAACGACCTTCGGATCTGGACGTGGAGCGTTAAGTCCCTTAGTGGGCCACGTGCGGGCGAATAACTAGCGGAGACCCTGGACTGCTGCAAAGCAGATCCCACTACCCGGACAAAAAGGAGATGAAAAAAAGGGACACCTACTACGGCGATTGTTGTCGACAGTAAAAGCAGCGCCTATTTTGAAGCGAATTTGCTGTTGAAGGCAGACTAAGGCAAGAAGTCTTGAGTTTTCGGCATATTTACATCCGTAACAATCCGTTTTAAGGCTAAATTTGGCAACATTAGCCTTATATGTACGCTCGACCCTATAGAGGAGAAGGACGACGACACAAAAATTAGCTTCCACGAGCTCTTGGATAAGACTTACGAGCAGTGCTCAAGCCATGATATTAAAATTGTTTTCAGCGATTATAATGCAAAGCTAGAAAAAGTGTTCCTCTCTGGTAGTACTGTCGGAAAGTATAGTCTGCACGACACCACATCTGATAACAGGTTCAGGCTAATCTACTTTGCGGCGGGGCGAAACATTGCCGTAGCTAGCACGGGATTCCCGCATCTCAATATTCATAAGGGGACTTAGGCACTTCTCCAGTATTATTGGTGTCCGAACCTTCCGAGGGGCCAACATCGACTCGGATCATTACCTTAATGTAGCCAAGGGACCAGTGTGGATGTCCTGAAAGGCAAGCAAATAATGTGAAGAAGTTTGACCTACAATCGCAAGAGATGGCCAAATCGTTTTCCAACCGAGTCCCCCCTAATCTCTTAAGAAGTTCTATGCTGCCAACATCCAGTATTGAAGACCAGTAGCAACATTGCCAAAAAGCCACCAGAGATGCCGCCTCTAATGTGCTGGGTTTAATTCGCCCACCACAACGAAACCCCCGGTTTGACCATGAGTGCCGGCAAGCACATGCAGCTAGGCAAGATGCATACAAAGCGGTGCTGCATAGAGGGAATAGAGTTGCCCACGAGATCTACGAGCAGAAGAGGAGAGATGAACATCGACTTCTTAGGAGGAAAAAGAAGGAGCATGAGAAGTGTGCTGTCGAAGAAATTGAGAGATGCTATTCCAGGAACAAGATTCGAAAATTTTACCCAAAGGCAAAAAAACGTACAACGGACACAAACCACTAACCGAAGCATGTAGAGACGAACAAGGTAACATCGTGGTAGAGTCGCAATCAGTGCTGGTGGTTTGGAAACAGCATCAACTTGTAGACCAACAACTCCATCCACAAGACCTGGATGAAGTGAAGATAGCAAAATCTGGGCTTAAGTCCAACAAAGCAGCTTGAGCGGACGGCCTGACTGCCAAGCTCTCCAAAGCGGCAGCCGATGACTTGGTAAGGAGGATACACCATCTGTAAAATATGGTCGGACGAAAGTATGCCCGATGAATAGAACCTCAGCATTGTTTGTCCGATCCTCAAAAAAGGGTCTGAACTGCGCCAACTACAGAGACATCAATCTACTTAACATCTTCTACGAGGTCAGGAAAGTCCATCATCGACCAAATATTCACACTTAGGTAAAACTTATCTTCGAATCCATACACACCATGTCTTGTTCATCGATTTTAAGGCTGCGAATGAGAGCACCTATAGAGACGAGCTATACAGAACAATGCCAAGTTTTACACCCCGGCAATCGCGTCCATTTATGAAGGATGACGAGTTCGAAGGCACGCTGCTCCATCAAGATCGGTAACGAATTGACCGAGACCTTTGATGTCAAAAATGGAATTACAAAAGCCGACACGCTGTCGTGCGATTTCTTAAACATCATTCTTGAAGGAATAGTGAAAAACTCACGCCCCAACACAATCTTTCGAAAGTCCGTCCAATTAGTTACAGGCGGAGATAATATTGACATCGGAAGAAAGCAGCGTGATATCAGTGGTGCTTTCGCGAGTATTGAAATGAAGGGGCAAAGATGGGCGAAGATGGGCTTAACGGCCAACGCGGCAAGGCCAAAAATATGCCGTCAACTAGAAAGGACAGTCAACACCGTCGTCTCGCTCAGGACGTCTCCCTCGACAGATATTGTTAAGGACCTTGTCTATGTAGGGTCCACTATCAATTCAGATAACGACACCAGATAACTCTTGTCATTTGCTGCTTCTTTGCGCTAAGAAGGCAATGAACTAGGAAAGCTCATTCTCGAACCACTAACATGACCCTATCTACCACTTTAATAACCCAAGTCCTGTTTTATAGCACAGAGGCATTGACTTTATCAAAAATGAATGAGCGTACTCGTGGCTGTTTTGAGAGGAAAATTTTTCGGGCGACTTTTGGTTCCGCCGGAATAGTGAAGGTCCAACGACAGTGGTAACTGTCTGTGGTGGACACCAATGCTCCGGTCCGAGGAGTCTTCGCAGCCACTCTCGAGGGACAGAACGTCTCTTGATTTTTAACGTAAGCCACCTGTCATGTAGACCTTATGTTTACGAGATGCCCATACATCCATAGGGAGCAAGGATACGCCTTTCCATCGCTCTCCGTCAATTCTTTGATACCAATTCGGAACTGCATTGGAGGCACAAGTTCCACCCTTGGTATGAGTCGAGGCCGACCTAAAACCTCTTACTGTTCTTAGGGTTCCAGCACCCAGTACTTATTTGCAACTCTACGAGTACAATGGGTTAGACCCGTTCCCGCGATTTGGGTTTAAACCACAGCCGCTATGATGCTCCCATAAGGAGGCCTATCTCAACAAGTCAGGCCCGGACCGAAATCCGGAGGACTCCTGACTCCCATGGTACCGTGATTTAAGTCCTGGTATGGACTACCGGTGGTCCAGCCGCCAACAAGACCTATGACCGTCAACTTGTTACTGGTCAAATCGTAGCAACCTTCAGAAGATGTTTAACTCTCGAGGGACAGCGCAGTAGAAGAATACCGCGACTCAGATGGTGCACGCAAGTGGAAAGGAACCTCAGCGAAGTTAGCACGCAGAACTGGAAGCAGCTGCCTTGTTGGTTGAGGGTCAGGTCCACCCCGGACTATAGCGCCACCTTAAGTATGTAACCAAACATAAACTTCATGAATGGCATCCTAGTAGAGATTTGATGAAGACTAGGAAACCCCTGGTCCATATATCGGTTCGGCCAAACGAATGCTCCTAAATCAAAAGATGAAATGGATGCGCTATAAAACTATGATTATGCGAGTTTAACCTCCTGCTGTCCTGTGCTGGAAGACAACCAAGAAAGCGGAAGACATATTGAGCATTTTCGAGAGAACGAATTTCCCCGTATACTCATATGTGGTCCCGTATTCAAAAAGAGCGAATAAAAGAGAAGATATAAGCGCGAGCTCTATGAGCTGTATCAAGGTACAGCCAAACACGTCGTCTGGATCGACGACATCCAGCGAATGAAGAGCAGTATTCTTTGGAAGGGGATCTTCAAATCTTCAAACTAAATCCAGGTTGGCAACAACCGAATTCTATGATCTGTATCAAGCTATAGCCAAAATTCGTCGACTACATCGAACTAAAGAATAGCTATCCCCCGCTCAAGGGTATCTTCAAATCTCAGCCTTCTAAACGACAAGGAAGACCGAACGTTCGTTTTAAGCACAAAGCGATCTCAGATTCCAGAGCACTGGTTTTATAAAACTGAAAATGGTATACCCAGGATCTATAGAAAGCTGCCGTTTTCAAAATGTTCCCAATATTGTTTACTGAAAACACTTTCCTGGTGTCCTTAAGGTACTGTGCCATCTGTCTGCAAAGAAATCTGAAAGTAACTGTTATCCCTTACAAAAGGCAAAACTATGCACTTTATCCTCGTAAAACACCGATTGTGTCTCTTCAGCTACAGGTACCGGCATTCGACTGATGCATCCCAGTACACCTACCCCAGGGATGTTTCTCTTTCAATTTTTTTTTTTCAATTCTTTGCCAAATATACCTGCAGCTCATTCAGTAAAAGCAGCAAAAAAAAAAAATGGAAAAAATCCCTTAAAAATCCCTGAAACACCTGCGATGCGATTCCCATTCCCACAAATGATAACGACAGAACCTGAAAGAGACATATGCAACCAGTTTGCGTAGCCCGAAAACAGCGATTCTTTGACTGGTTTTCAGGTTTCAATTTGATCCAAACAAAAGCAGAGAGCGATGAATGCTTTCAATTGACAAAAAAAAAAAAGGCAAAGCTGCTCTGTAGGTTTCTGTCAAAATGATTGATCCTCCTGCGACAAAGCCATCTTCCTGCTCATAAAATTGCATCCGAACTGAATATCCGCACGAACGAACGCCTAAGCTAAGATTAGATTTTCTGTTTTTTTTTTTTTTTTTTTGCTGTAATTTCTCGTCCAGCTATCTTAGTGTTTGGTAAATGCCAAGGCTTGACCCTGTTTAAGATCACCGTCGGAGGTTTTCCCATAAAAGCTGCGATCTTCTCTGCTCTACTCCTCGTCTCGTAATTATAACATGCGCGAGTAAGAATCATAAAAACGAAGCTTAATTGGTCCGTCAGCATCATCGTTGCTGTTGCTGTTGTTGTTGTTTGTCGTAGTAGTCATCATTGTTGTCGTTGGCAACACGAGCATGTCGTTAAACCTTTTCCACCTTTTCCGCCACCAAGTGGGTCCATTCCATCAGAGCACCAGAGTAGGGTCTATGTTGCGGCGGTAATAAGACCTATTAAATGGATTAAGTGTTAAAAATTAAGAGGAGACCGCCAGCCATTGCCACCACCACCGACAGCAGTCCATAATGTCTTGGGCAATAGTCGTGTCGTTCGTTTCATCCGACAAACTACTCGTACATCTAGACAACATATCGTTGCTGGATCAGGTCAAGCGAGGGACGGATTTGGTCCGATATGTTTGGGGCATTCTCTTCAGATGAGCCACAATAGTGGGAACTGATGCTGATGCTTGATATGACTCCGAGATAGACCGGGGGAGGCATCCGTAGACGAGTTGTGTACAATTTTTTTTTATCTCGTATCTGTTGTGTGATCCCAAAAATTCAGTTTTATGAGATTATGGTGTGCTTTATGGAGTCCGCTTTTGGAGAACCACATGACGAAGAACATGACGAGCACTTTAATTTTCATCTAGAGAAGTAGATTACCTAGAGAGCTGGGACCTTCGACCGCAGATGGATTCCTGCGTACTATAAAATGTCTCTATAAACGGTCTTTAGTGGGCTACAGGTTCATTTGTACTAATTGAGGTCGTAAATTCTATTAAAAAGAATTCGAAATCTTTTTGGATACGTTTTGTTACCGAGTTTGCTCTTAAGATAGCTTTCTCATTGTGTGTTTTTTGCAAGGAGGAAGCAGGTCAAGCTAGTCTCAGCACTTAAAAATAAACAGTGACTAGGTCAAAGGTGCAAATTACGAGTAGATATGTACGTGAAGCGTCTGATGATTAAATCAGATGATCAAGGTAAGAATTGATGGAAATACAACAATGACGTCCATCAGGAGCAAAAGAGTCTGCTGGAAAGGTTGAAAAACCCAGCAAAGGCTTCTGGAACACGTGTCGGTTGTATGACGCTCAGAGAATTGAATTCAAGTGGAACGAACATCGTAGGCTATCAGACTATGGTTTTCAAAACTTGAGACATGCTCATGAATCCGTGGGCTGATTCGCGAAAATGTAAAACTGGGGTGGTGTACCTTGATAACACAACTCAGCACAATGTAATGCATATGAAGCGGGTAAAGGAAGATCATCACTCCCACGTGATGTTTTCTGGAGAGCTATACTTTCACCCAACTCTCAAGCAAACTCCTGTCCTTTCTCCGCATTCTCCCACTCCAGACTAAACAAAATTGTCATATCATTAACCTGGCGGTGAACACAGGCAGACTGCTCAGTCAGGAATGGAGTTTTCGGATATCAGGCGACTTCCAGGTAATATTTCTTGCACCAAATGGATCTCTGTTCAGGTGGACCACGCTATCTCCTCTACTCATGGGAACAATATAAATACTAAGTGACGCAAAATTAATCGGAAGATGGTATAATTTTTGCAAATGGCGTCGTACGTCAATCGTATTTGACATTTGTGAACTAGACAGCTGCAGTATACAAACAGACAGGCATTGGAGCGCTATACTCCGCAAGAACATGTGTCGATATATGTGTCCAATAATCGGTCCGTGGTGTTAGCGCAGCTTGAATTTCAACGTCGATTTCCTAAACATTCCGACGCTTAGCTACTCGACTCGAACAGAGTGGAATCACATGAGACCATGCAGGGCGCGGCCGCCACCGGACTGGTCGTTCGGCCGAGAATACCACGGCTGTGGCTGCCAATGTCGCTGAGAACGACGAAACATAAACCAGACGACGGACCACGCAATTGGGCATCACCAGACGGAACCTACAGCGAATTTTAGTGAAAGACTTACACATGTTCCCGTACAAAGTGCAAACAGTGCATCAGTTAATGTCTCCTTTTGTGTAGAAAATCATCATGAGCGACGAGGCGCATTTCCACTGAAGCGGTTACGTCAATAAGCAAAATCTTCGTTTCTGGGGCACTGAAAATCCGCGTGTGATGCACGAAGAGCCATTACATCCACTCAAAGCCACCACGTGGTGCGGCGTTTACGCGGGGAGAGTGATTGGGCCGTATTTTTTTGAGGACTCCATCGGCAATACGGATACTGTTACTGGCGAACGCTACAGGGCCATGATATACGACTTCTTACTACCGGAATTGGATGAGCGGGGCTTGGTGAACATGTGGTTTCAACAAGACGGCGCAACCGGACACACAGCACGAGCCCCAATGGATATTGTGAAGGAACATTTTCCTGGTCGCGTAATCTCCCGCTTTGGCGATTTGGCATGGGCAGCAAAATCGCTCGATTTAACCAAAGCAGACTTGTTTCTTTGGGACTACTTGAACTCGCGGTTTTATTCCAACTAGCCTCAAACAATCGCAGGGCTAAAGGAGAATATTCGACAGGAATGCGAACAGTTATCACCGGAAATCTTTCGGAGAATCATGGAAAATGCGATAAAACGGACACGAATGTGTATCAGCACTGGAGGCAGCCACTTGGCGGATATCGTCTTTTCCACTAAACAGAAACAATTGTGAAGGTCCAAATAAAGATTTCCATCAATCAAAATTATTTTTTTTTATTTAGTAAAACAGTAATTCAAAAACAAAATTGGATGATTAATTTTGCTCCACATTGTAGGAAAAAAAATCATCAGATGTAGGATCTACTAGAAAACCTGCAGAAAGGATCATCGTCTTGGAGCTTTTTTTATAAATAGCCCGCGCCTTGAGCGGTTATAATGCCCTTAAAATGTTGGAATACAGCGCGGGCCAAGGAAAATCAGGTAGAATGGAAAGAGAGGTACCGATGTGCGTTGGTCTTAAATGTTTGCAAGTTATAATGGCTAGGAAATAGGGAGCTCGGCGGGACATTCCATAAGCGAGTTGTACGTCTGAAAGTGGGCTTAAGGGTATACTGATGAGCATTCATAGCGAGACGGGTGGTACGGTTGAAGTTTGAAGGGACGGTGGTGAAAATAGCGATAGAACAAAGCGAGGCACGAGACATTACGTTGGTGTTCGAGGGTGTTAATTATTTGAGTGATATTAGGATCACCTACGAGATCTATTACACGATTTTGAATCTTATCTACCAGGTGCCGAGATGTTATAGGACCAGCCGAAAAGATGTGGGCATTGTACTCCAATTTTGGACGGAGGAAAGTCTTTTAGATTGAGGTCTCATCCGAAGGGGTGAAATATTCTTACGTCTCTTGAACAAACCTACTTAGACATTCTGCAGCATTTTTGACGACACCGAATATGTGGTCATTCGAACGTAAGTTGCCACTGAAACACATACAGAGAACGGAAAGTTTTTCGGTTTCGACGATGTAAGTGCCATTCATGGATAATGGCTGGGTGTTTAGATTTCGCTTTAACAACAACAGACAGCATTGTGTTTTGAAAGCATTAAATTCCACTCTGTTGATAGTTCCCCAATTGGTCATGCTGGTAATATCAGAATTTAATGAGCTTAACATACGATGCCGTTCCCGTTCTACAGCCGAAGAGCAGGGACGTGAGTCCGGGGACGAATATGAAAAGCAGAGAGTACTGTCGTCAGAAAAGGAGTATATTGGATTAGAGGTAGCAGAAAAGAGATCATGGATGAAAATTAAAAAGAGTGTCGGAGACAGAATGGAGCCCTGGGGCACACCAGCCTTTATTTTGTGAATATCAGACTTCAAGCCATCCAAGACAACTTGAAATGAACGTTCCGAAAGGTAATTTCTAATCCATTGAAGAAGAGAGTCATCGATCTCAAAAGCACTATTTTCAAAAGAGCCTGATGCCAAACTCTGTCGAATGCCATAGAAATATCAAGTTCAACTATCTTGCTTTCGAGTGTTGAGCTGGCCGCAAAGTGTGCAGCAAGCAGAGTGGCCTTGTCCAGTGACAGCTGGAATGTCATTGTAAATAGTATTTTTTGCCCCAGTTTTTGGTCGTATTGGAATTTTACACGTTTAAGAAAGACGTTGCAGTTATTCCTGCTCGTTTAAACTTTTTTCGGTTTTCCTCTGTTGACAAAACATTTCTCTAACCCTGACAGCCTCTTTACAGCTCGAGTCGTACCGCGCCTTTTCTTGGTTTTATTGGCCCAGGTTCAATACGGACTGCAACAGCATCAAGGTAAGGGAGTACCTAGGGCTACCTTTTTCTAGGGGTTGAGGGAGCTTTGACTAATTTAGTTTCCATAGTGATCACCATAAGGCATTCGTTCGCATGTCGGAAACTTGCCTGAGACTTTCTTTAACTACCATCCCATATTCAAATAAGCGTTGGCTTGATAGAATACGCCGTGATAGGTATCTTCCATTTGGTCAATCTATCCCATTGCGAGTTTTGGATGGCAGTAGTATCTGCTTCATAGCAGTCTATGGTTTACGCTAGTTATTCGGCTGCAAATGTTCTGTTAAAGGACCCAACGTTCCATGAGCGGAACCGAAAGTCCTACCTATTTCATTTGGATATCCCGTCACTAGTACATTCGGATTAACTCGACGCTCTGAATCCGCTGAGGTAGCTCATATAAGACACATTTGTATCTGCCATTCTTGATGCTAACGCCGTCTGTGATTCAGTCTCGGATATTCATTTGCCGTAACGTATCCATTCTGCGGTAATTTCATTTGTATCAGATCGCTATGGTGCAAGTAATCGTGCAAGTCAAATCCAGAGTAATCAAAATTGATAACATATACTTACACCTGCTTCCCAGTCGCTTCTTTAGACGCTATTGAAACATTCAAGGAAAACATAATGGGGACACCACGTTGGTGGTTTGTCTCTCTGCAAATAACTTAACTATAACTTCGTGCGGTTTGCTAAGAGATGGCGTAACTTGTATTATTCCATTGGAACATGCGTTAGAAAGCTACTGTCATTGTACGTCATTTCAGTATATGTCATTCATTTGAAACGTAAACAACAATAATTTTTCTTCACTCAAATATGTCGAACTTTGTGCCTGAAAAAGTGTTTTTGCGGGGAGTTCTTCTTCATTACTTTAATATGAAGAAAACTGCTGCCGAAAGTCATCGTATTTTGGTGGAAGTTTATGGTGAACATGCGCTAGCTGAGCGAACGTGCCAAAAGTGGTTTGCACGATTTAAAAGTGGTGATTTTGGCTTGGAAGACGATAAACGTCCTGGGCAGCCAAAAAAGTTTGAAGATGAAGAACTGGAAGCATTACTCTATGAAGATTGTTGCCAAACACAAGAAGAGCTCGCAGAATCTTTGGGTGTCACTCAAGCAGCCATTTCAAAACGTTTAAAAGCAGCTGGATATATTCAAAAGCAAGGAAATTGGGTCCCACATGAACTCAAGCCGAGAGACGTCGAAAGGCAGTTTTGCATGTCCGAAATGCTGCTGGAACGCCACAAAAGAAAGTCATTTTTGCATCGGATTGTTACTGGTGATGAAAAATAGATCCATTACGACAACCGCAAGCGCAAAAAATCATCAAATCAACGGCAAAGCCGAATATCCATGGCGCGAGGGTAAGGCTCTGTATTTGGTGGGATCAGATGGGTGTACTGTATTATGAGCTGCTAAAACCGGGTGAAACCATCAATGGACAACGCTACCGAACACAATTAATCCGTTTGAAGAGAGCAGTGGCCGAAAAACGCCCGGAATATGCGACCAGACAGGAGGCAATGATTTTCCATCATGACAACGCTCGGCCCCACGTTGCTATTCCGGTTTAGAACTATTTGGAAAACAGTGGATGGGAAGTCTTACTCCACCCGCACGAATTAAGTTATGTACCCAATATATGGCACGCACCTGACACCGGACTAATCGTATTAAGGTTATTGGGAATCAACTAACTATTGGGTTGTTCAAAAGGTCTTTGCGTTTTTTTCACTTGATTTTCAGACATTTATTTAATATACGTAGTTGACATTAGTCAATGATGTATTGACCGTTTTGTTCAACAAACTTCTGCTATCTTTCGGGCAACAACATGATAACGCATTCTTCGTATCGCTCTCTGCAAGGAACTCGTCAAGTTGAAGTTTTTCAGAAGCAAACGTCCTACCATTCAAGATGTTTAGCAAGGAGTGAAATAAGTGGAAGTCTGATGGCGCAAGATCTGGACTAAATGTGGCAACATAACTCAACCAAACTGCAACAATTTTGTCGAGTGACGAAACTTGTATGTGGTCTCGTATTATTGTGGTGAAACACCACCTCCATACGATTGATCAGCTCGGGGCGTTTCTATCCGATGGCATCACTTGATTTCTGTAGCTGCTCACAGTAGACATCGGAATTAATCGTTTTGTTCTCTGGAAGCAGCTCATACAGAACTGGTCCCTTCCAATTTCATCAGATTGACTGATTCTTTTGGTGGATGTCGTTTGCTTGCCTTTCCGATGGTTCATCTCCCCTACTGACATTGTTGCAGACAATCCATTTTTCGTCGCCCGCTTCAAGAATGAATCGTTTTCTTCGCGTTTGGTGAGTTGATCCCAGACGTTTATGCGCTGCGTCAGATGGATTTCTTTCAACTCATGCGGTCTCAAATTATCGAGCTTCGAAGCTAGGCCATGAATGCTTCCAATGGACACTTTTAGAGCTGTAGGAAGCCCACGAATCGTTGAATGCTTATTTGCTTTGATTTCATCGTCGCCAATCTTAGAAGGCCTTCCGGAGCGATGACCGCTTTCAAGTGAAAAATCACCCTCACGGAATCAGTTCTGGTACTGGCATTTTCCGAAGACATATCTGCCGTAAGTTTTACGCAATTTTTCCCTTGGTTCAGTTGCTTTCTTCCCTTTTTTTGAAGTGCCAAAGCAAAATATGGTGCATATGCTCTTTAAAATTCTTCTTGTTCGAACCATAATTCCAAGCGCAAAACATGACCGAATCGCGCGCAAACATTGGACATATACGAGTACTCGTATGTCACGTTTAGATACAAATAAACGCGGGCAAAGTCACCTATTACAATAACACGCAATGGCTTTTTGAACAACAATATGTATTCAGAGTCCTGATCCGAACTTACTTCTAAATATTCACATGGTTCACTCGCATCGCAAAGTACATATTAAGAGCCACAAAACATCAGAGAATAAGTGTAAGGCATGGTGTTTCCTAGTCGAAACTGTTCTAAACTGAACGCACCAGATGCGTAAGAAGAATTCTAGCCACCACTACAACTGGTGACATGATAGGAGCCAATTCCATGGCTCCGAGCAACAAGATCTGTTTCTTTATTATCTAAACACGTCGAGATACGTAATTCCGATTGAATTAAAAACTTTATTACTTAAATTTGCGAAGATATCTCTACACTTATCCGTTCACTACACAAAGGCAAACAACTTCATAAATAAATTTCTACAAATTGATTTTTTTTTTCTACTAAATTTTTCATCAATTGTCACCATCGTTCGATTGATAATGTCCCACTGCGCTACGTTCAGACGCCGGACTTGGAGCTGGACTTATTGCCGGACTTCGATTGAGCGGCGTCGCTGCAGGACTTTGTCCCAGGGGTACAACCAACGGGCCAATTGGTTTCCTCGGTCGCGGTGTACCACGTGTTCCTTGATGCGGTGGGCCGCCTGGTTTCAAACGCGGCCGTCCAGGACCTCTTTTCACTGGTGGAATTGTCGGCACAAATGAACCCTCACCCATGTTTGTTAGATGTTCTGTTGTTGTACCTAAAATTAGAATGAAAAAACATCGTTAATCGTTCGTGTTGTTCAATTGAATTTAATTTTTTTTTTTTGATAAAATCACGCTCAGGACATTCTTATTGAATGTCACCTTGCGCCAAGGGCATACTGGTAATTACGTAAAATACGAAACGCCCGCAGTAGTCACGTACCGCAGGACATTTGAATCTGTTTTGCATAGGATTTCAGCACGTTTTGGCAGTGATGCACAGTCTGCAGCATCAGCTTCGGGGCACATGTCGAATCGGTTCAATGGCGGCAATTGGCAAAGAGCTTATTGCAATTATCCCTGCACAAATGCGTTGTGGGGGGGGTTCGATTTAAATGGCTATAAGCCGATTAAATCAATTAACGCGTTGTAGCGCTCGTGCTAATATACGAACACATATACGAGTGTGTATATGTTCGTTTATACTGACAAAGAGCGGTAGAGAATGCATTTGGTGTTCCATAAGCGGATTTACAGGAGACCCCCATGACAACCACTAACGCTGGACGATGAAAAGGATACGAAGTACTTAATCATAGACGCCCATTAGCCGTTAAATACATTCGTCCTTGTTTAGGGGCATGGGTGGTGGGCTTAGTGTTGTTGGTTATTTCGGATAGTGCACTGAAATTGCAGACAATTGCAGACAAAGTGTCTGCGTTTTATTATCCGTCGCAATCAGGGACAAACATTCCCGATACTTTGCCTTATCCTGGATCAGATCTGTGCAAATATTTGCTCTGACTTGTCTGTATCTTTGGATCGAAGAGTATGAGCATACAATTCCATTCACCATTACAACAGTGTTGTCGAAATTTGTTGGGGGAAAACACGTGCGGTTAACTAGTGCTGAGCAATGAAACATGAGCACCATTGTCTAGAGATGGAGGGGGAGATATGTACGAGTATGAACGAGCACAAAGTATCTGGCAGTGAAAAGCCGAAGAACACCATGAAATTGAAGTGGCACTGGTGTTATGTCATAACTGAGTGACAAGTCCTCGGAGAGGGAACACCGAAAGATACTCGTAGACGTGACTGCATTAAATGTTTTAGTCTCTGGTGATTCGTGATTAAGATGATGCTACTTAAGAGTTTCCGTTCTATTCGTTTCAGATAGTTATTAGGTACTTATGAGGACGGTTAAGACATTTAGGATGTACTCGTACTTACCTCCGGAATTGGTTTCATTCGATGGTGTGGTGGTTGGATTTGATTTAGCTGGATTTGTGTCTGCCCGGCCGAGTGAACCACTTCCGCCACCACGTCGAGAGCCTCGAGGGCGACCACGTTTTGTGCCACGCGGATGATGACGCCGACGGGAACGTCCAATGGATTCGAAGTTATTAAATAAACCTGGAAGAGAGAGAAAAAAAAAGAAATATTAGTTAATTCTGTTGAGTGGAGTGTGGATTTGTAATTAAAAATCAAGAGGGAGACTCATAAGCGGGATGGTACTAGGTTGAAGGATTGATTACCAGTAAGCAAAACAGGGTGGGTATTCTAAGATACACATAGAAATAGGAATCCTGCAATGGTTATAAATAGTCTTTTCATTGTAAGGGCAAATAAAACAAGTGGAACGGCATTGATCTATCTGATTTCCGGCTCGCAAGTGAAAGGATATGAATGAAACAGGACAAAGTATGCAGTAAGTCTAGTCAAAGTTGAAAATTTAAGAGATATCCGGTGACGAAGGATGTCAATACAAAATTCTCAACGCCTAGCAATTTCTATAGAGTGGCTAACCTGGCAGTTATTTCACTTTACACTTACAATACCCCAGAGTTAATCAGGAATTCACTGCCGACACTGAGGTGCAAAACTGCACAAAATAGCGTTATTAACACTCTATAGGCGGAGGAGTTACTCGAATCCTACTTCAGAGGGAAAGCACGGTCAACAACGAGGCACTTATGTAGATCTGACGCAGGCGAAAACAACTGGTGTCAAACAAGTAGCTGAGGTAGCTGAGAAAGACATGTCAATGTCAAAAAAAAAACATTTAAACGAATAAGAACTGACAGCTGGTAATTTGGAGGAGGAATGGGAAAGGCGATACTGGCAGGGAATGAGGCAAACGCCTTAAAGATGCATTCGCTAGCATTAGCCAGGTCAATGTCCATCATGTTATACCGATATTAGCCCTGATAACTCAGATACTTACGATAACAGAACTAGACATAGTTCACAAGCCACAACCTTTGATACTGTCATGCTTTTGTGCATAAAATACAATTCCTCGTGGGCATAACTAACTCTAAATCTCAGTGCTTATTGGGATGGGTCGTCAATACCAACAGTGTCGATTTGAGGTACACCGATACGATGGCTACAGATTAGGCTTTCTCAAAACACCAAATGTTACGAGAAATACCACCTTGATCACTTTATTCAGAAAATTAAAAATACAATTTTTAATTCTAAATCTATGTACATTGCCCCCTTGAAAGTAATCCCCATCGACTGCAACACTCTTATGCCAGCGCTTGATTCAATCCTCGAAACATTTTTTATATTCGGTTTTCGGTATGCCCATCAGTGCTTCCTGCGATTTTTCCATTACTTCCTCTCGGCTGCTGAAACGCGTTCCCCGTAGTGGTTTTTTAACTCGATTGAACAGAAAGAAGTCACAGGGAGCCAGATCAGGTGAATTCGGTGGCTGTTGGATGGTATTTGTTGCATTTTTTGTCAAAAAATTACGAATAATGATGGCACTGTGCGACCTCGACGGTGCGTTATCATGGTGCAAAATCCACGAGTTTTCTGCCCACAATTCTGGTCTCTTTCGGCGAATTGCTTCACGCAAACGGCTCATAACGCCCAAATATACTCTTTGTTTACTGTCTGGCCTACTGGCAAAAATTCATGATGTACTACACCGTTGTAATCCGTGAAAACCGTGAGCATTGCCTCCTTTTTTGACTGAAAACGACGTGGTTTTTTTGGTCTCGGCTCATTTGGTGAACGTCATTCACTTGCCTGATTTTTTTTTTTTTTTTAAAAAGAACTTAACACTCAAGAGGGTATTACTACTCTTAAAATGCCGGAGCACGTGTTAAGTTTTTCGGAAAATTGGATAGAGAGAGAGAGAAAGATTTTGGGCTTAGTGGTTATTTCGCTCCATGGATGGCATCTAACATTTAATGGGGAGACTAAATTATTAGTGTAAATTGGACTCAAGTTGTATTTAGGCAACCATTCATCTCACAAGATTTTAGTTGCCTGAAAAAAAGTCTTTCGGTCACGGCTGGTATTGAACCCCGAACCGTCCGATTGGGAAGCCAACACACTACCACTTGAGTCTGGATAGCGTGTCGTAGTCATAAACCCACGTCTCGTCTACAGTAATGATCCTTTTGATGAATCTGGGATTGGATTCAGCCTCGCAAATCATCTCTTTTGCGACGTCAACACGGTGTTTTGGTGTTTTGGCACCAACTTTGCTGCTACACGACGGAAACCCAAATCATTAACCAAAAAGTCTTGGACGGATCCATAGGCAATGATCAAGTCCTCCGCTATCTCTTTGATGGTTAATTTGCGGTTATTAACCAACATTTCTTTTACTTCATCGATGGTCTGCCACTGCGTTCATCATCTTCGATTGACTTACGACCGCTTTTGAACCGCTCGTGCCACTGGTAAACGACCGTTTTCTTTAGAGAATCGTTGCCGAAACACTTTTCCAACGTTCGCGCACCATTAAATCCGTTTTTTACGCAAAATTTAATACTCGTACAAGTCCGTTGTTGCAAATTGAAATCCATTTCTAAAATTGTAGAAAATCGCCACACAGACACAGATGTACTCTTGGCTACGTAACTTTTGCAAATGTCAAGCTATGAGGCTAAGACGGTGGTGTGGTGCGGGAACTTTTTGATCAAGGTGGTAAAATCAAAAACCAAGGAAAACAGAATCAGAAGAGCTCCCGAACAGATCCTAGAACTGGAAAACATTACAAAATCCAGTAGAGCGAGATCAGCTTGATTATAGCTTCAAATAAAGTGAAGAATAAGAAGTATTTCTTCTCTTAGAATTACATGACATCAGGAGGTCGCAAAACTACGAGTACTATACCGCAACTAGTAGCAGCACTATATCAAGCCCTCAGAAGGATGATTGAAAAAAGGCGCCAACTATTCGCTCTAAAGAAAGATTGGAATGGGTAATCACCAGCACTTATAAATCACCAAGAATGAATGACAATATACTAGTTCTACACTAGAGAGGAGATAGCCAAACTTATGCCACATATGGCTATGATACAGGGCCGGTAGATACTCCAAAATGTATAGACCAAATGACACGAATCTTTCGAAACGCTTTTGAACCAACAAGCCCTTTGCACATTTTTTTTACTTAGTTCAGGACATGTTGCATTTTGTGGACCCCGCTTCATATGATTCTCTAGAATGGCTTTACATTAATTGACCTTACAACAGCTTCTGATAGAGTGACAGATGGTATTAGGTATGCAATATTACGAATGATAGGTTACTTTGCAAAAAAAAGTAAAAAAAAAATAGGGCAGCTGGCACAAGAACGGTGGGGGAGCCCTAGACTGAGACGAGAAGACTGATCTAGATCTCTCGAAGAAGGCTACTAAGATCAACGTTTTATAGAAAGCTATCTTGGTTGTCCGAGATTGGACTCTGCGATTGGTTTGCTCTTCGAGTGGTCTCTAAGGTGGCGTCGTTGACTATAACATACTAACTGCGTGGTCTACCTAGATAAATTCCTTGAACATGTCGAAGTTATGCCTATTTATTGTGATGTTTTATTCGAGTCATCGGTACATATTGTGTGCCTTCTTCATTGACAGCATATTTTTCGCTGTATACCGATTGAGACATCTTCGCCGCTTTTGCTAAAATACTTTAATGCAAAAACGGCTCGCTGCGTTCTGTCCACGAGGTTTTCTCATCCGCAGAGGTAACAGTAGTGCTAGAAGCCGCATTATAGAGGATCGCCTTGTTGGAAGCCTTTTTTGACATCGAAAGTCGCAGTAAAATCATTACTGACCCTCACGGAGCAGGGAGCTATTGTTGGACTAGTTTGGTTACTTCGTCGAGGTTGGGTGGAGGGGATTGTTGCCCATCGTCGTCCGGGCTAAATGATTCGTTATGCCCGACTGCAGGATGTTCATCATCATCGTCTTTTATCATATTTTCTGTGATATCCTAGGCACTAACTGCGAGTTTACCATTACGTTCACTTACTCGTCCTTGCAGTCTTTTGTCTATACTTTGTTGTTGGCAGCTTTACCTCTAGGAATCGGGACAAGATGATGATGGCGCAGGACTTCGTGCGAGGCTAGGGAACACTTGAAGGGCAAAGTTATGGGTGGCCATAAAGTGTGGATTAATGTTGGCTCCTCAGAACGTTCGGACCTCCAGAATATTGGACGTACGGCCTGCGTCGGTTGTAATGTCTACTTTTTGTTTTATAATTATCGTTCGTCCCAGGGATTTTTAGTGCCCTTGTTTGCACACACCGCGGGCGAAAGAAAGTTAGGAAGTGAAAAAAGAGAGATACCGATTTAGGCCAGTCTTAAATGTTTGTAAGTTGTAATGGCCAGGAAATAAAGAGCTCGGTAGGGCATTCCATAGGCGATTTGTACGGCTTAAGAACGAATTACGATATTTCAGAGTACGTCCAAAAGTGGGTTTGAAGGAATACTGATGAGCATTTATAGCGACGCGGTACGGTTAAAAGTTTGAAGGGAGGAATCGCTACTGGGTATTATGATGAAGCACTGGTGGTGGAAATAGCTATAGAACAAGATGAGACACGAGACATTACGTCGGTGTTCGAGGGTGTCCATTGTTCGAATGATATTAGTATAACCTATGAGTTATATCGCACGGTTTTGAATCCTATCTACCAGGTGCAGAGATGTTATAGGAGCACCTGACCAGTTGTCGGCAGTGTACTCAAATTTTGGAGGGAGCAATGTCTTTTAGATCGAGGCCAGATCAGAGGAGGTGAAATATTTCTTACATTGCTTGAGGAAACCTTGGTATTTCGCAGCATTTTTGGCGACATCGAATATGTGGTCACTGAGAATGGAAGGTTTTTCGGTTTCGGCGATGAAAATGCATCCATGTAAAATGGCAAGGTGTTTAAATTTCGCTTTAACGACAGCAGACAGCATTGTGCCTTGGAAGCATTTAAGTCTACTCTGTTGGTGGTTCCCTAAATTGGATATGATGTTAATATCAAAATTTAATGAGCTTAACACACGCTGCCATTCCCGGGAACGGGTTCCACAGCCTAAGAGCAGGCGCCTGAGGCAGAGAACGAATATGAAAAGCAGAGAGCATTGTCGTCAGCAAAGGAATATATCGGTTTAGAAATAGCAGACCATGATGAAAATTAAAAGAGTGTCGGAGACAGAACGGAGCCCTGGGGCACACCAACTTGAAATTATCCAAGATAACTTGAATTAAGCGTTTCGAAAGGTAATTTCTAATCCATTGAAGAAGAGAGTCATCGATACCAAATGCACGCATTTTCGACAAAAGAGCGTGATGCCAAACTCTGTCAAATGCCTTAGACATATCAGATGCAAATATCTTGCATTCGCCAGATTGATGTCCGCTTTGGTTCCACTTTTCAGTGAGACATGCCATCAAATCACCAGTGGACCTGTAGGAAAATCATACTGCCGGTCACTGAGAAGTTTTCGTGTTTCGAGATATGTCATGAGCTGACGGTTTATCAGCGCTTCCATGACCTTGCAGAGAAGGGACGTAAGCGTAATGGGTCTGTAGGAGGAGAGAGAAGAAGATTCGCCTTGTTTAGGGACAGGCTGGACGGACAAATGCTGTTTTTCATCTTCTCGCAAAGAGTCCTAAAGTGTAGAATTGACGAGAGAGCTAACACAGTAGTTTTGCCAGAGAGCAAGAACCCCTGTTCAGAAGAAGAGGAGATATACCATCTGGACCAGCGGATTTGCGAATGTTAAGATCTTTAAATACTCTTACTACTACACGACTGCGAAAGTGGATTCGTCCCATTGAAGATTCGACACACTAAGTGGGAGACAAAGCACAACTTGGAAGTGTTGAGCTGGCCGCAAAGTGTTCAGCAGGCAGATTGGCCTTGTCCAAAGAGCTGACAGCTGGAATGTCATTGTAAATGAGCCTTGGGATGGAGGATGACGCAGAATTTCTGATTTTTTTGACGAACTACTAAAAGCTCTTATTAGCTTTGGGATATTGTAGTATTTCTTTCCCCAGTTTTTGGTCGTTTTGAAATTTCACACGCTTAAGAAAGACGTTGTAGTCATTCATGGCTCGTTTGAACTTTTTTCGGGTTTCCTCTGTATGACTGGTCTTGTAGGACCCACAAAAACATTTCTCTAACCCTAAAAGCTAACAAGTGAGGATTAGCTTTTCTTTTTCCTCATTTTTAAAGATCCTTCAGAAGTTCGATCTTTGAACATGTTATGTTAATTCACAGTGTCCGCTTATCTTCGTATTCTGTACGGCAGCCTTTTTGTTGCCTGCGTGACATTTGGGGCATCGGCTTGGTACGCTAAAGTAATGTCAGAGATGGGTCGTCGTCGGATTTTGGCCTGCCAGAAAGCGGCCTTTCTTCGCTACTTGCCAGTATGTCGAAAAGTCTCAAGTAATGCATTGCAGGTGTTGTTGGGAGTGCATCCCCTTGGTGATACGTCGAGGTATTGCCTTTAGAGTTAGAAAGGGACTCCCGTTGAATGACGTTTATTTGGTTTCCTCCATGGAGGCGGAAGATTTGTCTCCTAGGGAGTGTAAAGTCCTGCTTCCCGAATCTGTCCGGTCTAGATTTCAATCTAGATAGGACATGAGCGTTAGGGGCAGGATTACTTACAGCTACGTTTAGGATGCGTTAACAGTGAGCGTGCTACCATAACTGAGTTTCGATCTCAGTTTTGACTTGGCTTCTTGAACGTGTTTCTGCATAAGAGAGCGAGGTGGCAGGCTGCTCATAAGGAGCGCCCCTTGATGATTGTAGTCTCGCAAATGAGATTTTCCGTCTTAGATGGCAAAGTCATGGGCTGTAAGGTGTCCCACTGGAAGTGACCGCAAGGTTGCGAAGTTCGACCGGAGGCTACATATATTCTGGTACCATGGAAAGGCTAGGAGCCCCTGGAACTCATGTTCCAGCCTGACCTGAGAAGATAGGCCTATTTGTGGGAGTATCATGGTGGCTGTGGTTTATACCCAAATCGCTGGAAGGGTAACCCGATTGGAGATTGGACATTCCTTCGTTCAACATAGGTTGTAGCGTGCTATGGCTAGTGTCCAACCATTTGATGACTATGGAACTGATCGATCTGCTCGATGTGAAGTTGCACTGCACCGCGATGACATGACTCACACAATGGCTGACGTGTTAGATAGCCCTCGACTCTTCACCAAAGAAGAAGTACGTCATTTACATAGGATTTCGAATCTGGTAGTGGTGATGGTAGTTGTACTACTCGTATGGCGTTGATCAACGCATTGTTTTGATATCTCGCACGAAGACACACCGTCGGATTGAGCCTTCACGGGAAGTACCAAAGTGAAACCCTGGTGCTATCTGTCCGCTTATGCGTTGGTTAATGAAGAGGAGGTTTTAAGTTCGAGTTTTAGAAGATCATTGCAGCTTATCTGGCCCAGCTTTGGCTTTATTGTCAGGGCTTAATTTGTCAAATTGATTTCATCTAAAGTTTGCTTTCTTCAGCAAAGAACAGCACGCTTTATCCTATCTACACCGAAAGCGCTTCTCCTATGTAGTCAATTCAGTAGATCTGTGTTTCCCTGAGACGCTGCAGTAACTTGGTACTCAGCTAATTTTGATGTTGCTGTCCTAACCTAATAACAGATACGGGGTTTACTAGCTTTGATATTAGCATGCTAGATGTGGGGTATTTGGTGGCTGCTTGATCTTCAATTCGGAAGGCTGAAGAAGAGGTGGACATTGATGCCATTCGAGATGACGCGGGCGCTAACTTGTTCCTGGGTTTAAGACCCACTCAAAAATGTTTAAAGTGATGTATTGTTGAAAAACATCGCTTTGCGTCTACTCTGATCAGTCCTGAACGGACTGTGAATCTAATTTCCCTAGAGAGACTGTTTGTCTGTAGGGAGTTGCTACTGCATTCTTGGTATATTAGCCGAACAACTGACCAGTGCCCTGTTGTTCTTGCAATTCCCTCTGCCGTGAGTGTACATGACAACCATGGCTTTCTAGGCAGATAGAATTTACATTTTCTTAAGGAAAAGATCAGAAGGACCTTGGTCAGGTTAACACTGGAACTATAAGTTGTATAGTTAATCAAATTATTTAGTGTAATATGCAGAATGGGTCTCTTTATTTCCAAAAGGATGTCAGAGAAGAGGTAAAAAAAGTCACTCTCCTAAGCAGTCCCCTGCTGCCTCGAAACGAAATATTAATTTTGCCCAAGAAGTCCCGGTAAGGGTCTGGTCCTCCAGTTTAGAATTTATTGCACAGTGGTAGGAATCTTGGCTTTCATCGCACAAATTTGGATGGTTCGTTTTGGCTGTCTGCAGAGTTTAGGTCGTCCCGTCGATTTAGAACTTGCAGAACTGCTTTTCTCATATCTTCAGTACCGACTGCGACTCTACTGCTAAATTTCCTTGCTTTTCTGTACAGATTTTCGTCTGGATCTTGCAGCCTTATCTTTTGATAAATTTTGCGAACGTCGTTCCTGGAGTAGCATCTCCCCATTTCCTCGACGCGTCGCTTCTCATGCTTTATCTTTTTTTTTCTGTTAAAGCTGATGTCCTTCTTCCCTATTCCTTTATTCGTAAAGAAGATGAGCAGCTCTTACGTGAGGAGTTTTGATATATGTGATTGCCTACAATCTCCATCAATTGGTTTTCGGGTGAAATTCAGCACATCTGCTGGGATCAATGAAACTAATCCTCAATACTTGATGCAGGTTGTAAAGAGGTTGACTAGACCTGGGGATACCCGATCGGCAATAAATATCCTCAGAGTATTTCTCTGTTATTGCGGCAATTGAGTTATCCGTAGATATGTCTTGGTTGTAACTATAACAGGTAGTCTAGTCTAGTCCGACTCAACATTGGCCGGTACGAATACTGGGAGGGGTGCCCTCACTTTTCCATTGCAAATATTGTGATGATGACACAGGTTTAAGGAGGACGAGATCTAAGTCCATTGCAAGTCCTGGAGTCATGTGAGCTTTGCTTGCCGACTCTACTACCAATATTGCTGATCTCAACGTCTTTTATTTTATCGAGGAGATCGTAGAAACATTCTTTGGCAACATTGCCTAATTCTTCTTTGAGACAGGAGCGTGTATCAGGCTGATGTTGGCGAAATTAACCTCAATGTGGACTGTAATAATGTATTCGCTCTCGTGGCGAAAGCTTTAGATTTCTTGTTTAATCCGTTGCCTACGACAACCTCGGATCCAAAAAGATGGTGGTCTTATTCTATGCAGCAGTCACGGTAGTAGATATACGTCACAGTTTTTCATCTTCCTGTAACGCATTTCACAGTCTGTCCTGGATGGTGGTATTATCTGCTCTATAGCAGTCTAGGACCTCCGAAACATGTTCGCTTGCACGTGAAATGTTGAATATTCCAACATTGAATGTGCAGCTCCGAATTTCCTTGTCCTTTTTTCGTTATACAGGGTTATCAACGGCGAATCTGTCTTTATGCGGGTTGAAGGAGTTCATAAAAGGCCTCTGTCACGCTGACTATTGATGGCCGACGCACCGCTGATTCGGTCGTGTATCCATGAACCGTAGGTGGTCCTTCTGAGGTTCAGTCATCTCTAAAGGGATTTCATCATCTCCAACACTCGCTCTCGCGAGCACGTAAGATATGAGCAGTGAAGTCTAGTCTAGATGCCGCTCAGTGTATACCCTTCTCACCCAGCAACTAAGGTATGGGGTGGCTGACAAGCAAAAAAAAAATCGAATGTACAGCCCAAATTAGAGCTCCGATTGGATTCTTTAATCGAACATCCCATACCTTCGCCCAGGACTCACGGAATGCAATTGTATTAGGTTACTCGTATTGCCTTTTCCTCTTCAACTCGCATGACAGTTGGATAAAGGTTGGATAAACATTTGCCGAACCGATCAATTGAATCTTGTCATTGTTGTCATTGCAGTCTCAATTACATCTGCTTACTCAGCGGGGCAATTTAATCAACTGAACAGTCTACCTCTAAACGAAGTCATATTGTAACCAGTTGCCATAAATAAAACCGTATGTTGGTCATCGCCAGTTGTGGGTACAAATGTATCCTATCCCATTACCCGGCAATTAAAGTTCAACTTCTTCATTATTTCGAAGAAAAAACGCAAACAAACAGATAGGGTAACCAAAAAACGAAACTCTAAAAAAGCGGATAATCGCTTCAATAGCATATGCAGGGGTTCCGCGACTTAATTGCTTCTCATCTCATCGTTCATTTAAAAAAAAAATAAAATAAATGAAAAAAATAGACATATGCCCGCACTTCCACACCTCAACCAAACACATCGTGCCACACAAAATCGAACAATTTCACGGCAGCCGGTTGATTTATAGTCCATCCAAGGTAATCCATCTTTTTCCGCTCATCTACGATGCCAACTAGAGAGACAGAAAAAAAAAAATGATTCTCCTGCAACTGCAAGACATTTAGTCACATCATCTGTGTCACGGGCGCATGCATTGTTTAGTACGAGTATCCACATCAACTCAACCAAATGCGCTTTAACTTTTCCAACTCTAATTCTGGTCTCATCTTCCTCTAACCGTAAATGCATACTTCTCCACCATTCATATTCAAGAGATTGCCTACTTTTCCAGCTCCTCAATCGCAAGACAAACCCAGAATCCAAATCTACAAACCTCCGTCAGATAGTAAGACAACAAATGCAAATAAACCAAAGCATTGAGAAGAGTACCTCCACTCGCACCACCAGTCAAGGTAACACAAGAAGCCCAAGTCTAACGTTAAGAATCCATTAAATCAGTTGCATGTTCCCCGGCCATCATCAAATCTATTTATGCATCAAAAATTCACCACCACCACCAACATTGGACTTGCTAGATACGAGGGCGGGTCAATAATTCCGTGCATTTTTGAATTTCTGACCTCTTTACTGAAACAGCAACACTGCTCCTGTCAACAGGCATATGTCAGTTGACTCCTGTCAAAATTTAAACTTGCTGCGTCAGTTAGTTTGTGTTTGACAGCTATTTTTATCAGACTACTCACTAATTTGAGGAGAAAATGGAAAAAAGTGAATTTCGTGTGCTTATTAAGCATTATTTCTCGCGAAAAAAAACCATTACCGAGACCAAGGCTAAGCTTGATAAATACTATGGGGACTCTGCACCATCGATTTCAATGGTAAAAAAGTGGTTTACTGAATTTCGTTGTGGCCGTACAAGCACTGAAGATGCCGAACGTCCTGGACGCCCAGTTGAGGTCTCTACACCCGAAACAATCGAAAAAATTCACGATATGGTGTTGGCCGACCGAAGATTGAAAGTGCGAGAGATTGTGGAAGCCGTAGGGATCTCGCATGGCTCAGTGGTTTGAATTTTGAATGATCACTTGGGCATGAGAAAGCTTTCCGCAAGATGGGTGCCGCGTTTGCTCACAGTCGACCACAAACGCAATCGTGTAACAACTTCACAGGAAGGTTTGGCGTTGTTTAATCGCAATATGGAGGAGTTTTTGCGCCGTTTTGTAACCGTGGACGAAACATGGATCCATCACAACACACCAGAGAACAAACAACAGTCAAAACAGTGGGTTTCTAAGGGTGAATCGGCGCCAAAGAAGGCCAAGGTGGGTTTGTCAGCCAATAAAGTTATGGCGACTGTTTTTTGGGATGCACGCGGGATAATCCACATTGACTACCTTCAAAAGGGAAGAACAATCAATGGGGAATATTATGCCAACTTATTGGACCGATTCAATGACGATTTGAAAAAAAAACGACCTCATTTGGCCAAGAAAAAAGTTCTTTTCCACCAAGACAATGCAAGAGTGCACACATGTGCAGTTGCCATGGCAAAAATCCATGAATTGGGCTATGAATTGCTCCCTAATCCACCCTATTCTCCAGATTTGGCTCCGAGCGACTACTTCTTGTTCCCAAACCTGAAGAAATGGCTTGGTGGAAAAAGATTTGACTCCAATGATGAAGTCATCTCGTCATTTTGAGGACCTCGACAAATAATTTTTTTTGTAAGGGATAAAAAAATTGGAGAAGCGTTGGACAAAGTGTATAGAGCTCAACTGAGACTACGTTGAAAAATAAAATTATTTTTTTATCAAAAAATCTGTTTTAATCCAAAAGTCACGGACTTATTGACCCGCCCTCGTAGTCACAGTCTAAAGGCAAACTGTTAGCATAGAACTAAGCCAGAAACCAACTCAGAAACCAAGTCAGATATCCGCGCTAGTAACCACCTGGAAATCAAGTGAATTCGCCAGAGTTATGAGTTGAGTAACACTACTGCTTGTCTCCCAAAAAAAAAAAAATAAAAAATAAAAATCCAAACAAAACTCCGTATGTTTCTGTTTGCGATTTTCTCAAGCAAAATTCCAAGCATTGTGACACTGCTATTCGTAGATACTCCAAAAATTCCACATAGATACGAAAATATTCACAATAGACACAGAAATTCTCCCAATAAATACAAGTACCCTTCCAGTTGTATCTTTTCCATCGAAATGTACTTCGAGTCGTATCTTTTACTTGATTATATCCACATCTACTATTTTTATTATCCAAACCAAACCACGACTTGGTTTTGAGTTACTCGTTCTAAAAAAAAAAAAAAAAAAAACTTAAAATTCATACTCGGATTCCTAAAAAGTTTTATCGATAAAATCGTTTTTAACTCGACGCTACACGAAAAAAAAAAAAGGACGAGGACTGTGGCATAAATATGCAATTCGGTCATAATTTTTTGAGAGCACACGATAGACTTCAAGTAGGTCTAGTCAACCGACTTGGCTTGAAACGGGGTGAAACCGGGTGAAACAGGGTGGGCGGATTGATTTAAGGAATGCCAAATATTGAATGGTAATCAATCAATAGGAAGACCGAATTATTGTAATGAGAGTAGCACGCTATATTAACAAGGATAGGGTGGGTGTCTGCATAGTTATGTAATTTTTTTAGTTCGAACCTTTCTGGGACACCGATTTAATTCAGCAGCACTTCTCCTGGTGAATTGAAGGTAAATAGAGGACACGTGGCTTATCCTTTGTTTATTTTGAGTTAAGTGGTGTAAAAGAAATGATCAATACGCATAGCAGGATTGACACTTCCTAATGGAAGTCCTAGATTTAAAAAAAAAAAAAACAGTAACGGGCATTGTTGACCAGCTGGGAGGGAATACAGTGCATTCTCGATTATCGCAACTAATTAAAGCGATGGTAGTTGCAATAACCGAGTAAATTTTTTTTAGTCTCAATTCGAGGTGAAATGCAATGCAACAAATTTTTATTCAATCTACTATAATTCTAATAAGAAACAAAACAAAAGGAAGTTAATTAATTTAGATAGAGGCACATAAATATGTACGAGGGGCGTTCAATATATTCTCGGTATCGATATGAAGAAAAATGCGAATTCAATTTAAATTGTTTTTATTTTTCAATATGATCTCCCCTAACATCAATGCATTTGTTACATCTTGAGATAAGCTTTTTTAAACCCTCAAAATAATAAATTTCCTCTTTCTCTGCAAAATACCGACTTGAGTTCTTCATCATCCGAAAATCTTTTTCCACGAAGACATTTTTTCAAATCCGGAAACAGGAAATAATCACTAGGGGCAAGGTCTGGACTATAGGGTGGGTGTTGGATTTCTTCGAAACCACAATCTCGCGCAGCAGCCTTGGAAACTCGCGCCGTGTGAACAGGAGCGTTGTCATGAAGAAGCAACACACCCGCTGCGAGTTTACCCCGTCTTTTCTTTTTAATTTCCTCCCGCAAATTATGCAAAGTGGAAGCGTAGGATGTGGCGTTGATGGTTTCACCTTTTTTTTTGTACTCAATGAGCAAGATTCCCTTTGAGTCCCAAAAAACTGTGGCCATGAGCTTTCCGGCAGACGGAGTGACTTTGAACTTCTTCGGGGCGTCTGTTCCTTTTTTATGCCACTGCATGGACTCTTGTTTGCTTTCAGGGTCATAGTGGTGGACCCATATTTCGTCCCCAGTAACAATTCGATCCATAACACCGTCCGCGTTCTCACTACACATCTCCAGCATGCGATTCTCACTTTTTATCTGAGGCGCTGTGAGCATTCGTGGCACCCACCTTGCACTGACCTTTGAAAGGTTAAGATGGTCATGAAGAATGGTGTGAATGGTACCAATTGAAAGCTTGGTGATCTCTGCCATCATTTTCACCTTTATTCGGGCATCCTCAAGAACAAGTTTTTCGACTTCTTTGATGCTTTCTCCCGTACAAGCAGTAGCCGGGGCGCCGGAGCGGGGGTCGTCTTCAATGCTCTCTCTGCCTCTCTTGAACTCACTTGACCACTTTTGCACAGTTGATAATGAAGGTGCGGAACCCTGGTAAACAGCCACCATCTCTTCATGAATAGTTTTTTGACTTTTTCCTTGCTTAGTGAGAAATTTAATTACAGCGCGATGCTCAATTTTCACCATCATCGTCTCAGTTGCCATTATGATTCTGTTTAACTAGAGATAAAACGCGAATTAATAATCACATTTATATGAAATTTTACATGAATGCACTAAAATAATAGCATTACTTGATAAATAAGTCAATTTATATATGCAACCACAGCTTCACCCCGATACCGAGAATATCTTGAACGCCCCTCGTATGTTCTATGTTGTGTTGAAAGCTTGTATTGCAGTCTCAGCGTTTATTTTGGGAGCAGGAATCTTAACATCGGGCCCACTTTCACTGGATCTTTCAACTGATTCATTTTCTTCATAGTTTTCGTCATTGTTATATTGGTATTGCGCACCCAATCATTTATGTTTTCATTCGAAATGGATTTGCTGCCGTAAATATCATGCAAGAGAATTGATATTTATTCTACGACCGCGTGTGCTCAAAGGTAGCTCATCTTCATCTTCCCAATTGCTATAAGAACCCATGAACACATTTCAGCATTTTTTAACTGAATTTGCCTGAAATCCATCCCATGCGTTAGATAGAAGGCAAATTGCCTTTCGGATATTGAATACTTTAATTTTTATTTCAAGGTCTGATCCCTCACGTCCAACTAAAAACGCCAATAGACCTTTTTTGTGATGCAACTTTGTCAAATTTATAACGTTCTGGTCCATTGGCTGAAGGATAGCAGTGCAATTTGCAGGAACGCTTTTAACTCGCCATCTTTTGGATGGCAAGGAGCGTTATCCAAAAGTAATAGCGCCTTCGTTGGAAGTCCTTTCGAATTTAGAAAGAGACTTACCTAAAAGAAACAAAAAACGTATGAAAAAAAAGACCAACCTGTGGCCGGTAAAATTTTGTTACCACAGGCACAAATGTCGAGTGGAACCATTGTTCAAAGAATGCTAACGTCACTTTTATTTGCCTTGTATGCAACGGCATATGGTTTACAGATTTTCCGATGACGAATAGCTTAACGATTAACGTGATTCTTTCTTTGTTTGTCTTTCGGTCAGGAGTTGATGATTCTTTAAAACCTACAACGGGTTTGCTTGGCATAAGTCGTTAGAATAACCCGGATTCATTGGCCTTATAAATTTGATGGGGAATCAAATCGAGGTCTCTGACTTTTTCCTTAAATTTAATCAAGAAAGGAACTACAAGCTGCGGTTTGTTTGAAAGTTTTTCTCCACAAATTTTCAACAGGCGAATTCCGTTCTTTTTTCTTAAAATTTGTCATCCAATCATTGCTCGCATTAAAAGATCCTGGCCTCTCCTTAATTCTTTCATGCAATGAGCACGCCTTTGTTTTTAGGACCTCGATGGAAATTGACACATTTAGCTTTCATTGATTTAGGAGCCACTTCCACAAAGCTTTTTCGATCTCAGAATATTCGCACCCCTTTAATGTAATCCTCTCTCCGGGTCCACATTCAGCATTCGAAACAAACATTCTTATTGCATCATCTTTTCGTTTTATTCTGCTTACTGTACGAGTTTCCGACCGCAACGTATGTTAACAATAGCGGTACTCGTCAGTAAAAGCTAGTGAATACTAGTTGTGCATCTTTTGACAGTTACTTACCGAAGTTTCAGTCATTTTGGACGCGCAGTTTTTAGTTGACAGTCGTTTGCGTGAGTCGATGTGAGTGTTTTTTGTGAAAATGGAAAAAAATGACTATCGAGCTGTTATTAAATTCTTTGGCAGCTGAATTTAAACGCGGCCGTAAGAGCTTGGGAGATGATGAACGTTCGGGACGTCCAACCACTGCAACCACTGACAATAATATTGCTAAAGTTCACCAAATGGTGTTAGACGACCGCCGAATTAAAGTGAGAGAAATAGTAGAGGTTATGAAAATGTCCAAAGAACGTGTTTGTTACATATTAAATCAAGATTTAGGCATGAGCAAGCTGTCCACACGTTGGGTGCCGGGTTTGCTTCCGTTAGACCAAAAACGTGTTCGAATGAACATTTCCAACGCTCTGTTGGCGCAGTTTAGGCGCAATAAATCCGAGTTTTGGCGCCGATTAATTACTGTAGATGCAACTTGGATACACCATTATACGCCCGAAACAAAAATTCAGTCAAAACAGTGGACTCCAAAGGGCGAGCCGGCTAAAAAAAAAGCAAAAACTGTTTTGTTTTTCGGCTGGGAAAGTGATGGCGACTGTTTTTGGGGATAGTAAAGGAGTTATCTTAATCGATTATCTTCAAAAAGGAAAAACCATTACAGGAGCATACTACGCATCATTGCTTGCCATGCTGAAGGCAGAAATTGCGGAAAAACGGCCACATTTGCAGAAAAAGAAAATCCTGTTTCACCAAGACAACGCGCCGTCTCACACCTCAGCGGTTGCCATGGCGAACTGCTTGACCATCCGCCTTATTCACCAGATCTAGCCCCAAGCGTCTTCTTTTTGTTCCCTCATCTAAAAACTGCGCTCGGTGGACAGAGATTTTCGTCAAATGAGGAGGCAATCACCTTCACGAACAATTATTTTGCAGAGAAAAACGCACTATTTGGACGCACAAGTACTATTTAGACGGGTTAGAGAGATGGAAGCATCGCTGGAAGAAGCGTGTAGAGTTACAAGGAGACTATGTATTGAGTCTACAAGTAAGTTTCCAGCGTTTTTTTCCAAAATTTGAAGAGTTATTATGAAAACATAGTTACAATGCTTTATTCAAAGTATCGTCCATCGGAAGCTATAACTTTCCCCCATCTTTCTGGCAATTTATGAATTCCGGACCAAAAAAATTTCTCGTCTTTCGAACCCAAGAACGTATCGAGCCAATTATTGATTTCCTCTACTGAGCTGAAGCGTATTCCCGTAAGAGCGTTCTGCATCGAACGAAACAAGTGGTAGTCAGATGGTGCCAAGTCTGGACTGTAAGGCGGGTGAGGCAGAATTTCCCATCCACTATTTGCCAAATAGTTTTTCACCGAAACCGCAACATGTGGCCGAGCGTTGTCGTGATGAAAAATGACGGACTCATGCCTGGTCTCATATTCTGGCCGTTTTTCTTTTAATGCCCGCTTCAAACGAATTAGTTGGGTTCGATATAATGGTCCTTTGATGGTTTCACCACTCGGAGGCAGTTCGTAGTATATGACACCCTTTTGATCCCACCATATGCAGAGTATGACCTTATTCACGTGAATATTTCGTTTCGGCGTCGATTGGGCGAGCTCGCCGGGCTTTGTATACGATTTTCTGCGTTTAGGATTATCATAATAAATCTCATCACCAGTGACAATACGATGCAAAAATTATTTATTTTTATACCGCGGCTGCAACATTTCGGACATGCAAAATCGCCGGTTCGACGTCTCTTGGCTTCAATTCGTACGGCACCCAGTTTCCAACATTTTGAATGAATCCCAGTGCTTTTAGGCGCAGGGAAATGGCTTGTTGCGTGACGCCCAATGATGCAGCAAGTTCTTCTTGAATCTGACACGGATCCTCATCCAGTAAAGCGTCCAATTCCTCGTCTTCAAAACTTTTCGGCTTTCCGGGGCGATCTTTGTCTTCAACTCCAAAATCACCACTTTTGAACCGTTTGAACCACTCGCGGCACGTCAATTCACCAATACATTCCGCCCCATAAGTTTCCGAAAGCAAACGATAGGCCTCAGCCGCACTTTTCTTCATATTAAAGAATAAAAGCAGCGCTTCCCGCAAATGACGTTTATTTGGCTGGAAACTTGCCATGGTTTTGCTCGATAAAATGTACGACAGCGATAGAACTGCTCAAATATAACGCTGCAAAGTTGTTGACAGATACAAAACCTACAAATAAAACACATGGGGTCTGACATTTCTGCCCGGGATCCACTGGTGACGCCATCTCTGACAAACGCTGGAAACTTACTTGTAGACCCAATAGAAAAACAAAAAAAAAAATTTTGAGAAAAAATGTCTGGTATCATTGTTCAGTCGGAAACTTTTCGAACTTTTTATTAACATTTTACTCACTGCATATTGATTTAATTGAAGCTCCTTTATTAATTTTTCAATTTCAATTTCAGTTTTATTTCTAATTGATACGTTTCACAGTTTTTTTTGTAATACCCATTTTTGGAAACACACAAGCGACTGATCACTAAACAAAATTCATTAAACTAACAACAAAATCTTGCATTCAATATGTGGTTCCATCCATAAAACTTCATCGTATCATCAGTTAAATGCACTGAAAAGTAGGGGTAAAATAACTGCCCAGACAAAAGGAAAACTCAAACACACAAACATAGTCAAGAACCGGAGTAAATAAAGGTATAAAAAAAACAAAAGTTGCAGTTATCGAGTCAAAATTATTTGAAAAGTTGCGATTACTGCGTCAACAATCATGTAAATTCAGCTGTTGCGAGAATCGAGGAGTTGCGTGTATCGAGAGTTGTGTTAATCGAGAACGTACTGTACTTACATATAACACACGCGTACTTATTTTGAAAAACAGTTCGCTTACTTGGTAACGTCAATGAGAGCTCTAGTAGGTCGCTTGTTCCACTTCTTCTTAGCAGTTTACTTAACACAAATTCGGAGGGAGACTTGAATTTTTGCCTGCACAGCAAATGCTATACACTCTGTGCAACCAGCAGACTGGTCAAGGTCCCCGAAAATGGCTAGTCAGGCAAATTGGGAAAACTCAGAAAATTTGAGATTCGAAAACACAATGTAGCCAACCGGCACACAACTATTGTAGTTCCTATCTATTTGAGAGCTTCAAGTCACCTAGTACGAGGGCTGATTGATGAGTACCCGGATTGGAAGATAGGTGGCGCTACTGAGCCAAAGTGAGTGTACCATCATTTAGTATAACTTCTTTTAGCCCGCCTATCAAAATTTGGTGACAATCCGACGCTTAGTTTTGCTTTGACACCCATTTCAAAACGTCGTGTTAGTGTGTTTTGAGACCATGGAAAAAGAGCAGTATCGCCCCGTGATCTGATTCTTGTTTTTGAGTAGCAAAACCTCCGAGGATATCAAGCCCATTCCCGGTGGTGTGTATGGGATCCATTCACCTTCCCGCACAACCACTTACAATTGGTTCGCGGAATTTCGCCGTGGCCACACGTTGGTTTTTGATTAACCGCGCCCAGGTGGCCCAAAAATGGTTACCACATAGGAAACCTTGGACAAAATCCATGATCTAGTATTGGCGGACCGTCGAGTGAAAATTCGCGAGTTGGATGAGCTAGCGGGCATCTCAGCTGAACGCGTTAGCCATATCCTGCACGAGATTTTGGGCAGGAGAAAGCTGTCCGCGCGATGGGTGCCGCGTTTGCTCACAATGGAGAACAACCGCAATCGTGAGACTACTTCAAAGACGTGCTTGGTTCTGTTTAATCGGAATCCGGAGGAGTTTCTGCGTCGTTTCGTGACCGTCGATGAGACATGGATTCATTGGTACACACCAGAGACCAAAGAACAATCGAAACAAAGGTGTTTACACGATGAACGTGCTCCAAAGAAGGCGAAGACCGTGCCTTCGGCCAGAAAAGTGTCAAAACAAAACTAAGCGTCGGATTGCCCACAGGCGGGCTAAAAGAAGTTATACTAAATGATGGTACACTCATTTTGGCTCAGTAGCGCTACCTATCTTCCAATCTGGCTGCTCATCAAACAGCCCTCGTACGATAGCTTTCATCTTATGCAAAGTGTTATAGACCAGCTGCTGCCACCTCTAAAGAGTGAATAATGAAGAATTTACTGTCACTGGACTGCTGATTTGAGTACGGCAAAGGACGAGCAGCTGCTGGACCGTACCATACGCCGCGTCAAGGAATGGTGGAACGCATATATGCCCTGTAGGCCACCTAGGTTCAGGCGAGAATCGAGCTGCTGGTAGACCGGGAAATTAGCGACCTTGCCCAGAGAATGTCACTGCGCTTTCTAGGCACACAGAGGTCGCGTGGGCGCGGATTTGCCGGTAAGGAAGCGAAGAAAAACCTGATGAGGGCGTTCGGAACGAGCAAAAGGCGCTTTTGGAACGGGCACATTGTTGAGATGGATAAGACGCGGTCAGTTGTATCAAATGGCACTCGGTAAGTTGCGTGGCTCCGAACCGGTCAGCCTCATGGATATGCCCCTCGTGGAGGAAGTAGTCTCCACCTTGTTCCCGGATCACCCTGGGTTGAAAAAGGGGAATATCATAACGGACGAGGTCGCTCCTTTAACAACCGAAGAACTGAAGAGAGTAACTCGGGCCTGCTGGGCTGTAAGACTCCTGGCTGGGGTTATCCAGCATACTTAGCGGTCTGAATTACAAACGAAAAAAACGAGCCTTTGGAGTTTCTAGCACACACTGAGCAGTCCGGCACATAAACATGCGATGAACATGTGGTTTCTCTGCGCCCACGCAGGACTTTGTCTGGCCGAGACTCCGAGCGCCTGTAATCTCTCCGGTAACCAATATGGGTAACGTCAGAGTCGCTCGAGGTGTGTGGCGCGTGAGATAGGTCCCAACAACGCATTCAACTCGGCAAAATGGAAAGACATCCGAAAGGCCTCTAGGCGGCAGTGTACTGGACTACCTTAGAAGGATACTGCATAGATATTTATAGGATGCAGTACTCCGATAGGACGGCGAGAGAAACGATTGACGCTTGGGCACTGAGCCCAGACCTCTGGACTATGTCTCACTGGTAATGACGGCGAGATACCGTGAGGGGGCCGAGCGCTGGATACGGCGATTTTATCCTCACCAGGTAACGATGCTTCGTCGGGGAGGATTTCTGTGTGAATTTCGCAAGTGCTATAGATTCGGAAAGCCATGTAATTTCCTACCTTGGAATGTGGGTCACGATTAGCCTTTGACCAGCACATTGGGAGGCCGTCTGATAAAACTACCAAGGTGGCAGTTGCACTATCTAGACTGATACCCAATGCTAGCGGCTCACGAGAGGTCAAGAGGTTACCAGCGTTGGTTTACAACTCTTTATTGCTTTAACACTCGGATATTTGGTTGAAAGCGTTTTACTTCGCTAAAAGGGACCCGACCCTCCGGACTACAGACGTATGGTGCGATCTGTTATAGTAATTGCGAGAAGGGTGCCGTAGCGGCTGCAGAGAGAAATTTCTATCCGCGGAAGCCGAAAAGAGCATACCTGTCAGGTGAATGTATGCCTGATGAATGGAACCTCAGCATCGTTTGCCCGGTTCAGAAGAAAGAAGACCCTCTAAACTATAGAGGTATCAGTTTCCTAAACATATAAAATCTTGTATTGTGCGAGCGCCTAGAACCATTTGTCAACGATCTGATTGGACCCTATCAGTCCGGTTTTAGGCCCGGTAAGTCCACAATTGACCAAATATTCACATTACGGCAAATCTAGGAGAAAACCCAAGAAGTTCACTCACCACCACCGCATATGACAGCATCTACAGAGACGAGCTTTCCAGAGCCATGTCAAGTTGTGGCATTTCTGCCAAACTCGTCCACTTGTGCAGAATGACGACGGAGAAAGCTCGCTGCTGCATCAAAGTCGGTAACGACATAACCGAGACCTTTGATGTCAAAAAAGGCGACGCGCTGTCATGTGACTGTCCTGTACTTGAAAGAATTATGCAAAACTGACAAGCCAACACACGAGGTACGATCTTTCAAAAGTCTGTTCAATTGCTTGCATACGCCGATGATATTGATATTATTGCTAGAGCACAGCGAGCTGTCACTGTTGCGTTTGCGAGTACAGGAACAGAAGCAACAAAAATGGGTCTTCTGGTAAACAAGAAGGGATACCTAAGATCGAAGAATCGGCCAGAATGACACAATCGACAGCTACAACTTTGAGGTAGTAAGGGACTTTGTCTATCCCGCCTCTGCTATCCCATCTGAAAGCGACATCTCTTCAGAAATCAAACAAAGAATAACGCTTGTCAATCTCTGTTTCTTTGCGCTGAGAAGGCAACTGTGTAGTAAGGCCCTCTCCCGAACAACCAAGGAAACTCTATATAAGGTCCTTGCAATCCCAGTTTTGCTGGATGCGGATGAAGATGAAGATATCCTTGGAGGAGACGATTCAACGAAGAACTCTACGAGCTGTACAGCGACATCGACCTGGCCAAAAAACTGCGCATTGGGCGATTGAACTGGCTGGGACATGTAGAGCGAATGAACACCAACGTTCCAGCCCGCAGAATCTTCGACTCTAATCCGCACTAGAGGAAGGCCTCGCCTTAGGTGGCGCCCGCAAGTGGAAGGGGACCTCAACCAACTTGGAGTGCGCAACGGAGGCACACCGCGCTAATTGAAGAGACTTATTGGTTGAGGCCCTGGTCCACCCCGGACTGTATCGCCGCCTAAGTAAGTAATGAAGCCGAAAATATAGCGTTAGGAGGGATAGAACTTTTGCGCGCTGGCAACCGGAATGAGTTAAAGAGGTCATGTGTAGGTGGACACATCGACTCATACCCGTGCTGAGCTTACGGTTGGAGCGAATTTATAGCTAGGTGAATTACTATCTTGCCCAACTTCTCTCCAGGCACGAGCAGGCCTCCACCGTATGGCAGTGAAAGCATCATCCAAATGCGACCATTGCCTTGCGGTGAATGATACCGCCGAGCACACGTTCTTCGTTTGCGTAAGTTGGCATCAGAAGCTATAGCTGCTAGTGGACCGGCTGGGTTTGGTACATCGTTTGAGCGATGTTAAGTTGGGAGGTCTGAACAGAAGCCCATCAATAAGGGACCATGGTACCCTTCGAGGTGTCACTGGCCTCTATACCGAACCACTGACGAACTGTGGTTTACACTAAGAATCGGTAACTCAGTCTCCAAGAGTTTCACACCTATCAGCCGATATTTGAGCCCCATGTATACGAAATCGTAATCTCTGCCCAAGATTCAACAATCATACCAAGGATGACGATCTTGCGAAACTGCATTTCAAAATGTGGTGAGCAGAACTGAATATGCACTCAACAAGAAGGAGTACGCACTCGGCATTTTCATCGACATTTCGGGTGCCAACGACAAGGTAACTTTTGACAAAAGGCGCAGCTTGGACAGACAACACGGTGTAGATGATGTTTTTAAGGCCAGTGAAGTGGACCTTGGTTGTGGATGTTAACTGCGATCATAGCGAGATTGAGCAGGGGTTGCACAGCGCTTTCGGGTTCCTGGCAGTGTAAAGAAGCTTTGGGGAAGACATGGGGCTTTTTAGCGAAGAGGTTTCTATGGATCCACGTGGCTATGATAGTACTATGCGTCGGTTGTCTGATGCAAGAAGATTTTCACGAAAACATCCCATTGCAGCTCTTACCAGACTCCAAAAAAAAACAGCCTGCGCCGAATGCATTGGGACTTTTCCTAGCACGCTTGGCTCTGCTCTAAAAGAACCGACACATCTCTCACTTCGATAAAGAAGAAAACGCTGCAGATAAAAAGGCTTTCTGTTACCAATGGCACGTGGATCAAATTCATAAAGCAGATATAGTCTTAGGACTGACTTGGCTTCCCAGAGCGGCTGTTTTATCTTCCACTGGTCAGGAGATGGATCTAGTTTCTTACAAAGAGTCACGCTAAAACATCCTCCTACTCATTGACAATAGAACGTAGTGTTGCAATTTTTAAGGGTCTGTCGGAAACGAAATTTATTGCATTCAGACTCAGACAAGGAGATATTTTGCGTAACTATTGTGCGAAAACAACTAAAAAAAACAAACACAAGACTAAAAATATTGCCCGCCTAAATCAAGTGTGCTGGGTGGGCGCTGTAGCCAACTCGGACGCGGTTGAACTTGATCTATCCATCCAAAAGCAACTCCATCCACTATCGTCATATCGACGAGTGCCATCTTTCAAGAACAAATTAGTCACGCGGTATAATCCCATTCGTCTCGCTCCCAACCGAAGCTATCTACAGCTCATAGTATGTCCACTGCTAACAGCTTCTAATATCCGTTTAACTCAATCGCGTCCTCTGTCTCTTGACGCTACCACTTCGGAAACTGCCAACACATAACTAACCCAAAAAGGGGGGAGGGAAAAAAATCAATTTTTTGGCGCTAACTCCATCTGCTAATCGGTCGTTTTGAAGACGGGATTCGTCATGGTAAAGACGATTTCTTAACCTCCTTTCTCTTTCAGTTAGCATCTCACCTTGCCGCGGTCTTATCTTTGTAAGCCGCTTACGTATCTGTATCTTTTTTATTTTTTTTTGTGGAAGGAAGGAATGTGTAGCGATAAAGACGAAGACGACCGGACAAATGAAGACAAATATTCTAATGAACCACATTGGAGTATATGGAGTATAATGTCAGCGGGACAATAAATTAATCTGCAGATCCCGAAAAGCAAAAAGCCAATCTTTTTATCTCACAACAAACAGAGACCAATTTTACACGTAATCGGATTGCCTCTCATACATACATGAACGGCATGAGGGGTCTGTGATGAATTTATTTTTTTCCTTCTGTCCAGGGATCAGACATTGAATTTTGGGACGCTGAAGAGTCGCATCTTTGTGTGCAACCCTCGTACGTTTATTTCCATCGATATATGGTACCTCTTTCGGGTTTCGTGGTTGGTTGTACCTATAGATACGACTGAGGGTTTTATGTTCAGTTACAAGTTGTGGATCGATGTTGCTCTATTGAGGGTACATGCCCGGCGATAGCGAATGCGTGAAAATAAATGTTGCGGAAGTAATTTTGGAATGCTTGTCATATCATATCATATGCCTGCCGAAGACAAACATACCTTTGATGACGATTATGAAAAGGGAAAGCGAGTCGGAATTCCACTTCGAAGATTGGGACACTTTTTGTAACTTTGAGCGTTTTTTTTAAGCGATTTCAACTTTGGCAACACAAGACAGAAAACTGCGTATACATTGTGAATTGTCTGTGTAGCACACTGTAACACCACCTGAGTGAACGAGTATCGAACACATCGAGGTCGACATAAAATACAGCCTCAGTATCCTGGAGCTCCGAACGTGCTGGGGACTCAATATTGACTAGGGTCACTACTTTGAGCAGACAAACGAGCTATTTCGTATATCCAACGTCAAAGGTTAACGCCGAACTGGCCTCTTCCTATCGATTCCTCCAAAACTTGTTAAAGCCTATGCTGCTACCTACAAACCCAGTTGAAAAATAGTAACGTGGCTACTTAACTACCAGAGTCGCTAGTTCTGACTTTATGAATTTCACCCGTTTAAAGCCAGCAGTGAAATAGGGGGTGGAACAGACAGCTTTATGAACGCAATAAGCGGGAAGAACCTTGTTTTCTTCGATTAAAGAGCGAAGGCGCTGGTCGAAGCTGCACAGACGTTCTACTATGGAAATGATGTTCGAAAGTTGTGCTCGGCAGATCACGTGAACGACACAAGCGTGATGGAATAAAGTAGTGAAGGTACAAGTCACAGTCGGTGTTGAAAACCTAAAAGGATTACTGTTTAACGCCGACGATGGTTACCATTTATCTATCAGGAAAAATTAACTATCTAACTCAGCAATGACCATTATTGTCAAACGCCATCATTTGCTCAGTTTTACAGAAAGGAGTCATCTCACTACGGTACTTTCTTCTGTTTCCGGGCGGCAGAGTACGAATTCTAAGGATGGAATCAACGGTGGCGTCCACAGTTCCAGTTAGGTTGAACTAGTGTTATCTCTATATGAGCTGCTTCAACGTACTTGAATACCAGGCCTGTTGGGATCTCCAACTCTAAGTCAGGGTGTTGGAAAAGAGTTGATGGCGGATGAGCCCTAAATAACCGCCATAGGCAGCACTCACATCCCCGAAGATGGTTACTGGCTTCGGAATCTGATCCGGCCCCTTTTGTCCTAGGGGTCCCAAATAGGGCCTGGCCCTCCAGGCTGGAGGATATAAAAAAGGAATTGTTACGAAACGACCACTAGCCTCGGATAAGGACGAATTCACTGTTGACGACCCCGCAAAACGAAAAAAGAACAACGACTTTCGGATCTGATCGTGGAATGTTCGGACCTTGAACATTCCGCGTGCAGCCAATTAGCGGAGGTCCTAGACTGCTATAAAGCAGATATCATCGCCATCCAGGAAGTTCGATGGGATGGGCCCGGCAAAAGAAAGTTGGAAAACTGTGACGTTTACCACTGTGATATCTACAGGGAACGTAGGCAGCGTCTATTTGGATACGAGATTTGTTGTAAGCGCAGACTTAGGCAAGAAGTCTTGAGATTTCGACACGTGAGTGAACGCCTTATAAAAATCCGTATTAAAGGTAAATTCGCTAACATCAGCCTTATATACGCTCACGCCCCAACAGACGGAAAGGACGATGCTACTAAAGAAAGTTCCTACGAACTCCTCGACAAGATCTACGAGCGGTGTCCGATGTATGACGTTAAAATCGTCCAATTGGACTTTAATGCCAAAATTGGAAAGGAGGACATCTTTAGTAGCACAATCGGAAGACATAGCCTACACGACACCAAGTCTGAAAGGGCTAATCGATTTCATTGCGGAACGTAACGTTAATATACCAATCACACGGTTTCCTCACCTCAATATTCACAAGGGAACATGGCGGACACCAGATCAGCAAACTGTCAACCAGATTGATCATGTTGCGATCGACGTAAGGCACTCCTCAAGTATTTTAGCTGTCCGAGTGGCCAACATAGACTCGGACCACTACTTATGAGTAGTTGCAGCCAAGGTACGTCTATGGATATCTCACACGCTACAACAACGGGGAAATACCATGAGGAGATTTAATGTGGATCGCTTGCAATCGGAACAAGCCGCCAGAGCCATTGTCGATCGCGTATCCCTCAACTTCTCCAGAAATCCATTGCAGCCAGCATCAAGTGCTGAAGACCAGTGACTGAGATGCCGAGAAGCCATCAGAAATCCCGCAACTGACGTGCTGTGTTTCACCCGCCTACTGCCACAAAACCCCTGGTTTGATGAAGAGTGCCAGCAAGCACATACAGTAAAACAACATGTTTGTGTTGCACAAAAGGACGAGAGCGGCTCGTGAGCTCTACGAGCAAAAGAGGAGGGAAGAACCTCGGATTCTCCTCAAAACGAAGAAAGAGCATGAGAAGCGCGCGATCGAGGAAATAGAGAGGTGCTACTCCAGGAATAATGTTCGGAAGTTTCACCCAAAGGTAAAAAGAACGTGTCAGTGTAATAAGACCCGAACGGAAGCCTGTCGAGATGAACTAGGAAGCCTTGTAGTGGAGTCACAGTCGATGCTGAGAATATGGAAAAACCATATCTGCCGACTGCTAGGAGACAGAGCGAACCATTAAATATTGACGATGCAAGTCAAGAATTCCGTCCACCCGACCAAAATGAAGTGAGGATAGCAATATCTAAACTGGAGTCGAATTAGGCTACCGAGCCGGACGGCCTACCCGCTGAACTATTTAAGGCAGCAGGTGATGACTTGGTAGAGAGCATACACCAACTTATTTCCAAGATATGGTCGGATGAATGTATGCCTGATGAATGGAACCCCAGCATCGTTTGTCCGGCTTACAAGAAAGGGGACCCTCTAAACTGCGCCAACCATAGAGGTGTCAGTCTCCTAAAAGTCGCATATAAGATGGCCGTATTGTGCGAGCGCCTGAAACCGTTTGTCAATGATCTGATTGGACCCTATCAGTGCGGTTTTAGGCCCGGTAAGTCCACAATTGACCAAATATTCACACTACGGCAGCTCCTGGAGAAAACCCAAGAAGTTCAGATCGATACTCACCACCTTTTTATCGATTTTAAAGCCGCATATAACTGCATCTACAGAGACGAACTATACAGAACTTTGTCTCGTTTTGGCAACCCTGCCAAACTCGTCTGCTTGTGCAGGATGACGATTGAGAAAGCTCGCTGCTGCATCAAGGTCGGTAACGACCTAACCGAGACCTTTGATGTCAAAAAAGGCGACGCGCTGTCATGTTAGAATTGTGCAAAACTCACAAGCCAACACACGAGGTACGATCTTTCAAAAGTCTTTTCAATTGCCTGCATACGCGACGATATTGATATTTTTGCTAGAGCGCAGCGAGCTGTCACTGGTGGGCTTGCGAGTACAGGAACAGAAGCAACAAAAATGGGTCTTGTGGTAAACAAGAAGGGATACCCAAGATCGAAGAATCGGCCAGAATGACACAATCGACAGCTACAACTTTGAGGTAGTAACGGACTTTGTCTATTCCGGCTCTGCTATCCCATCTGAAAGTGACATATCTTCAGGAATCAAACGAAGAATAACGCTTGCCAATCTTTGTTTCTTTGGGCTGAGAATGCAACTATGTAGTAAGGCCCTCTGCCGAACAACCAAGGAAACTCTATATAAGACCCTTCTGACCCCAGTCTTGCTCTATGGTTCCGAACCATGGACTCTTTCTAAAGCGGATGAAGATGAAGATATCTTTGGAGGAGACGATTCAACGATAAACTCTACGAGCTGTACAGCGACATCGACGTGGTCAAAAAACTGCGCTTTGGACTTTTGAGATGGCTGGGACATGTAGAGCGAATGAATACCAACGCTCCTGTCCGCAGGATCTTTGACTCTAATCTGGAGTGACAACGCAGTAGAAGAAGGCCTCGCCTTAGATGGTGTGCGCAAGTGGAAGGGGACCTCAACCAACTTGGAGTGCGCAACTGGAGGCAGTTAGCCGCGCTAATTGGAGGGGCTTATTTGCTGAGGCGCAGGTCCACCACGGACTGTAGCGGCGCCTAAATAAGTAAGTAAGGCAATCAAGATGAAAGGGTGCGCTATGGAACCATGAGCGCACTTGAGGCTGTGGATGTGGGCTTGAGGCTTGCTTAAAATACGACGGCGCTATGGTCCACACAAGTGGCAAACTATTCTTCCTATACGAGTGTCATATATTTTCTGAATATTCCGAAATGCTGATCAAAATTTAGCGCCGAGATTATGCGACTTAAAGCCGTGCAACTTTTAAATTTGGGGCCATGTGAAAGCAATAGAATTTAGATCTTTTCGTTGACAGACAAACTGCTATGAAAGCTACTGCCTCGGTGTGGTGCACCCAAGTCTCGTCATAGGTGACGATGCGGTTCAAAAAGGCCTCACCTTCTTGCTGTAATGCAATGAAGATTCGCGGATCGATAATAGACGTGGAACCCATTTAGCGGACACGTTTCAAAATCTCAAGTGACCCCATTCAACGATCCGTTGGATACTAATATTCGCTTCCTTACTGATTTCGAAGAGTGTTATGGGCCAATTTTCCTCTATTAGATTTCGGACCGCCTCAATGTTGGCCTCGGTCATACTCGTCCCTGGGCGGCGATGGGAGCTCTCGCTTTTGATCTTCTCACGCCCACCAGAAAAATCTTTACACCAAGCAAACACACGGGTTCTTGACAGGGTTTTGTCCCGACGAACTGTGCCCGTAGTCGCCGCATAACTTCGGTTGGGTTCAACCCCCCTTGGTCAAAAAATTGATATTTCTCTGCCCCACGCACTTCTTTTGCGTTCATTGTTTACTTTGATTCTAAAAGGACCAAAGAAAGTTGCAATCGGTTCTCCACTCTCTCTTAAGGTACAGACTACCTGCACACTAACCCCTTCCAGGTCTAGGATCCCTCTGGAATTTTTAAGAAAATCGGTCCCGTTTATACATCCTCGTAAAAAGAAAAGAATGGCAATTCACCTCTGGATTCAAATTTTTTTAAAAAAAAAAGCACCCTCAGCTCGAAGGATTCTCCAACTTCACCTAGCAACCGTATTGAATGTTTCGCTGACACATTAAATCCACCTTTTCGTTCTGACACTGGCAAATTTCGATAAAAAGTTTATTTCGTTTTTATTTTTTATTTTTTAATTTAATCATGGCCATAAAAATTCAACCCCCAAGTGACCGTGCACCGAAAGAAGGCAACCTTACCAAGAGACAGCGCCTTATGCAGTGGGTGGAGGCGAATGCAAAACCGAAAGTGTACAAATTTCCACTTCGCAAAGTCAAACGAACTCGCTTCCAAAAACGAGGACCTATGTCACACAACGACTGGGCTAGGTTCAATAAATGGTACCGCAAACAATTCCCCTTAAAGCGTCAGGAGAAACCGAAACCCTCGAAGAAGAAACGCATCTCTGGCCTGCGTCGCAAGACATTGGATTCTCGGTTAGGACGAATATATCGCCTTGCCGAGCCGAAACATTATCGCGAGAAATATGAAATTCCAGAGGGTCCAGCGTATCCGTTCATTCCGACAATAAACCCCAAAAAACCAGCGAAACTTGAAAAACACCGACCACATCAACCGATTGTCCTGCCCACGTACTGGTATCACGAGGAGTTAGAGATGAATTTCTGGCGTGAAGTGCGGTATCCCGTTCGGCCCAAGGCTCTCAAATACCGACCATCATCGAACATTAAAAGATTAGCTGAGCCACGTCAGTATCCATTACCAATTCACTGTTATATTCCACAGAAGAATGAGGACCAAGACGAGGACGAAGAAGTGCTACAGAAGAAACGCAAAAAAATGACCAAAAAGCAATGGGAACAACACCAAATCCGTTTGGAATATCTCAGCGACCCGTTTTACAAGGAGAATCGTGTGTTGAAGGTGTTGGCCAAATGGAACCCAGCACCACTGGTAAAACCAAAACCCAGGAGACCCAGTCCTGTGAGCATGAGAATACGGACGTTCGAAGTTGCAGAGGAGAATTAGAAATAGTTCGATCTTTGGACCGACGACAGCTGAATGGGTGAAATGTCCTTGTCTACTGACTCGAGTCAGAGAGACATACCACCTATTTTGCTGTTTAACAAGTTTAGTTGGTCTGAAAATGCCTTCCAATACTTCTACACCCACAACATTCTTCGAGCTTTGCCATCAAATTCATGTGGTAAGTCTAGATTCAGGCAGAAAACTACTTTGCTTCCCTTCGCTGACTTCATATCCTCACTCTGCTTTGCTTCAAAATTCAGTTTCATATTCTTTTTCATTTGTAAATTGTGTGTACGTTCAAATTTCATGTTCATAATGTTTTTCATTCTGGTTAAACAGCAACAAAGGCATGCAACAATTGCTCCTCCACCAACAGCTACACCGGCACCTGCACTAAATGCTTCTCTACCACCTCGGTCACGCTGGGAAGTATGGGCAGCCAAAAACGCTCAACCGAAAAACCATTACTTCCCCCGGCCAAAAATTCCATTGACTCGCTTTCAAAAACCCGGACCGAAGAAGCCTAAAGATTGGAAACGCTTTGCCCAATGGGCATCCACCAGAGCTGTTCCTAAGAAAGTTTTCACTCCACCACCACAGAAGAAGCGTAAATCCCAGCCTTTGTCAGCTCTGATCCGTCGAATCAACAAACTCAGTCGACCAAAATATCGCCGCCGGATCTATGAGCCTCCACCAGAAGAGGATTATCCCTTTTCACCAAAGATCCACTTTAAGAAACCAGCTCGTCATGACAAAGGACGACCATTTCAACCTATCCTCTTGCGTGACTGGTGGCTTCAAGAAGAACTCGAAATGAATTTCTGGCGATGGATGAGGTTTCCAATCAGTCGAAATGCGTTGAAGTATAAAATTTCTGGTAGCGTAAGCAAACTGGCAACACCAAGGAGGTATCCAAGTCCGCAAGAGAGGGATGCTTCACCACCGCCCCGGAAGAAGATGACTCCGAGGCAGTGGAAGGACCACCTCAAACGATTGGATTACTTGGCGGATGCTAGCTTTAAGCTGACTCGGAGGTATAAAACGAAATTGTAGTGCCGAAGTGTTGTTTCTAATTTTATTTGTATCTGCAAGCCAAGCTTGTCAATTTGTTTGAATTTTGCTTAAATAAAGTGAAATGGCGATCTGAAGTTATTTTCTGAGCTCGAGTCTAAGTTTGTTGGACACCCAACACCTCGAACTCTCGCTCGAGGAGAGAGATGAACTTGTATAGGTTACATAACCCCACAGTCAATGAAAGCCTGTGGGCTGAAAACCGTCGAGACATTCGTTCAAGGCCAAACAGAAAAATTCTCAAATCGAAGCACTCTTCCGAGCTATATGACCACTATATGAGGGCCAGAGTTCTTAAAGTCTTACAGGCTGTCAATACTGCTGAAAGCGTGCCTCAGAGGCACCCTAAAAGAAGGAATACCGTTGAAGTCTATAGGACTCAATAACATAATTTTAGATTGAGGAGGTATAGGCTTACGACTTATGTCGACGACATGGAAATTGCAGTCTAGAGCGAATTCCTAGCAGCACTGAAGGACCTAGTGAAGCCTGCTTTAAATATGGTTTCTAATATGTCTAAAAATAAAGCTCAGCAAAAACTTCCCCTTGGTCTATTGGGCTGGTCCTGAACCTTCCGAAACGTTCTCCCTTTTCAGATTCTCAGACCACACACTAGCATCCTACGCAATCTGGCAACACCGGCGAATCTGCAAATGGGAAAATAAGTCAAATCCATTGGCGTTTTCAAATTAAGACTGTCGAAAATGAGATGTTCTAGGCCTGTCTTAAAACAAGGCAACCCTGGGCAAGTGCTCAGCACCAAAAGTGCTTGAAGCATACGAAACACGAGGAATCTAACACCTCCAGGAAGGAACAGAAGAGCATTCGAACCAGAAGTCGAAGTCGACAGGGCTCTACAGATAGTCTCTGGTTTTTACGTAAACACATGTTTACGAGATGCCCGTACATCCATGGGAGCAAGGATACGCCTTGTCATTGCTCTCCGTCAATTTTTTGATACCAATTCGGAAGAGTGTTGGAGGCACAAGTTCCACCCTTGGTATGAGTCGAGGCCGACCAAAAACCTCTTACTTAGTGTCACAGCACCCAGAACTTATTTCAACTCTACATTGGGTCAAACCGATAGCAAGACCCTTCCCGCGACCTTGGGTCTAAACAACAGCCACCATGACGCTCCCACAATTGGGCCTAGGCCTACCTCAACAAGTCAGGCCCGGACCGAAATCCGGAGGGCTCCTGACTCCCATGGTACCGCGATTTAAGTCCTGGTAGGGACTACCGGTGGTCCTGTAGCCAATAAGACCTATGACCGGCAACTTGTAACTAAACAAACCGTAGCAACCTTCGGTGGCGTCATCTGAAGATGTTTACGATAAGACCAGTAATATGCTCTGTCCCCACTTTTTATTCGACAACGTCAGTGATGGTCGAAGCCTTGATAATTGGGAGGGGGCCCACAGGGCTCTACAGCAAATTAACGGACTAGAGTATTTATAGCTAGTTTAAATCTCAGTTCACTGCCGACCGTAGTCGGTTGAGTCTTTGCGACTTAAGCCTCTGCACCGGCGTCAATGAAGATGACGCTCACGTCAAGATGCTTGCCACGCGGAGGTAGTACAGTGTAAGTGGCTCTACAAACAAAAGAAAAAGTGAAGCCCACGAGAAGTCTGGACGTGATGTAGCTATAGAAGAAGATTCATTAGCATTGAGTTTTGGAAGCATTAAATTCCACTCGGTTGATAGTTCCCGATATCGGAATTTAATGAGCTTAACATACGCTGCCGTTCCCGTTCTACAGCTGAAGAGAAGGGGCGTGTGTCCGGGAACGAATATGAAAAGCAGAGAGTAGTGTCATCAGCAAAGGAATATATTGGATTGGATATAGCAGACAAGAGATCGTTAATGACAATTAAAAAGAATGTAGGAGACAGATCGGAGCCCTGGGGCACATCAGCATTCATTTTGTGAATATCAGACTTGAAACCATCCAAGACAACTTGAAAGGTAATTTCTACTCCATTGAAGAAGAGAGTCGTCGATCCCAAAAGCACGCATTCTCGACAAAAGAGCCCGATGACAAACTCTGTCAAATGCCTCGGAAATATCAAGTGCAACTATCTTGATTTCGCCAGATTGATGCTCGCTTTGGTTCCACTTTTCGGTGAGACATGCCATCAAATCATCAGTGGACCTGTTTCTACGAAAACAATACGGTCGGTCATTTAGAAGTTTCCGCGTTTCGAGATATTTCATTAAGACGGTTTATCAGCGTCTTCATGAACTTGGAAAGAAGAAACGTAAGTACAATGGGTCTGTAGTAAGTAAGGGAAGAAGATTCGCCTTTTTTAGGGACGGGCTGGACAAATGATGTTTTCCTTCTTCTCGGAAAGAGTCCTAAAGAGAAGGATTGATGAAGAAGTTTGCGCAGCGGTTTTGCCAGCGAAGAAGAACGCCTCTTTAGAAGAAGGGGAGATATACCATCTGGACCAGTGGGTTTTGTGAATGTTAAGATCTTTAAGAACTCTTGCCAGTACACGAGTGTGACGCAAGATTCGGCGCACTCAAGAGTAGGCGGAGACAAAGCACAATCTGCGAGTGTTGAACTAGCCGCATAGTGTGCAGCAAGCAGATTGGCCAAAGAGCTGACAGCTGGAATGTCATTGTAAATAAGCTTTGGGATGAAGGATGACACAGAATTTCTGATGTTTTTGACGAGCGACCAAAATTGTTAATGCCTTTGGGACATTACAGTAGTTTTTTGCTTTAGTGTTTGGTCGTGTTGGAATTTTGCACGTTTAAGAAAAGCTTTGCAGTCATTTCTGGCTTGTTTAAACTTTTTTCGGTTTTCCTCTGTCGGGTTGGTTTTGTAGGACCGCAAAAAAAAACCTTTCTCTAACCCTGAGCAGTATATGCCCGAGGGGAGGCAAAATTGCACTCCACAAAAATTACTGATTGGCCGAGCTCCACATGCCGTGCAAAGTTGCGTCGTCGTTAAAATACTCCTTCTCGAGTGCACCTTAAATTCAGTTCACCGGTTTTCAAGCGCAGCCTCTCTGGATCTTACGCGTGTTTTGGAGTCGAGTTGCATCTTAGACAGAGGTTGTATTCGAAAAGAAATTTTGCGCACATGGATCTCGACCATTCTCTCTATGCTGTTCAACATGAAGCAAGTCAGACTTATAGGTCTGAAGCACTTGGCTCTTTTCCGATTTTCGGTACACAGGCTGGGGCTCGGTATATATGACAGTGCAGGCAAAGTTTTCTTCATTGTTGTCAGTACCTGCAGCCGTTTTGTAGCTGGATTGGTTACATGGCATCGGTGCCACACCATTTTCATGCCTTCAAAGGACTCCGTCATCACAACCGATGACAGATATCAACTGCGGCGTGTTATGTTACTCAGCTCACTTGCAGCTTGGTTGTGAGCTGGTTTCAGTCTTACTGATTTGCTAGTTTTGTGGATTCCGAACTGCCTGAGTGTTGTTTCTATATTTTCACAAACCTTTTTAAGACAAGGACTCTTCAAAATCCCTGTTAAGTTCTTATTCTTTGTGCTTCGATTTGTAGATATCAGTCTTCCTCCAAACAAACCCTATGTGACTTGTTTAGAAGCGTTCGGATTTCCTTATGTAGTCGCTGCAGATCTGGGTGATCTGCACGATTGCACAATTGGTGAGAGCACCGTTCTGAACAGCTTTCTCTACCTTTTGCTACGTTCTGAGTTTAGGCGGGTTGGAGCATTGACGGAATTGCGGAGCTCCTCTTTATAGCGCATCCAGTTGGTTTTTCTCAGATTCCTCCTCTTCAATAAGACCGAGATCTCACAATCCGATTCTGGATTGGACGTACCTATAGTCTAATATGGAAGCCACCGAGAGTACTTTTTAGTCGATGATCCTGTTGGCGTACTTGTTGTTTTACTTTCGCAACAAATATTCTCTGAGGGCCAACATTGTTGACAACCAGGTGAGACCATAAGAAATGGATGAGGATGATTACACCTCCTGTTGCATTTGCTACATTAGAATGTCCGGTATGATGTCTCTATCCAATGCATCCTAAAATCGTAATATTCAGAGAGTTGGGTTACTGTCTTTCGTGGAGGAGGTGCTATCGAATCATAGGGACGCTTATGTGGTAAGGGCGAACACTGCACAAAAAGACAAGTTCTCGGTCTTACCGATGGCTGGTTCCTGTATGGTTTTTACTTGTGTATGAGGTTTTGTATTCAACACGGGAAGGCTCTTACGAGTACATAGGGATGGAGTAACAGACTGGGAATGTTAAGGGTTAATCTGGAAATCATCTCTTGTCTTGACCGATTTGATAATAATGTGGGAATTAACCCTTTCATATCCGGATTTCATGCTCTAGAATCTTGGCAAAGTTTATTGAGAGAGAAGAGCCCTCCTTGATTTCCTGATTCGTGCTCTCCCTTTGGGAATAGATTTTATGTATACTTTCCAGTTCAACTCTAGATTTCGAGGTAAGAAAACCCATCATGACGTCCACGGTTTCCCTCAGTTGTCCTGGAGTCCAGAAGATGGCGCGCGGTAATTTCGGCAGTATGCAACCCTTGAAATGCTTAGAAATCTTAGTTCCCAGGAGGATGCTCGGCGCAAGCTTGATTAGTCACTCAAGAGCTTGCTGAGTGGACAATTTCACCCTAAGAGTCACTGTTTGTCATGTCAAATTTCCCTGTTTGAATGCAAACATTATTTGCTTTGGACGCTCCAACAGTACATCAACACAGGGTAGCTTTTCCGATTTAGAGCGTCAGAGAGGTGATAGCGACATCTCCAGTGAGCCGAACTCGGCTCCATTAGGATTTCTCTTAGAGGTGCAGGAGAGGATGCCCATCTATAGCCGATTGGGAGTATGCCTGATGAATGTAATCTCTCGATTCTGATCGATTGCCGAGCAGAAACTCTTCTTTGACACTTTGATCGCTGTTCTCTTATCAATCTGATTTTAAGCCTGGTATTTGTAGGTACGTCGATTTGAACGACAATATGACATCATTTGAAGAAAGACCTTGCCATAACTGCAAGACTGTGTTTAACGGAAAGAGGTATTAGTTAAGGTCCACGCTCATAGAGGCCATCCTGCAATGGTGACCAGAGTTAGCCAAGTTACTCATGAATTTATTCAGAAAATTAAAAATACAAGTTTATTCATGTAAATCTATATTGCCCCCTTCAAAGTAATCCCCATCGACTACCACACATATGCGCCAGCGCTTGATCCAATACTCGAAACATTTTTTATATTCGGTTTTCGGTATGTCCATCAGTGCTTCCTGCGGTTTTTCCATTACTTCCTCTCAGCTGCTGAAACGCGTTCCGCGTAGTGGTTTTTTAACTCGATTGAACAGAAAGAAGACTGGTTTAAGGTTAGTGATGCGATTACATGAGAGCAAAGGCGTTCTCACTTTAGCCTCTCACTACCAACTCCTACTCTCACCTCCACGTTGGTGACTGGTGGGTGCCTAGTACCTCGACTGGAGATTGGGTAACCAACCCCTTTGGAAGGTCGTTGGGGGCAGCGAACGAGAGAGGGGGCAGGAGTGGCCTCTCACTAGAACACTTCCTCTTGTTCCAGGCGGCAGCGGAGGAATTTCCTAGATGGAAGCAATGGTGGCGTCTATAGTTCCAGTCAGGCTGAACTATTAAGTGTAATCCCTATATGAGCTGCTTCGACGTATTCGGATACCAGGTCTATACGGATCTCCAATACTGAGCCATGGTGTTCGAAAAGAGCTGGTGGCGGATGAACTCTTAATGGGTCAACGGCAGCGCTCATATCCCGAAGTGGATTGCTGGCACCGGAACATCCGGCCTGCTGTCCTAAAGTCAATTCTAGGGTATGGCCCTCCAAGTTGGGGGTTGTGCCGTCGGGGTAACTTCAAGACCATGGAAAAAAAGAATAGTTATGAGAGAGACACAACCAGCCTCGGAAAATGGACCTCCTCAAATGGCAAATAGACCCGGAACGTCAATGGACTACGATATCAGAGTATGTACCTGGAATGTGCGAACGCTGTACACCCCAGGTGCTACTCAAAAACTTGAGTCTGTCCTCGAGCGGTATAAGGCCGATGTTACCGCCATCCAGGAGATACGATGGATAGGATCAGGTATGATGAAAAGAAAAAATTTCGATATTTATTAAAAGGTCAAAAGTCATTGAGTTCAAGCCGATAAGTGATCGCCTGTCTGTGATCCGCATCAAAGCTACCTTCCAAAACATAAGCCTAATATGTGCACACGCCCCTACCGACGAGGCTAAAGAACCCATCAAGGAGGAGTTCTATGGAGCCTACGGAGCCAGTCTGGAGTATGATGTCAAAGTTGTACTCGGGGACTTCAATGCTAAAGTCGAAAAGGAAAACATCTTTGGCGGGTAAGCACAGAATCCACGAAACGACAACATACAACGGCTACCGACTAATTGATTTTGCAGCAGCTCGTAACACGGTGATAAGTAGCACTAGGTTTCCAAGGTTAAGGATCCACACAGCAACCTGGCTCTGTCCAGGCGGTCGAACCGCCAACCAAATCGACCATGTGCTAATTGATGCGAGACACGCATCCAACATCCTCGACGTGCGCACATTCCGAGGGGCAAATGTTGACTCTGATCACTTTCTTGTTGCGACTAAATTCAGAGCTCGACTGTCCAACGAGAAGAAACTGCGAACCGCCCAGAAAAGGAAATTCAACGTTGGACGCCTTAGCACACCTGGAGTAGCCAGAGACTACAGAGAGCGCCTGAGTGAGAAAAACTAGACTGTGCACTTACCTACCATAGACGCCAACCATCAGTGGTGCCAGTATCGCGACATCATGAAGGAGGTAGCCGAAACCATTTTAGGGTACCAGCCACCCCAGAGAAAGAGCCCGTAGTATGATGTTGAATGCATTTACAGGAAAAAGGTGACAGAAGATGCACACAAGAAAATGCTGCAGCGCAAAACAAGGGCAGTAAGGGAAGAGTATCGAGCCAGGAGGAGGGAAGAGAAGAAGATCCTACGTAGAAAAAAGAGGGCCTACACAGCATCCCAGCTCAGGGAGATCGAAGAGTCTCGTGATCGAAACAACATCCGGAGGTTTTATAAGAAAGCCAAGCAACTAGCTCCTGGCTTCAAAACCGGAACACAAGCTCTTCGAAACACCGAAGGAAACCTAGTCACCGAAGCACAGGGAATAGTAGATGTGTTTAAGCAGCATTTTCAGCAGCTGCTAAATGGGCATCATGTAGAGAGAGTGATAGGGCAAGAAGAGAACCCTCGTCCAGTCAATGAAGAATCAGTTCCACCACCCAGTGTAGCAGAAGTTGGCTTAGCCATAAAAGAGCTTAAGAACAACAAGGCTGCAGGCTCTGATGGTTTACCAGCCGAGCTCTTCAAATACCATGGCGATGTTTTGGTGGAAGAAAGCATGCCCGACGACTGGACTATCAGCTCCATATGCCCCATCTACAAAAAAGGCGATCCTATGTCTTGCAAGAACTATCGTGGCATATCCCTGCTTAATGTCGCATATAAGATCCGTACTGTGCGAACGTCTCAAACCGTTCTGCAACACACTAATCGGCACCTACCAGTGTGGCTTCCGGCCCGGCAGATCGACTATAGACCAAATTTTCACACTGAGACAAATCTTGGAAAAGACCAACGAATTTCAAGTCGAAACTCACCACCTTTTCATCGACTTCAAGGCCGCATATGATAGCATTAATCATCAGGAGCTTTATATGGGGATGGCCGAACTCGGGATCCCGGCAAAACTGATCCAGTTGTGTCGCGTGACACTGGAAAACACGCACTGCAACGTGCAGTTTGGAAGTAGCTCCTCCGAACTATTTCAAACATACACCGGATTTCGGCAAGGTGATGCGCTATCATGTGATTTCTTGAATCTCGTCCTAGAGCAGATAGTGCGCAGGGCAGATGTCAACACGGAAGGCATTATCTTCAACAAGTCCGTCCAACTCCTAGGATATGCGGACGATATTGATATCATCGGGCGCTCGCAGCGTTCCGTAATAGAGGCTTTCACGGCGATTGAAGAACAGGCGAAATTCGTTGGCCTGGAAGTAAACGAGGACAAGACTAAGTACATGCTATCAACAAACAAAGAATCATCTGTCCACCGCCTAGGACAAAACGTCACTATTGACAGCCACAATTTCGAAGTAGTTAATGACACCCTAGTGGAGATCCGACGAAGAATTACCATAGGAAACCGCTGTTACTTCGGTTTGGCAAAGCAATTGGGTTCAAAACTCCTTACTCGAAGGACGAAATGTACGCTTTACAAAACCCTTATCCCGCCAGTTCTACTGTATGACGCCGAGTGCTGGACGATAAACAGGAAGAGAAAGCTAATTCTGGGCTCCTTCGAAAGAAAAATTCTTCGAATTTTGGTCCTGTGTGCGACGAGGGCGAATGGAAAAGAAGGCATAACCGCGAACTCTATGAGCTATACCAAGATGTGGATGTAGTCCAAAAAGCCAAAATACGTCGACTACATTCGCTCGGCCACATCGAGCGAATGGACAACAATGCTCCAGCTAAGAGAATCTTCGAATCTCAGCCCTCAGGTTCGAGACGACAAGGAAAACCGAACCTACGTTTCAAATACCAAGCTATCGCGTATGCCAGAGCGCTTGGTATGGATAACTGGAAGCAGCGTGCCCGGGATCGTAGAGGATGGAAGGCTGAAGTGTCTCAGGCAGAGACTCTCCACGGGTCAGGAGCCCGTTAAATAAAAATAAATAACAACAGAAAGAAGTCACAGAGAGCCAAATCAGGTGAATTCGGTGGCTGTTGGATGGTATTTGTTGCATTTTTCGTCAAAAAATTACGAATAATGATGGCACTGTGCGACGGTGCGTTATTATGGTGCACTCGTGCAAATCCACGAGTTTTCTGCCCACAACTCTGGTCTCTTTCGGCGAATTGCTTCACGCAAACGTCTCATAACGCCCAAATATTGGGTCTAAAACGTGCGGTTTGCTAAGAGATGGCGTAACTTGTATTATTCCATTGGAACATGCATTGGAAAGCTGCTGTCATTGTACGTCATTTCAGTATGTGTCATTCATTTGAAGCGTAAACAACAATAATTTTTTTTCACTAAAATATGTCGAACTTTGTGCCTGAAAAAGTGTTTTTGCGGGGAGTTCTTCTTCATTACTTTAATATGAAGAAAACTGCTGCCGAAAGTCATCGTATTTTGGTGGAAGTTTATGGTGAACATGCGCTAGCTGAGCGAACGTGCCAAAAGTGGTTTGCACGATTTAAAAGTGGTGATTTTGGCTTGGAAGACGATGGACGTCCTGGGCAGCCAAAAAAGTTTGAAGATGAAGAACTGGAAGCATTACTCTATGAAGATTGTTGCCAAACACAATAAGACCTCGCAGAATCTTTGGGTGTCACTCAAGCAGCCATTTCAAAGCGTTTAAAAGCAGCTGGATATATTCAGATGCAAGGAAATTGGATTCCACATGAACTCAAGCCGAGAGACGTCGAAAGGCGGTTTTGCATGTCCGTAATGCTGCTGGAACGCCACAAAAGGAAGTCATTTTTGCATCGAATTGTTACTGGTGATGGATCCATTACGACAGCCCCAAGTGCAAACAATCATATGTGAAACCCAGCCAACCAGCTAAATCAACGGCAAAGCCGAATATCCATGGCGCGAGGGTAATGCTCTGTATTTGGTGGGATCAGATGGGTGTGCTGTATTATGAGCTGCTAAAACCGGGTGAAACCATCAATGGACAACGTTACCGAACACAATTAATCCGTTTGAAGAGAGCAGTGGTCGAAAAACGCCCTGAATATGCGACCAGACACGAGGCAATAATTTTCCATCATGACAACGCTCGGCCCCACGTTGCTATTCCGGTTAAGAACTATTTGGAAAACAGTGGATGGGAAGTCTTACCCCACCCGCCTTATAGCCCAGACCTTGCCACTTCTGACTACCATTTGTTCCGGTCGATGCAGAACGCCTTCACTGAAATACGGTTCACATCAGAGCAGAATATCAAAAATTGGCTTGATTCATTCTTGGCTACCAAGCCGGCGCAGTTCTTTTGGGATGGGATCCATAAATTGCTAGAAAGATGGGAAAAAGTCATAGCTTCAGATGGGCAATACTTTGAATAATACTATTGTACATGTTTTTCTTAAATAAATGTTCAAATTTCAATGAGTTATCGACGCATTTAATCCACACTTGACATCGATGCGCGACGAAGATATTTGCCACTTGTTGCACAATATTTGCGCGGCTGATGAAATTAGCTTCAAGATAGGAAGGGGTGGTGAAATTGGCATCGAACTAGAATCGACCCATGTCGCTGTTTCGCTTCGACGCGGTGTTTCGCGGAATTGTCCATCCGCCATTCGAATTGTTGGCGATCGAATTATTTGACGCTTCGCTGAATTCCACCGAATCCAAAGATTCTATCGGTGTTGCTATGGTTGCTTGCTACGTGTTTGCATTTGATTTGTTTGCATGCGAAAAAATTATTTAATTGAAATGATTGAAAAGCAAATGCACGTAAATATTCTCACAAGAAAGCGAACAAAAATATGACGCACTGAAAATGACAGAAATTAGATTAACATGCCAAAATAGTGTCAAGATAACGTATTAGCCGCTAGTAATACATTATTAAAGCTGCCGCGCAACATTTTCGACCACTTAGGGGGGCGACACTGATTCATTGGCATTACCATTGGCGGCGTGAGAAAAAGGAGAAACACACAGCAAAGCTATTTTTGTATTCTGAGTTGACAACCTCTTCGGTGGATGATGCGGTTGTGTCAGATTTTCAAAGAGTTGAATTCATCTGTCAGACTTGGACCGATATTTTGTAAACAAAGTGGCTTTGCAGTGGATTTTGCATGTTGTCTAGCGAACTGAAAAACTTTGTTCTTTTCGGATGTTGAGGAACATTTGATGATGATTGACGATTGTTGAGATCTGCCTCTTGATCGAGGTGTACACTTAATGGAAGAACAAAAACAATTAAAAGCAGATCGTAGATTTTCTAGCATCAGTGGATACCACCTAGTTCCCGGAATTTATTCAGAAAATTAAAAATACAAGTTTATTCATCTAAATCTACATATATTGTCCCCTTCAAAGTAATCCCCATCGACTGCAACACACTTATGCCAGTGCTTGATCCAATCCTTGAAACATATTCGGGTTTCGGTGTGCCCATCAATGCTTGCTGCGATTTTTCTATTACTTCCTCTCGGCTGCTGAAACGCGTTCAGGGAGTCACAGGGAGCCAAATCAGGTGAATTCGGTGGCTGTTGGATGGTATTTGTTCCATTTTTCGTCAAAAAACTACGAATAATGATGGCACTGTGTGACGCAACGGTGCGCTATCATGGTGCAAAATCCACGAGTTTTTTGCCCACAATTCTGGTCTCTTTCGGCGAGTTGCTTCTTCACCCAAATAATACTCTTTGTTTACTGTCTGGCCTTCTGGCAAAAATTCATCATGCATTACACCGTTGTAATCCATGAAAACCGTGAGCACTGCCTTCTTTTTTGACTGAAAACGACGTGGTTTTTTTGGTTTCGGCTCATTTGGTGAACGCCATTCACTTGCCTGATGTCTGCATTGCGTGTCGTACTCATAAACCCACGTCTCGTCTCCAGTAATGATCCTTTTGATGAATGTGGGATCGGATTCAGCCTCGTAAATCATCTCTTTTGCGACGTCAACACGGTCTCTTTTTTGCATGAAATTGAGGTCTTTTGGCACCAACTTTGCTGCTACACGACGGAAACCCAAATCATTAACCAAAATGTCTTGGAAGGATTCATAGGCAATGTTCAAGTCCTCCGCTATATTTCTGATGGTTAATTTGCGCTTATTGACCAACATTTCTTTTACTCGTACTTCATCAATGTTTTCGTCGGCCACTGCGTTCATCATCTTCGATTGACTCACGACCACTTTTGAACCGCTCGTGCCACTGGTAAACGATCGTTTTCTTTAGAGAGTCGTTGTCGAAACACTTTTCCAACTTTCGCGCACCATTAAATCCGTTTTTTACGCAAAATTGAATACAAATTCGTTGTTGAAAATTTAAATCCATTTCTAAAATTGTAAAAAATCGCCAACACACACAGAGATAGATGTACTCTTGGCTACGCAACTCTTGCAAATGTCAAGCTATGACGATAAGATTTAGAGAGAATGTCAACAACAGATTTACCAACTTAACAAAAAAAACAGAACTGAAATCGGAACAATGGGAGCGCCACACGGTGGTGTGGTGCGGGAACTTTTTGATCAAGGTGGTATGTACAGACTACGTTCAGAAAGTATCTTTGCCACTAGAAACTGAAACTGAAATTGCATTTATTAATTAAAATAAAAAAATTAAAAAGAAAAAAACTAAACCATAAATGTAATTCAAAGATAACAACAAACAAATAGTCTTCGTATACTCGTATACACGTATTCTGAGCTTGAGTATTCAACTTGAAGCTTGAAGGACAATGAAATAGTACGACAAGGTGTCTGTTTTGAGATTTCAAAGTTCTTGAATCTTCGTGAAACCTTAAAAACGAAAACAATTATTAAAAAAATGATCCAAGTAACATAAAATAATAAATAATAGGTGATTTAGGAGTGTCTGTACATAGATAGTGGACTCTTGCAGTTCTCCCGATTCGGAGGAGTGCAGGACCCGTGAGACACCATGGAACTCTATTAACAATCATCTCCTATCATTGTTGTAAAAGATTTAGTCTTTCTAAAGTAATTGGAATCATGACCATGACCAGTTTAAAGAAATTAATGACCTCAAAGACCATCCTCATCTTTCGTGGCAGGGAGAAACAAAGCCTCTCCCGGTATGATGGAGGTAACGACTTTTTTTTAATGGGCAGCTAAGAATTAATTGAATGCAGTAATGGGGATATAAAACGCTGGTAAGCATTGACCAGTACGACAAGAATGACGTAGAAGATACAATAAATCCGAGATACTTCTGATAGTTTCGTTGTTTTTATGGATCCGGAAGTGTTTTGGTTGCCTAATGTGTTTACCGTAAATGAGTGTAAAAGACCGGAGGATATATTTCGTATCAGATTCGAAGGAATCGCCATCAATTATCAGGTAATCAAAGGTGTAACGGATTAAAGATTCGCTTCAAGAAGAGAACACAGGCTCATCACTCGTTTCATCTCGTTTTTCAAGAAGAGGGGCGATTTGTTTGTCGAATTTCGGTGTTACAGAAGTATTTGCGGATAGCTTATGTGCATTCTCGAAGCTCGAAGTTCACACTGGTCTCTGGCAAAGTACAGTCTATTGTTAACTTTCCTTCCAAGGTGAACCGCCTTGATCCTAGACCATCATTAATAACGACCATGTAGACTTCAGGGTGCCTGACTCTAACTGCAACTTTTTAAAATGCTACAATTTTTTTATTTTTTGATAAATTTTATTGTGCCAAAGCAAAAAATGTTGGAAAATACATCAATTTTCAAATTGTATCAGTAGTTTTCAATATGTCCACCTTTGGAGCGAATAATGGCCTTGAGACGGCCGAAGAAAGCATCGCACGCTGCACGCAAGTGGCTCTGCGGTATTTTGGCCCATTCCCGGCGAAGTGCTTGTTTGAGATGGTCCAAACTTTGGTATTTTTTAGTGCCAACCTTCGCCTTCAAAATACCCCAGACAGAGAAATCCAACGGATTTGCATCCGGAGAATTTGCAATCCATTGTATCGAAGAAATGAAGTGTGGAACATTGTTTTTTAACCAATCTTGGTTGACGCGCGCTTTGTGAGACGGTGCCGAGTCTTGTTGAACTGTCCACTGTCTCCGACCGAAATTATTGTTTGCTCAAGGCTTCAATACTGCCACGGTATACGATCGCATTAATTTTGACGCCACGGTCCAAAAATACGAGCGGGGAGCGACCATCGGCGGTTATGGCGGCCCAAACCATCACCATCGGTGCTGCCTGCTTTCTGGTGGCCGTCCGAAGGTGTAAATTTTCGAAGGACCTCTCTGGCAAGTAAACTCGGTCATTTTGTTTGTTGACATATTGCTCGACAACAAATGGCGACTCATCGGAGAAAACCAAATTCGGCAACTCACCACTTTCGTGGAAGCGTAGCAACTCCTTCGCTCTTTCGGCTCTAACTTTTTTCTGTTGTGGTGTAAGATCGTGTGCTTTTTGGAACTTCAATGGCTTGAGCCCAAGCCCATTTTTCAGTATGTGTGGGATCTGTTCCAACGATATGTTGAGCTCACGAGCCATTTTTCTTCCACTTCGACGCGGATTTCGCTCAATTCGAGCCTTCACTTTCCGAAACATTTCTGCCGATGTTGCTGTTTTTTTATGACCACCTCCATGGCGTTTTGCAACGCTGCCAGTATCACGGTAACGAGCTATGATTCGAGACACAAATGGTTTATTCACGTTGAGGTGCTGGAGGGCTCTAACGATAGCTACTTGTGGTTTTCCAGCCAAATACAAAGCAATCACACTATCACGTCTGAATTCCATGGCGGATAAAAATTTTTCAACACAACTGAGACGCAAATCGTTTAAAAGTCTTGCAAATAATAAAATTATCTGTCATGTGTCAAAATTTGAGCTCACTGTCATGAACGGTTTGGAAATTATAGCAGACTGAAGTTGGTTGCAGTTGTGGTCCTTCGTATTTTTGAGTTTGATTTAAGGTGTCTAAGCGCGCGATTGACGATACAGAGAAGTGTTACATCAGGAATAATGCCCGGAAGTCTTTTCACAGAATAAAACGAGCATGACAGGGCTACAAAGCCAGAATGGAAGCCTGCAAAGATGGTGTGGTCCGAGTATGGGGACAAGTGATCCCCTCCTCAAGAGATACATTTTCGTTGTATTTACTGGAAATTCGTAACCATGAAGTTATTATCTGCAATCGCAATTGCCCTATCTGTAATCACACTATCCAATGTCGAGTGAACTATCGATTTGTCGTCGCAACTCGTGAAGACTTTGTACAAAATTGTCATAGAACACTCGGCGAAGAAAAGCATCAACGCCTACAGCCTCGTGAGTCTACGCGAGGCTAGGCCCAATTTGGCATTTATTTCAATAAAGGACTCGTCAAAGAAGGAACTTAAGTATTCAGAGAAGGAAGTCAGCAATGGACACGATTTTCAATTGTCCTTTCCGAGAGCCGCTCCCACACAGGTGATTTATGTGGAGATAGTGTCATCGGAACCACATCCATCTAAAATTTCTCACTCAGCGAAACAGTTGGTGCGGTATTTTGACACCGTGTACTTCTACAGTCCCTACAAAACCCTATCGCAGAAGACCACGGGACATTTGAGTTCGCAAACCATCGAGTCTTATACTCAGTTTAAGCCAGTGGTGCAGTCTGAAAGTACTATTACTTACGGACCGTATGAGAATATCAATGCGTTCACATCAGAAGAATTGACAGACCATTCCTGACTGTGACACGAATTGAAAGCACTTTGGAGGTCTCTCACTGGGGAAACTGAAAACATTGACATGGCCCATTCCGGGGCGGTGTTGAAAGGATCCTTCTCTCGCTATGAGTTGCAAAAGGACGCCCACAGCGGACAGGCTGCTGTAAAGTCTTATAAAACTATGCTTCCAGCCTCTGCTACTGGGGTGTACCATCGCGACACTAACGGCAACATTTCCACCTCCCAACATGAAGGTCATGTGTGATTCAGTTGAACTCAGGCCCCAAGATGCCCACTTTTCGGTGGTTGGAGGACCTTCTACGCTTTGGGTTACAACGTCCCATAGTTTGAGTATCTCTTCAACTCCGGAGAGAACTTCCTTTTGAAGATGCGAATCATTGACCACATCTACGATGACATGGTTGTCGATGAAGCCGTTGTGAGGATCATTCTCCCAGAAGGCTCGTCCAATATTAAGCGATTAGCTTAATACTATGTGAATCGTCTGCCTGACAGCTTACACTACACCTACTTGGACACGTTTGGCCCTCCAGTTATCACATTCACTAAGAAGAACCTCGTGGAGAACCACATTCACGATTTGAACCTCAAGTACAACTTTTCTCGCATTATAATGCTCCACGAGCCTCTGCACTTTTCGTTCTTTGCACTTTGAGACACTGCACCAATGGCGCAACAACTAGCGCGCGAGATACATTCGTTTTTGAATGCGCTATACTAACGGCGATGATGGTCAAAATCCTTCAGGCAAAATGAAGCATTCTACTTACTTACATACTTACCGGGCTGCCGACCCGTGAAGAGTCTCTGCCTTAGATGGCTTGGTCCTTAAAACCGAGGTTCGGTGTTCCTTGTCGTTCCAAATCTTGGGGAAGTGATTCAAAGACCCTCTTTGCCGAAGCATAATTGTCCATTCGCTCGATGTGGCCGAGAGAGTGTAGTCAACGTGCTTTAGCTTTTTGACCCACATCCACATCTTGATACAACTCATAGAGTTGGCGGTTGTATCTTTCAATCAACTCGCCTCCCTCGCGCACGGGACCAAATATTCGACGAAGAATACTCGTATTTCACTCGAAAGTGTTCAATATCTGCTTTGCATTCCTGCTTATCGTCCAGCACTCAGCTCCATAGAATAGAACTGGCTGGATCAATGTTTTGTCGAGCATGTGTTTCGCCAAACCGAAGAAGCAGCGGTTTTTTAGGGTAAGTCTTCGCCGAATGTCCACTAAGGTGTCATTCAAGGAGTTGAGATAGATAAACTGTTTAACCACTTCGAAGTTACTGTGGTTTTTTTTTACTAGGTTTCCTTCAGTGATTCGAAGAGCCTGATGTCCGGGCTTGAAGCCTGAGAAACAAGTCCTTTTCATTTTACGGAAGATCTTCTTCTCCTCCCTTCTTCTGGCTCGATATTCTTCCCTCGCTGATCTTGTTTTGCGCTGCAGCGTTTGCAAGTGTGCAGTTTCTATGGCTCCTTTTCGGTGGTGACTGGTAGCCTGCGGTGGTCTAGTTCCACAGATTGTTGACGTATGTGGATGGTGAGTGCACAGCGGAGAGTCTCTCCCTCAGACGCTCTCTATAGGCTCTGACCACTCCACTACTCGAGCTCTGAATTTGGCTGCAACAAGAAAGTGGTCAGAGTTGGCTTTTGCCCCTTTGAATGTTTGCACATTCTGAATGTATGATGCGTGGCTGGCGTCTATTAGCACATGGTCGATCTGGTTGGCGGTTCACCCATCTGGAGTGCGCCAGGTTGCTGTATGGATTCGTAGACTTTGAAACCTAGTGCTTATCACCGTATTGCGAGCTGCTGCAAAATCGATTAGCCGGAAACTGTTTAGTCGTGCCGCTGAGGCTGTGCTTTCCGACTAATCCGCCGAAGATGTTTTTCTGACCGATTTTTGCATTGAAGTCCCCGAGTACAATTTTAACATCATACTCCGGACAGGCTTTGCAGGTTCCGCCCAGAACTCCTCCTTGATGGAGTCCTTAGATTCATCGGCAAGTGCGCGTTCGCATATTAGGCTGATGCGCTGGAATGATGCCTTGATGCGGATCACAGCCACCATTGACCGTAACTGATCTCCTTTCGAGGCAGATGTAATAAATGTCAAAACTTTTCCATTTTTGCATACCTGATCCTATCCATCGTATCTCCTGTATCGCGGTAATATCGGCCTTGTACTGCGTGAGGAAAGACTCATGTTTTTGAGCAGCAGTGTACGTACGTTCCAGGTGCATACTCTCAGTTCGTAGTCTGTGAATGTTCCGGGTAGTGATCTTAACTGAGGGGGTCCGTTGGCATCCGAGGCACAACCCCAACCTGGAGGAGCAGTTCCATTATGGAAACATGAAGACAGAAGGAGAGGTAGGTGAAACCGATATCAGTAACCCTGCCTCTGCCGTTGGCCCATTAAGAGCTCATCCGACACCATCTCTTTCCAAAAACCCGACTTATTCTTGGAGATTTTCGAGGTAGCTCAGCTAAAGTTAGTTTTTTGCCTCCATTTGAACCTGTAGAACCAATGTTGACTCCGTCTAGGGAATTCGTCCGTTCTCGTCTTTATAGTGCTTCTATTTTGTCTCGTGTTCAACACTCGCGCTGTTCCTGTTCAAAGACGACAAAGAGATCCCTCCCCCTAACCTAGATAAATTTAAGGTGGCATTATAGATGCTAAAATCTAATAAAGCTGCTGGAGCCTACTAAGCAATATAAAGGAGCCAGTTAGGAACATGCACCAACCTATTTGTTGGATATGGTCAGAGTAATGCATGACCGAAGCATGGAATCTCAGCACCGGTTGTCTGATCCACAAGAAAGGAGACCCGTTTGACTGCGCTAACTATAGAGGAATAAGTCCCCCATCGTCTACCAGATCTTTTCTGCGGTATTGAAGAAAAACCTGATAAATCCATACTAGTGCGGTTTCAGGATCGAATATTCACACTACGGCAGAGTGTGCATATAGATCAGCTCGACAGGATGACTATAGAGAATTCGCGCTGCTCCATCAAGGTATTGATTTAACCGAGATCTTCAATATGAAGAAAGGTTTTACACAAGGTAGGAAACCAGGAATCACAGTGAGTTATTTTCCTTCCTCCGCTGAAGACGAATTCCAATCCAGACAAATGATGGCGGATAAGTTGGGATCTCACGGGAATCGGATTAAACTACACCAGAACAGCGGCCAGGGAAAAGCCTCTATAAGTCTCATCAAGGCCATTTCTTAGCCAGCGTTAGCGTGGACTAAGAACTTGACGTAGCCCCAGACAAAATCACAATTTCGAGCGTTGCCTCGCTGGTACGGCATGTAGCATCGTCTTGTTGTTGAACCACAGCTCAGATATATCAATGTTTTTGAGCTCTGACCACTGAAAGCCGGTTAACATGGCTCTATACCTGAGACCATTGACGGTAGCGGTGCCCCCTTCCCCATTTCGAAAGAAGTAAAGTCCGATGACGCCGCCATGCTATAAACCGCACCAAACAGTCAATCTTTGTGGACGCATTGATGCCTAGTGGAACACTTGTGGATAGTGTTCTTTCCAATAGTGGCAATTTTGCTTGTTGACATAGCCGCTGAGCCAAAAATGACCCTCGTCGGAGAAGATGATTTTTTGGCCAAAATTCGGATCTCCGGCCAACATTTCCAGCGCTCAATTAGCGAACTCATGGCGCTGTTTATGGTCGTCCAGCTTCAATTTTTTGCATCAGCACTATCTTATACGGATTTAGGCCCAAATCCAAGTGGAAAATAAACCGGGTTGACTATCTGGCAATGCCCAATTCAGCTGATCGGAGCCGAATCCACATTTCTGGATCTTCTTCGATACTGGCCGCTATGGCCGCTATGTTTCCTTCATTTCGCACCAATCTCTGTCTCGTTGGTAGCTTAAGATCTAAAAGAGTGCTCAAACTTTCCCACGGTGCGACGAATTGCGTGCAGACTGAAGCTATTATGACAACCGACCTCGCGACGAAATTCACGTTTCACGTCGCGTATTTAAAACTGAGCTGGTATTTGGATATTTTTTAATAATTTCCGCACGTTCGGCAAGCGTAAAACGATGCATGACGAAATGGCAAAGCTTGCTGAATATTTTGACAGCTGGATGTCATTGGTAATTTTGACAGCTGCTGAAACATAACAATTGGAAGAACTATCTTTGCTATCTGGTCAGCCGTTTATAACCTAGGAGGTCAGCATAAGTCCGTTTCCACGGATAATCACGTACCTTTAAAGTAAAGCTGGATCCCTTAGGATCTCAAAGAATTTCAATAGTTTCTGAAGGCCATCTTCGACGTAGGTTTTGGTACTCGAACATACAATAGCAATATATCCCCTCTTTAAGTTTGATGTGATGATTTACGAACACAAGTACAAAGCTTCTGCTGGACTAAGTGTCATACGGTTTAATCACCATTTAGTCGTCTAATACAAACGTTAATTTCTTTCTGTTCTTTTCTTCCTTTCACCCTTTCATCCAAATCTTAACTTCCAGATTTGCATCTTGACAAAGTTAGGGGGCCTTTATGCTTGATTTCGCCTGCAAAGCCTATCAGTACTTCAACACAGAAGATGGAGCATGACGTCTGCATCGCTTACTTACTCACTTACGACGATACATTTCGCGGTGGACTTGAGCCTGAACCAACATGCCTCTCCATCCAGCCCTGTCATTTGCTAGATGCTTTCAGGATAAGGCCCTCATTTCCCTTGATTTCCCTTGATTCAAAGATTTCCGACCTGTCATCCGCTTTGTATGCTCCAGCGTTCAAGAGCAATGCAGTTTGACTCTTTAAGATAAGTTCTTCTCGCTGTGCAGCCCGTACAGTCCACTTTCTGCCCGACAAGGCAGTAGATCAGCCTTTTCATCCTTTCTTCCATAAAATCCATATCTCTAAGCGGTAGAGGAGAACTGCGATGATCAATGTGTTGTGTCCTTTTTCGATGCCAGGCCGTACTCCGTTGTTCCCTTACTTCAATACTTGCAAAGGCCAGGCAAACATCTTACCGTGTTGTGCCGCTCTATGTCCATGCCATCCACATAGGGAAGTAGAACTATTGAAAGACTGTGCCTCTAGTGTTGGTTTGCGAGTTTCGAACAATACTCTCGGGTACTCGTGTCTGGCTTGTTTTCGTCCGAGCATATTTTAGAGATGATTTAGCGCCTGCTCTTAACAAAATCATCTCCCGCCGCCTTGAACAGTTCAGCGCCTGTGCTATAAGTACTAGCAAATTTGTTAGGTCTAAGTATGGATACGACAACCATCACTTCGTCGAGATCGGGTCAACGAACTTGTTGCTCACCATCGTTCAGGTTAAATGCTGACAGTGGAATATTAATCGTCTTCGCCGTTTAATAGTCCGCAGACATGGTTCTATCGTATTCCCAGGTTCCCTTTGCAGGTTGCACTCGTACTTAGTTAACGTGGCATGTTTTTCTACCTTCTGATTAAACAGCTTTCCTGCTATAACCTATATCAGTTTCCTCAATATCGCACATCTCGTGCTTCCTTTTCTTCTTCTGAAAAGCAGTTTCACGCCCTTCCTTTTGCTTGTAGAGCTCACTAACCACTAAATCCTCCTTTGGGGTGACACTCTAAAAGCTTAATGTTTCTCTGCATATGCCAGTCGGCATTCATCGTCAAACCGGACAAAACCCAGCAGATCAGAGCCAATATACGAAAGTAGCTCCAGAAGTACCCAACCTGACGTACAGATGGCGGTTGCTGTTTAATAAGAATGACAATTGTAGAAAGCACCAACCTTATAAAGCTTAAATGTTTAGTATTTGTTCCAACCAACATCAAAACGGAACTCGATCCTATTCTGGGGGTGTCTGTTCCTTCGTTTACAACAATAGGCTGGCAGAGTTTAAGCCAGGCCATACGAATTGCCAAGACGAACATCGCAGTGGTCGACCAAATGAGGTGAGTTCACCAGAAATGTTGAAAAAAATCCACAAAATGATGTTGGATGACCATCTGCTGCGTGAACTAGCAGATACGGCAGGCATTTCAAAAGGCGCTGTGCATCGCATGTTGACTGAAAAATTGGAGATGAAAAAGCTATGCGCAAGATGGTTGCCGCGATTACTCGCACTGGAACAAAAACATCGTCGTAAGGATGTTTCAATCGAGTGTTTGGCAAAGTTTCACAGCAATAGAGCCGAGTTTTTGCGTCGATTCATAACCATGGATGAAACATGGGTCCATCACTTCACACTCGAGACGAAATAACAGTCAAAACAATGGACTCAAAGGGGAGAATCGGTTCCGAAGAATGCGAAGACAGTTCCATCTGCAGGCAAGGTCATTGCGTCCGTTTTTCTTCAGAAAGGAAAAACAATCAACGGCGTGTATTATGCGAACTTATTGCAGCGTTTGAAAGATTTAATCAAGAAAAAACGGCCGCATTTGGCGAAGAAAAAAGCTTTCTTTCATCAAGACAATGCACCAGTTCACTCGTCCGTCATCGCGATGGCCAAAATCGATGAGTTAAAGTTCGAATTGCTTTCTCACGCACCCTATTCGGCAGATTTAGCCCCCTCCGATTATTTTCTATTTCCGAATTTGACAAAATGGCTCGGTGGTAAAAGATTTGCCAACAGTAAAGAGGTGAAGTCTGCGGTTGATGACTATTTTAAGGAGCTCGACGATTCTCACTCTAAACAGGGTATCGAAGCTGGGAAAAGTGGAGACTACGTAGAGAAATAAACGTATTTTTCCCCAATTTTTAGTGTTTTCTTTGTTAGATCGGGTACTTCTGGGACTACCCTCGTATCTGATATCTTGCTGGCGGCTTTTCCACTAGATTTTAAGACAAGATGCTGCAGCGCATGGCGTTGAGCGACACTCGATCGACAGGCCCATGCGGTTTCCTACAATCGCAGTCTTCTGTGTCACACATCCTCGCAGTATTTTGCCTTCCAAGCTGCGATCGGAAATACCTTCTGAATCACTCTGTTTTCCATTATCTTGGAGGCCATTTCAATCGCACACTTAGCAAACCGAAAACTCCTAGTTCCGAAGTTGGGATCATCCAGCACAACACGTCGAGTCGAGAATTACCCAGTACCCAGCTACCAAACACTCATATTGTTACGCCCGGCACTCCTGTAAGGGTCGTACGCCAGGACTTTGTGTGATGCAGATCGTAGGATAGGACAGAACGATGGACTATTCACCGATCGAAACCGTAGCGGCTCAGATGGACTAGACACTTGGAAAGAAGATCTGATAATGACCTTACCAAACGGGTATCGAGTAAATGCGCCTTCCCTTCGGGGAGACTAGAGATGATTATTTACCATTCTTGAAGCCTTCATTGTTTGTAGCGGCTCTCAACGTCGTCCAAGTCTTCCAATTTCGTTTAAACAAATCATTAGATAACTTTTCCATTACAATTCCACCAAGTATGCGTGGAACAGAAAAACAAATGAATACATACTAGCTGCTCCGAGAGGCATGTACACAATACCGAATCAGTCTCTTGGACATTGTACTTGTATCTCAAACTCGTACATATCTTTTTTAATATCAGAAAAAAAAGTGAAATAAATTGAATGAAATAATCACCTGCTATTGGGTCAATGTGGTGTAAATGCATTCGATTCAATTAACTCTTTGCACAGCCCAACAGATGTACTTGTCAATCTGGACACTTGCTATTGAGTATTGATTGTTGCATGGTGTATCTCATCAAAGATACTATGCTCGACTGTGCGCTACGACTGTGAGATTGACTAGGTAATATCTGATGAAGCACAAAATAATTGCATCGAATTAAATGTGCACAAGGATTTGCTGGGTGTGACAACACAGTCGGAATACTCGTAGTTTCAAGGAGAGTAAAACTGGAAAAAGTTGGAAATCTGCTCATTCGATTCGGCTGGCACAATATCAGGGCGAACAAGTCTCCTCGAATACTATGAGCCCCCTCGACTTGATATTGTAACAAATTATCCGGGAACGCATGCAACTTAACCGATTTTCCGTTCGATAATTTCTTATTCCTTTTATTGATTGGTAATCTCCCTGAGAATCCTGCACTCAACAAATTCATTACACTGGTCTAAGAAGTGGGATTCTCAGGTGATATGGCAGAAGAATCCAAGAAATTCGACGAAATCGAAGCACAACCAAGGAGCGAGCAAAAAAGTCAGCTCGTAGAACTAACTATTCTGAGTGATACCGCATTTGCCGAAAGTCGAAGTGCTCCAAATGATGAACAAGCAGGAAAATTGCCCGATAGAGAAGAGTCTTCTTTCACAAGACAAGGAGAGCATAGAAATAATGATGCTCACCAGACAGCTATTAATCGCAGTCCTTGCAAGATTAAGCCTCAACCATTTGATAGCAATGTAGCCGATTGGAAGGGCTACCGCAGGGAAATAGTGGCCGAAGCAAATAATTGAGACGATAAACAAAAAGCGCAAACATCAGCCTCAATGTAGCGCGGAGAAGCGGTATCAATTCTTTCAAATCGAAGTACAGATGATCGTGGTGATTACATCAAGCTAACATCTGCTTTGGAGCTAAGGTTTCTTTTACAACTGGCGACAACGACACATAGACGACCTCGGTGCTTTTGGTAGTGACGTTCAACGGCTTACGCGCCTCGTTTTCGGTGATTGCCCCTCCGAGGCCCAGGAGAGAATATAGCTGATGCAGTTCATCGATTCTATTCAGGATGCTGTTCGCGTGGCGAATCCAACTACCTTGGTAGACCCATTGACTAGGGCTATTTCCATTGAATTTGCGCATGTAGCTACGCAGAGCAGACAATTAGCTCGATCTCTTGATGTTGAATCTGAAAGGACACGTCAATTTGTCACAAACAATAACAGCAATAGGAGATGGAATCGCCGTAATGTGAATTTTGAAACACCGAATGGTAATAATTCGCCGAATACATAGTTCGGGAAACGTCGAACAGTTAACACCGAGAGGCGGGCGCTAACCGAGTTAGTTAGTTAGTCCACTGTGGAAATCGAAACAGTGGATAATCGTTCCTGATTTACTCCGGAACACGCTTATATGTATATTGGTAGAGCAGTGATCAAGACTCTATGTGGAAACACTTTCCATGTTTCGAACGTAAGGCGGACAACTTTGTAGCTCGGAAAATGTTAACCTCGTGTGAAGGTTATGGTGGTTGATTTTACATTCTCCTAAGGGCTTCCAAGGGTATCCTGGACTTCGGTGCGAATGTGGTAAGAGTTGATGGTCACAGTATTTTTTTGACCAACGAAAGTAAACCTTCTACCCAACATGGTGATTGGTTTGAAGACAGTATTCGGGTTGCCTACCTTAAAACAACAGACTTCTTTGTAATCCCTCCACAAAGAGAAACGTTTTTTTCTGCTGTTACCTCCTGTTTGGCGCCTGACGAAGGTGTAGTTATACGATTGACCTAAAGGAATTCTAAAGTCAATCAGAGAAGGTAAAATCTTCGTACGCGTAGCCAACGCCGCCGACTATACTGTCACACTTCCATCAAACCTGAAGATTGCTACCTTCGAAGAAGTCGTCGAGTCTCAAGGTGTGAGCAAAACAGATAACGACATTCTGCCTAAACTTTCAGGGAGTCTCTTAGTCGCATCATAAAAAAACATCTCAAACCCTTGCAGATGAATGTGGTTTGGAACTGTCTAACTGAATTTTGTGACATTTTCTCCGCAGGCCCTGACGATGGCTTGTAGCAGTTTAAAGTGATGAGTTTCGGGCTAACCAATGCACCAGCTGCGTTTGAGCGTCTGATGTCCAGCGTTCTGAGAGATCTCTCAATGGATACTTGCCTGGTATACCTAGGTGACATCCTAATTCATGGTGACTTTTTAACTTACTGGATTAAAGATAAGTCCGGCCAGATGCAGCTTGTTCCAAAAAGAGGTCCGCTTTCTTAGGCATAGGGTAAGCGAAAAGGGAGTGCTACAGGATCCGTCGAAAAATCAGACCGCTCTAAATTGGCCCAAGCCAACGAATATTACCGAGGTGCGCAATTTCGTGCCTATTACCGGCAATTTGTTACTCATTTCGCAGAGACTGCGACTTAGTGGAAAAAAATATTACGCTTCGTTGGTCGGATGAATGTGATACAGCTTTCCATTCATTGAAAACTTGTTTGACGATGTGGAGTGTAAGTTTATACTCGACACCGATACGTGTGATCAAGGGCTCGGGGCAGCACCGTCACAGCTCCAAGACGACAAGGACGTGGTAATTGCTTATTACAGTAAGGCGCTGAGTAAAGCTGAGAGAAACTACTACACCGCCCGCAAATAACTTTTAGCCATGATAAAGGCAATAGAACATTTTCATGTGTACCTTTTCGGCCGCGGAATCCGCACTGATCATGCAGCTCTCAACTGGTTACTCACCTTTAAGTACCCCGAGGGCGACTTGCGCGTTGGCTGGAAAGACTTCAGCAATACAACTTCAGAATAAAACATCGTGTTGCAAGGGCACATCTGAATGCCGACTTATACTGATTAATAGTGACCTTGACTCTTTGGTTCGGCCCCTTTTATCCTAGGGGTTCCAGGTTCGGAGTTGTGCGGGGAGTTAGCTGCCAAATCACGTAAAAAATAATTGTTATGAAGCGACCAATAGCCTCGGATAAGGACAGATTCACTGTTGACGACCCCGCAAAATGAACAAAGGACAACGACTTTCGGATCTGCACGTGGAATGTTCGGACTTTAAACAGGCAGCGTACAGCCGAACAATTACCGGAGGCCCTAGACTGATATAAAGCAGATATCAACGCCATCCAGGAAGTTCAATGGGATGGGCCGGGCAAAAGAAAGATGAAAAACTGTGATGTTTACTACGGTGATTGCTATAGGCAACGTAGACAGCGTCTATTTGGATGCGGATTTGTTGTAAGCGGCAGACTTAGGCAAAAAGTCTTGAGCTTTCGACACGCGAGTGAACGCCTTATAACAATCCTTATCAAAGGTAAATTCGCTAACATCAGCCTTATCTGCTCTCACGCCCCAACAGACGGAAAAAACGATGCTAACAAAGAAAGTTCATACGAACTCCTCGACAAAACCTACGAGCAATGTCCGATGTATGATATTCAAATCGTCCTAGGCGACTTTAATGCCAAAGTTGGAAAGAAGGACATCTTTGGTAGCACAATCGGACAGAGCCTACACGACGCCACGTCTGTAAACGGACTTAATGTTACTATAGCAAGCACACCGTTTCCTCAACGCAATATTCACAAGGGAACATGGTAGACACCAGATCAGCAAACTGTCAAGCAGATAGATCATGTCGCGATCCATGTACGGCACTCCTTAAGTATTTTAGATGTCCGAACATTCCGAGCGGCCAACATAGACTCGGGCCACTACCCAGTTGCAGCCAAGGTACGTCTACGGATATCTCAGACGCCACAACAACGGGGAAATACTATGAGAGATTTAACGTTGAAGGGTTGCAATCGCAATAAGCCGCCAGAACCTTAACGAATCGCGCATCCCTCAACCTCTCCAGAAGTCCTTTAAAGCCAGCATTAGATGCTGGAACTCATGTTGTCTGCTGGGTGCTGGGTTTCAACCGCCCACCGCCACAAAACCCCTGGTTTGATGAAGCAAAACAGCATGGCTACACAGCGGTGTTGCACAAAAGGAAGAGAGCGGTTCGTGACCTCTACGAGCAAAATAGGAGGGAAGAACCTCAGATTCTCAGAGCATGGGAAGCGCGCAATCGAGGAAATAGAGAGGCCCTACTCCAGAAATAATGTTCGGAAGCTTTACCCAAAGGTAAAAATAACGTGTCAGGGTAGCAAGAGCCGAACGAAAACCTGTAGAGATGGACAAGGAAACCTTGTAGTAAAGTAAGAGTTGGTGCTGAAGATATGGAAAAACTATTTCTGCAGACTGCTAAACGGGGAAGACGACAAAAGTTCCACTGTCAGGCAGAGCGAACCATCCAATATTGACGATGCAAGTCAAATCAAGCGACCAAAATGATGCGAGGATAGCAATATCTAAACTGGAGTCGAACAAGGCTGCCGTGACGGACGGCCTACCCACTGAACTGTCTATGGCAGCAGGCGATGACTTGGTAGAGAGCATACACCAACTTATTCCCAAGATTTGGTCAGATAAATGTATGCCTGATGAATGGAACATAAGCATGGTTTGCCCGGTACTCAAGAAAGGAGACCCTCTAAACTGCGCCAGCTATAGAGGTATCAACGATCTGATTGGACCCTATCAGTCCGGTTTTAGGCCCGGTAAGTTCACAATTGACCAAGCATTCGCAATACGGCAGATCATGGAAAAAACCCAAGAAGCTCAGGTCGATACTCACCACCTTTTTATCGATTTTAAAGCCGCATATAACAGCATTTACAGAGATGAGCTATACAGAGCCATGTTCAGTTTTGGTTCAGTTTTTCATCCCTGCCAAACTCGTCCGCTTGGGCAGGATGACGATAGAGAGCTCGCTGCTGCATCAAGGTCGGTAACGACCTAACCGAGACCTTTGATGTTAAAAAAGGCGACGCGCTGTCATGTGTCTGTCATGTACTTGAAAGAATTGTGCAAAACTCACAAGCCAACACACGAGATACGGTCTTTCAAAAGTCTGTTCAATTCTTTGCATACGCCGACGATATTGATATTATTGCAAGAGCACAGGGAGCTGTCACCGGTGCGTTTGCGAGTATAGGAACAGAAGCGGCAAAAATGGGTCTAGCGGTAAACGAAAGCAAAACAAAGTACATGCTGTCAACAAGAAGGAACGCCCAACACTGACGAGTTGCTCAGAGCGTCACCATCGACAGCTATAACTTTGAGGTAGTAACGGACTATGTCTACCTCGGCTCTGAAAACGACATCTCTTCAGAAATCAAACAAAGAATAACGCTTGCCAATCGCTTTTTCTTCGGTCTGAGAAGGCAATTATGTAGTAAGGCCCTCTCCCGAACAATCAAGGAAAATCCATATAAGACTCTTGTAATCCCAGTAGTGCTCTATGGTTCCGAAGCATGGATCCTTTTTAAAGCGAATGAAGATATCCTTGGTCGTTTTGAGAGAAAGATATTTGGTCCCGTACCCGTCAACGCGGTTCTGGAGGAGACGATTCAACGATGAACTCTACGAGCTGTACAGCGACATCGACTTGGTCAAAAAACTGCGCTTTGGACGTTTGAGATGGCTGGGGCATGTAGTGCGAATGAACACCAACGCTTCAGCCTGCAGAGTCTTCGACTCTAATCCGGAGTGACAACGCAGCAGAGGAAGGCTTCGCCTTAGGTGGCGGGCGCAAGTGGAAGGGAACCTCAACCAACTTGAAATTCGCAACTGGAGGCAGTTAGCCAAAGACCGCGCTAATTGAAGAGGCCCAGGTTCACTCCGAACTGTAGCGCCGCCTAAGTAAGTAAGTTAGTGACCTTGCCTCTAACTGATTGAAGCAGGTACAAATGGAAGACGACATTCTACTGCGAGTTAAACAATGGCTCGAAGAAGACAGTAAACGGGATTGGAAATGCGTTTCTGGTGAAGACAGCCCGTTGAAGGCGTGTTGGGTGCAGGTTTTTGCCGTATTACTTAATAGCGATTATTGCCTGTTATACCAAAGTTACGGACTATTTTACAGGGTTGAGGTGTTTGCACTCGCAGATCAGACACCTTGCACCGTATCAAAGGTATTAGTGAATGAAGTATTCTCTCGTTTGGAGTACCAAGAGATTTACACTCCGACCAACGCAGACATTTTGAGGCTGAATTATTTCAGAACGTGATGGAGATTATAAGTATCAACAAAACTAGAACAACTTCATGTACCCGCAATTAGATGGTCTCGCCGGAATCGCAGTTGAAAGACGAGGACAAATTGGACTACATTGAGGAAGAATTAATTTCTTATATCCAGCGTTTGACCGCAGCACACGAAAGTCTCTTTACTTCCAATCAGGAGGTTAGAAATAAAAGCCTCCTCAAAGATGAAGATCTGGACTAAGAGTTTGAAATGGTTGCAGAGCACCAAGGCTCTGCCATAGGAGCACTTGCTAAACTAAATACGCGCATAGCTTAACTTAGACAGAAGCAGACACCTAAGACAGTGACTTATCTTTCAACACATCTGGTGTCATGTACAGTTTAGTTAAGCTGCCGGTGTTAACGTTAAAAAAGTTTGATGGGAACTTCCAGGAATGGCCACTGTTCTTTCACCAGCTCCGTACCAAGGTTCATGAAAAAACTGGTTTAACCTCATCTGATGATCTTAGTTATCTTGAAAGTGTATTGGTTGGGTAACGCTAAAAAGGTGATCGAAGGTTTTTCTGCAACGGAGATGTGCTACGATGCGGCTGCCTCGCTTTTAAAAGAACAGTTTGGCGATACAGAGCGCCTAGTCGATAAACACATGCAGTAGCTAATTGCTCTTCGACCTGTTAATTCACAATCAGATGTTCTTGCCTTACGTCATTACTGGTTTAAAAATTCTGTTTCACCAATACTTCGTCATGCTCAAGTCCATTTTACTGCGTTGCCTACCAGTGGAGCTCCGTCTCGAGGAGCAAGAGGGATCTGAACAATCAAGTAGTACAAATCTTTCGCCAATTATCCCTCTTCCGACTCAATGAAAACATGCTTTGTGTCAGCTAATTGTTCAGGCCTCTCTTGCTTCTCATGTCCCTCTTTACAAGGATTTGAGTTAGGTTTGCATGTTTCCATCGAGTCGGAAGAAGGCTTAAGTGTTCTAATAAGCTCCGACTTTTACTGGAAAGCAAAGGCGTATAGCACCTTGCTTGAGTGCCATCCAAATAGGACTATTCAAGGACCACATTTATCGTTTCAAAGATAAATTTATGTTCTTTTCCTATTCTCAGCACGAATTTACACTTGCGTGCACTGAACGACAGCGACATAACTTCCTTCCAGTCACTTGAATCTACTGATATTCAGAGCAAAGATGCCGAAAATCGTTATCGTTCTGCTCATCTCCTCCTGTATCAAAAAAAAAAAGCTTCCCGCTACGAAGCAGCTTTGCCCTGGAAAGATTCTCAAGTGCGTACCGAGAGCAACAGAAGCCAAGCAATTAAACGTCTTCTTTATCCTTCTACGCGCTTGTCACGAACACCTGATCGTCTCAAGGAGTATGATAGTGCTATACGACAAATGGTCTGAGATGGCTTCGCTGAACCGTTTATAAAGCTGTGCGAGTTGTGTTTGATGCTTCGGCGCGGCGCACGCTCAGATGATAACCCATCCGATGCTGCATGTGGGTGCAAATCTATTGTATTGTATTACCAGATGTTTTGAATATTCTGGTCAACTTTGGACTTGGACGAATAGGATTAATTGCTGAGGTAGAAAAGGCACAAATTCTGCTAAGTGAAAAAGATCGAGATAGCCATCGTTATATTTGGTTGTCTCAACAAAAAGCATCAAGAGCTGAGAATGACGAGGGTGATATTTAGAGTGAACCGCAGCCCATTTCTATTAACAGCGACACTGCGTCATCACTTTGCCGAGGAGAAGCATCGTTTTCAATCAACATGCGACGTTCTTGACAAAGGATCTTACCTAAACGACTTGGTGATCGGCGTTGACGCAGAAAGTGAAGGACAGCGGATTTTCAAAGAGGCTAGAGATGCTATGAATTTGAGGAAATGGAACTCCAATCATTCTCTGATTCGTGAACGTTTTGGTCCCAACGATGTTGTAGCTACGAAAAAGGTTTTGGGAATTTCCTGGTTTGCCTTCAGCGATGAGATAGCTGTACCTTTTACATCCGTCGAGAGTTTACTATCTTGTAACATAGCACAAGCGACCAAACGCATCGTGCTATAGACAATAGCGACAATTTACGATTCGCTAGGAATGCTGACGCTTGCTGTTATTAAGGTGAAGGTACACTTTCAAACGAATGGAGAAAAAAATTGCTCTGGGATGAAGCTATACCTTCCCAGCTGTTGGTTGAGTGGGACGAAGTTGTCAAGCGTCTGTTGCAGTTAAAGGATGTGACTATCTCAAGGTCAGTTTTAATGTTCTCATCTGCATGCACAGTCCACATTCATATTTTTGCCGGAACAGGGGCCTACCTACAGAACATCAAATGCAACGTTGGGTTTTTGTGTGCGAAGAGCCGAGTGGCTCCGCTCAAAGAAGATGGATTTAAAGAGCTTACATTGCCTAAACTGGAGCATACCGCGGCTTTAATAGCAACTCGATTGTGTTCCTACCTAAAGTGTTCTCTAAAGATACCTGTTGAACAATTTCATATGCAGACCGATACTAAAATTGCACTCAATTGGATTCAAGATGAACATGACCGAAGGAGACCCTTCATGCAAAGCCGTGTTTCGGAGATTCGTAGACATACGTTAACTTCAGACTGGAACCACTGTACCGGGTAACTTCCGAATGCTGGCGGTCGTCTCAGCTGTGGGCAAAAGGACCAGTTTGGCTTAAAGATGTCAGTTATCTGTCTGATGACACGTTTTTTCTGCCAACGACTATGGTACTTGGTATGGTATTGGTCTTGCTTGCAGAAGCAGTTTCTGCCAGTATTGAGCTTCATCCAGTTTTATGCTTCGAAGACTTCAGTTCCTGGAATCACTTGCTGCGGGTTACTTGCTGTATGTACCGTTTCGTGCATTCTTGCAAGAAAGAAAAGAAAAAGGAGTCTAAACATTTGTGTGCAGATGAACTCAACGCCGCTGAATCTTACTGGATCAGGTGCATACAGTGTAACCGATTTTCTAATGAAATTTGTTTATTACAGAAAGCGAAATCCGTACCTGGGTCATCTGATTTTGCTCAGCTTTTCCCATTTTTGGACAATGTGCGTATTATGCGATTAGGTGGGTTTCAAGCATATGATGGGGTGCCAACTAAGTCACATATTACTGACCTCATTGTGAATGACTGCCATGAAAGATCTCTGCATGGATGGGTCAATACTGTTCTTTCGCCACTGCGAACTCGGTTTTGGATCCCTAAAGGATGACAACTTGTAAAGAAGTTAATCAATAAATGCATCGCTTGCAAAAAGTTATGGGGCAAACCAGCTTCATAGCCCTTTGGCCGTCTGCCCATCGAAAGATTAAGCTTGCCAAGGCCATTTGATGCTGTTGGAATAGACTTTGTAGGACCTCTATAAACTTTTGATAACGCTGCGGTTGGGATGACCAAAACATACCTCATGGTATTTACATGCGCGGCTATTTGTGCCGTCCACCTGGAGATGACAACAAGCATGTCGACCGAAAGCTACTTGATGGGTCTTAAGCTCTTCATTGCTAGGAGAGGCACACCTTCGATCATTTATTCTGATAACGTTCGAACATTCCGTCGTGTGGCCCTGGAACTTGAAGACAACAATATCGTTTTTGAAGATGAGGCAATCCGTGACTTTGCATGGAACAGACGAATCAATTGGAAATTTATAGCGGAACGTTCTCAAAGTCGTCATCGGTAAAGCAAAGTTCAATGTCGAACAATTAAGAATGATAATCGTCGAAGCGGATGGAATGGTCCAAAGCACAACCCCTCACCTATATAAACCATAATCCATTAGATTTCGCCCCATTGACCCCGGGGCGATGACAAGATTCATTCAAATAGTCACCGCATACGAGTACCATGCTTTTCGGCAGGGAGATGAGGCGGCTTCCACCCGATTTATTATTTGGAAATTTGCCAGAGGAAGTTGCAGTTTCTGATTATGCCAGGCACTTACAAGAGCAACACGGTGAAGTTTATGATGGAGCTAGGCATCAGATGTGCTCGTATCAAGTTGCTAGCAGAACGAAATCCTTACTTCAAATGAAACTCGCTTTCAGGTTGGACAACTGGTGTGACTCTATAATCCCAAACGGAAGGTGCGCGTTTGTCCTAAATTACAATACAATCGGACTGGGATGGACCCTATCGTGTGATGGACGTTAATATTAAAATCGAGAAGTTACCGAAGTCCACACCAAAGATCGTTCGCTTAGCCTAGCCATTTATCGAAGAACGAATGTCAGGGCCTAGTCAAAAGCTTCCGCTCTACGTGCTACAGTCCAAGCATACAACTTTCGACGGTGTCGTGATCGTCAAAATCATGTTCCTATGACGGACTCCTTGTCGACATTCTAAGAAGAAAATCGTATTTTGGTTCATACAAATGACCGCTCAACCTACAGGCCCACTTCTGTATTCCTTTCTCCACCTAATGACCTATTAACCCACCCAATTGGCATATCCACTTCAATCTCAAGCTCCCCCCATTCGTTCCTCAATTTACTCGTACACAACTGTTACGATTAATCCGATTGAACCAAGCCATATCGACAAGTAGTCCTCCACTGATCAACTTGTACACGTTGCCAGGCTATCTCAATTATTTCCCCATGTTGTATTCCATTCTGCTAAACAAGTTGACAAGATCGGAAAAGCTTACAACTCCATGTACTACTTCACCGCATGTGTACGAGTACGAGTATGAGTACACTGCACACGCAATAGAGCTCCTCTCGTAAAACATGTGTGGAAAGTCCACCAATTTAACCAAGTTTCCACTCCGAACATAACTTGTTGTTAATTGTGTCCAAGTGACTCCCATGGCAGAGTAATTATTATCGACATCGTCGCGTCCCACGTAGTACATGTACGCCTGTCAGTGTTTCTTGTTACTTTTTTTTTTTCTGTTGCCTTTTCCTCCCCAAAAAAACGAATCAATAATAAAACCCGCCATCTACTCAACGAATCCAACAACTACACCGACGCGGTGCCTCCAAATGGTTTATGATGTACTAATTCAAGAGTTGGTAATGTTTGGCCTATTCGGTCGTACATCATGGTGCCGATTATCCATGCGACCGGACAAAGCCAATAAAATCGTCGAACATCAACTACTGGACATGGATTTCTTTTCCAAAAAATTCTCAACGTGATCAGTACCACGATATCATTCAATGGGGCACTGGCTCCTAGCAGTTGAGCAATAAATAATTGATTTGCAGGATTTGATTGGAATTAAGGGGTTTGGATACAAATTCAACCAACAACAACATTTTGGGAGCACAACTTACTTGGTGATGTTCGTCGAAGTGGTGTATCGCAATCGACAATCAGTGCCTCATTGCTCGAGTCATCATTTCGGACAACTGGTGTTGCTCCAGGCACAAATGATTCCATGTGAGATCGTTCGCTGGGAACTGGACTATTGGCTCCTACGTCAATATTCGAATCATCATCTAGATCTAGTTTGATTCGTTTAGCTATTGGACTGCTAGATGAGGCGGAACCTTCCGCTGGCTGAACCTGTGGAGATAAAAGAAAATGCCGGTTAGTAATGCGTTTGTTAATTTGAAAAGAATAGTATCTAGGGGCAGCCCTCCAAAGATAACTAGAGATATGAGACATGAGATGGATTCACTGTAGAACTATCTTAAACTGCAAGAAACGGAGTAAAATCGTTGGAGTTTGGGACAGAGAAGAGAGCTGTTGGTTGATTCTCAGGACCATTATCAATGGAAAGGGAAGAGCTCCAAACAATAATTTGCTTACAAAATAAAGGACACATATCAACAGACTCAGAAATGGTCAAAGTCGGTTCATGATGAGACCTCGGCTAAGCCCTCAGAAGTAGTCAAGTTAGCGAAGGAACACTTTCAGCCGAGATGCTACCTTTGCTAATATTGCCACTAAGGATGAAAAGCATGGAATCAACAATACATCACTCAACAGAAATGACATCGATGCAAATTCCTAACTAGAGTAAAGATTTTGACATCATTTGTGTATCTGCCCACGAAATCCCAGATCGATCACCAGGGAATGAGACGTCGTTCCAAAAGACGTAATTTGACCAAACAAGACGTCTTATTGCAACCACTCTCAGATTATCCCCCCACTATCATCCACCAGCATCCACCTCCACAGCATCGGGTGTATGGGTGTTATACCATTAGGGTAGACTATGTGCGGATTCAACCCGGCGATGGCCAGTACCGTAGCTATACATCAATCGAACTTATTTTGCCTCCTCCAACCGGGCATGGCTTGCAAAAGTTACATACAAACACGCGGATTGAGCAGGAGAAAGTGCTGCCAGAACAACGATCGGCATGACGGACTCCTAATATAAGATACTTCAACGTATTCGGAGCTGGGGTCAATAAGAGATTTATCTCAGATGAACCCTTAATGGTTCAACGGCAGTTCTAGTATCCTCGAATGCCCACAAAAGTCGAAGAAACAACAAATTTGTACATGCGGGACCAGGGCCGTCTACAGATTCAGCAAGCAACTGATAAGCAATAACAATTCCAGAGAACGTTCGGTGACAGCAATAGACAGTCTCTGATCACTTCGAATGAAGATCAACTAGATGTATACGATTGATCAGATAGCAATGATAGTTTTTCCAATTGTTATGTTTCAGCAGCTGTCAAAGTTATCAATGACATCCAGCTGTCAAAATATTCAGCAAGGTTTGCCATTTCATCATTCATCGTTTTACGCTTGCCGAACGTGCGAAAATTATTAAAAAATGTGAATTTCGTCGTGAGGTCGTCGTCATCATGGCTTCAGAGTGCAGGCAATTCGTCGCACCGTGGAAAAGTTTGAGCATGAGTACACTCTTTTAGATCTTAAGCTACCAACGAGACAGAGATTGGTGCGAAATGAAGAAAACATAGCGGCCATAGCGGCCAGTATCGAAGAAAACCCAGAAATGTCGATTCGGCGCCGATCAGCTGAATTGGGCATTGCCAGAGAGTCAACCCGGCTTATTTTCCACTTGGATTTGGGCCTACATCCGTAAAAGATAGTGCTGATGCAAAAATTGAAGCTGGACGACCATAAACAGCGCCATGAGTTCGCTAATTGGGCGCTGGAAATGTTGGCCGGAGATCCGAATTTTGGCCAAAAAATCATATCCTCGGACGAGCGCCATTTTTGGCTCAGCGGCTATGTCAACAAGCAAAATTGCCGCTATTGGAACGAACACAATCCACAAGTGTTCGGCCAAGCATCAATGCATCCACAAAGATTGACTGTTTGGTGCGGTTTATGCCATGGTGGCGTCGTCGGACCTTATTTCATTTTAAATAAGGAAAGAGATACCGTTACCGCCAATGATCTGAGGTATAGAACGATTTTAACCGTCTTTCTGTGGTCAGACCTCGATAACATCGATATATCCTAGCTGTGGTTCCAACAAGAGGGCGCTGCATTCCATACAAGCGACCGACGCAACGCTCGAAGTTTTGAAGGTGAAATTTGGCGGCTGGGTTATCTCACGCGATTTGACACCACTCGATTATTTTCTCTGGAGCTACGTCAAGTCCTTAGTCTGCGATAGCACGCCAACAATTTTGGACGAGCTCGAGGCCAACTTTCGACACGCTATTGCCGGAATAACGCCGTACATATTGGACCGAACCATCAGAAATTAAACTGACCGTTCTTATCTGGTCACCCTATACAAGGTGGCGCTGTTTTTGGATTATGTTTATTTGATGTCTTCCATTTTTATCCGTTAAGTCGAGAAAATGATATCGGCTAAGTGGCCGCCGCCAGAATTTATGACAATTCGGCCCCGATTAGTGGCATTTTCCATCACTCTTGCCAGAACTTCCGGAGATAGGTCCTCGTATTCTTGACGGGTATTCTCTGTTGATATTCCCCACACTGGCAACTTTGAGTTAATATGTGTCAACATTACGCTCCCCAAACGCTGTCTTTACGTACTTTGTTGTTACATTCACCCATCCCAACCAATTGAGTCTTATCGACCTGTAATTCACGCAGTGGATTTTTTAACTGATAATGCACAACCTGAAGACTGTATTATTCCAGTAGGGGATTTCAACCTCCCTCAACTTAAATGGGGGTCTTCCGACGATTCGTCTCATTTTGTCTTTCTTAATTCGTCCTCAGAAATAGACATTTTGATGGTGGACTGCCTAACCAACTCAAGTCTATATCAGATTAGTGGAATACCTAACACAATGAACAGACAACTCGACCTTGTCTTCACATCCGATTCAGATAACTGTGTCGTTTACAGGAGTGATCATCTTCTTTCTACCTTAGACAGCCTTCATCCCCCCTTGTCAATTATATACTCATATGAAAATGGCAACACAAGTGTCGATGCGGAAAATGCATTTTCATTTAACTTCCGAAGAACCGACTTTAACAAACTTAAAAACCTCATAAGCAACATTAACTTTGACTTTATTGCTGAGACGACTAATATTGATCTTGCCTTATGAACGTTCTATTCGAACCAATCGGTTCCATATACCTTCCGAAAGGACTGCATGTCAGCTCCTGCCTGGTACAACAAGGAGTTGCGCTCTCTCCGTAATTACAGAAACAAGTTGTGGCATAAATTCTTAAGGACTCGATCTGATGCCGACTACAGTAATTATCGATTGGTATACGAGTATAATCGTTTTTCTGAACTTTGTCAGTCTCTTTACCTTGAATACCTCTACCGCATGCAATTTAACTTAGTCTCAAACCCTAAACGCTTCTACCAGTTTGTTAATACCAAAAGAAAGTCAGACGGCTACCCATCTACTCTCAAATTTCTCAGTGAATCTTCTGCCGACCCGAAAACCATTGCAAATTTCTTTGCCTGTCATTTTAATAAAGCCTTTTCTAAGAAAACAGCTGAACCCGATCCTAGTTACTTTAGCTATATGAGAAACTATCCTGAGACATCATCCGTTTCGCTAAATATAACAACATCTTTGGTGTCTGATAACATTACCAAACTTAAAGATGATTTTTCGTCCGGCCCTGATGGCCTTTCGGCTGTTGTAATAAAAGAGTGTATTAACCATCTCGGTCCTCCCCTTGCTACCCTATTTAACTTGTCTGTCTCAACAGGTACTTTCCCTTTCCCATGGAAGGAATCTTACATCATCCCTATTCATAAAAAAAAGGAAATAAGGCCGAAGTCGATAATTATAGGCCCATAGCAAAACTCTCTTGCATACCCAAAATTTTTGAAAGCATAGTCTATCAACAACTGCTTCCGTACTGTAGGCCAACTATCTGTACAAATCAGCACGGTTTCATGAAAGGTAAATCAACGACCACTAACCTAACACAGTTCGTCTCTAGGACGCTTCATGCTTTAGAAGACGGTGATGAAGTCGATTCAATTTCCACTGATTTCAGCAAGGCATTCGATAAAATTTCTCACCAACTTATCATTTTTAAACTAAAAAAACTTGGCTTTTCCCCTCATTTTGTGGCATGGACCAAATCCTATTTAGAAGACCGAGAATACAGGGTCATCTTCAGATCTACAATATCCGACCCAATTAAAGCAACATCTGGTGTCCCTCAGGGTAGTCACCTTGGGCCAATCATCTTTATCCTGACGATTAACGACATAAATCTCATTTTAACGAATTGTAATCTTTTCTATTTTCGCTGATGACATGAGAATTTCCAAAGACATTTCATTGCCTTCTGGCTCCCATTGCCTGCAAGATGACTTAAATAAGTTTTGGAGCTTAATGTCAGCAAATGCCAAGCGATAAACTATTCCCGCAAACGTTTACCTCCCCATCCAAAGAAACTACTTCATCTGCGATGAGCCTATTCCTTCCACTACCCAAGTACGGGATCTAGGAATAATTTGTGACAGAGAATTGAATTTCGACTCACATATTGACAGCATTATAAATAAAGCTAACTCTGCACTTGGTTTTATCAAACGCTGGTCGAAAGAATTTTCCAACCCTTACGTTACAAAGTCCCTGTACATTTGTAAGGCCTCTGTATTTTTGTAAGGCCTCTTCTCGAATATTGCAGCCAAGTTTGATCACCCTATAAACTAACCCACATTCAAAGAATAGAAGCAGTCCAACGCAGGTTTATCCGTTTCGCACTTCGTGGTCTACCCTGGGCCGACCCATATGGATTACCCCCCTATGAAAATAGGCTGGAACTAATTAGCATGCATACCCTAAAAAAACGTCGTGAAGACGCTGATGTACGAGGGGCGTTCAATATATTCTCGGTATCGATATGAAGAAAAATGCGAATTCAATTTAAATTGTTTTTATTTTTCAATATGATCTCCCCTAACATCAATGCATTTGTTACATCTTGAGATAAGCTTTTTTAAACCCTCAAAATAATAAATTTCCTCTTTCTCTGCAAAATACTCATTTATTGCCGACTTGAGTTCTTCATCATCCGAAAATCTTTTTCCACGAAGACATTTTTTCAAATCCGGAAACAGGATATAATCACTAGGGGCAAGGTCTGGACTATAGGGTGGGTGTTGGATTTCTTCGAAACCACAATCTCGCGCAGCAGCCTTGGAAACTCGCGCCGTGTGAACAGGAGCGTTGTCATGAAGAAGCAACACACCCGCTGCAAATTATGCAAAGTAGAAGCGTAGGATGTGGCGTTGATGGTTTCACCTTTTTTTTTGTACTCAATGAGCAAGATTCCCTTTGAGTCCCAAAAAACTGTGGCCATGAGCTTTCGGGCAGACGGAGTGACTTTGAACTTCTTCGGGGGGTCTGTTCCTTTTTTATGCCACTGCATGGACTCTTGTTTGCTTTCAGGGTCATAGTGGTGGACCCATGTTTCGTCCCCAGTAACAATTCGATCCATAACACCGTCCGCGTTCTCACTACACATCTCCAAAAGCTCTCTACAGCATGCGATTCTCACTTTTTATTTGAGGCGCTGTGAGCATTCGTGGCACCCACCTTGCACTGACCTTTGAAAGGTTAAGATGGTCATGAAGAATGGTGTGAATGGTACCAATTGAAAGCTTGGTGATCTCTGCCATCATTTTCACCTTTATTCGGGCATCCTCAAGAACAAGTTTTTCGACTTCTTTGATGCTTTCTCCCGTACAAGCAGTAGCCGGGGCGCCGGAGCGGGGGTCGTCCTCAATGCTCTCTCTGCCTCTCTTGAACTCACTTGACCACTTTTGCACAGTTGATAATGAAGGTGCGGAACCCTGGTAAACAGCCACCACCTCTTCATGAATAGTTTTTTGACTTTTTCCTTGCTTAGTGAGAAATTTAATTACAGCGCGATGCTCAATTTTCACCATCATCGCCTCAGTTGCCATTATGATTCTGTTTAACTAGAAATAAAACGCGAATTAATAATCACATTTATATGAAATTTTACATGAATGCACTAAAATAACAGTATTACTTGATAAACAAGTCAATTTATATATGCAACCACAGCTTCACCCCGATACCGAGAATATCTTGAACGCCCCTCATACTTTTTATCCACCAGTTACTGACTGGAAATATCGAGTGCTCGAGAATAACGCAAAATATTGCATTCACTCCCAATCCCCGTAATCTAAGATCTGTCCCACTCTTCCTGATCCGAACTCACAGTACCAACTACGGTCACTTTGAACCAATATCTAGAATGTTGCGTATAACGAACAACTACGCCGAAGTCTTTGACCTAAATAGCAGGAAACACTCCCTCAACATCTCCCTCGTCCACCATTTCTCCTCGCCCCATATTAGGTTAAGAATATCTTTGTTAGTTTTAAGTCTAGGTTTAAGTTTTTGCTTGTTATTAACAGTTGTCCGGGGTAGACCCGGGCTAATAATAATAATAGGCGACCAGCAAATACAACTCTCAGAATTTTGGTTGTGGCTCGTGCAGTATATGCTGTTGTTTCATCCTGTTGGAACCACATGATCTCCAGTCACAATTCATCCAATTGAGGAAGGAGAAAGCTGTTAAGCATGGCTCTGTAGCGCTCGCTGTCCACAGTAGTCGTTTGCCCCGATGATGCCTCCAGCGTAAACAGCACACCATGCAGTAGCTTTGAACGGGTGTAATGGCTCTTTGTGGGTTATAAGCGGATTTTCAGTGCCCCAGAAGCGATCATTTTCCTTATTCACTTATCCACAGAGATGGAAATGGGCCTCGTCGCTCATGATGATTTTCCGATGAAAAGTTGCCTCCCCGATTCAGGATGGCTTGAGCGTAGGTAACACGCACTTGGCGGTCAACAGCTAACAGCTGATGCACGTTGTAAGGGAATATCTTACAGTCTTTCACATGTCAAAGTTGAATTGACTTTTACCGCCATTTGCAAAAATGATAGCATCTTCCGATAGGGTGATGACTTTGGCGCCACCTAGTATGAGTATATGTAACTTTTTAATTTTGGTGGGGGCTAAGGCCCCCATTTATTGGCTTATTACAAGCTTAATCTAACTTAAAAACTAACAGAAAGACTTAAGAGCTAGTGACCAAGGAAGTGATGGAGGAGATCTTGTTTGAGACGAGGAGTGCTCAGGTGAAAATGAAAAAGGGAGAGGTTCGAGTTGACCTTTCGGAACATTCGGGAAATAGGTTCGTTGGAGCCATAAGAGGTGCGGTGGACCGGTAGATAGAAGAGACGAGGACAACGTAGATTGCGGGGGTTGGTATTGAAGGAAATGGAGTTAAAAATGGATGCACAGTCGATGGAACCTGAGAGAAGACGATGAATGAAAAGAACGTCAGCAATATTCCTACGTTCTTCTAACGAATTCATATTTAGAAGTTTGAGGCGGTCTTGATAGGGAGGTAAGATTAAAGGGTCGTTCCATGGCAGGCCACGGAGGGCAAATCGGAGGAATCGACGTTGAATACCCTCGATTCGGGAAACATGAACCCGGTGAAAGGGGGACCAAGCTTGTCTGGCATAATCAAGCAGGGGGCGAACAAAGGTAATATAGAGAGATCTGGTTATATATGGGTTGGAAAATTCCTTGGACCACCTTTCAATAAAGCCAAGTGATGAGTTGGCTTTGGGGATCATCTTATCGATATGCGAACGGAAATTAAGCTCACTGTCGAATAATATGCCAAGGTCTTGAAAAGACTGAACCAGGGGAATTGGTTGACCATGGAGAAAATAAAGTCGGGGGGGAGACGGGTTGCATTTACGTGAGAAGGTTATAAATTGACATTTGGCTATATTAAGTTCTAGGCAGTTTTTGAGGCACCAGATTGAAAACCGATCAAGGTCTTCTTGAAGAAGGGCAGAGTCCTGGGGAGAGGAAATAGATTTAAAAAATTTTGTGTCGTCATCGTAAAGGGAGAGGGAGGAGTGCTTAATGACACTCTCAACATCGTTGATAGTAAGAATGAAGAGAAGAGGGCCAAGATGACTGCCTTGTGGAACTCCAGATGAGGCCAGGAATGGAACAGAAAGAGCGGATCTAAACCGAACACTATAATATCGCTGTACCAGGTAAGAAGAAATCCATTTTAATAAGAGAGGCTCAAAGCGGAGAGCAGACAATTTGAAGAGAATCAATTGATGAGATATCTTATCAAGCGTTTTAGTGAACTCAGTTGCGATAACATCGATTTCTTTGCCATTTTCTAAGGCTGAGAGTGCAAAAGACACGAATTCAACTAGATTTGTGGTAGTTGATCTACCTTTTAGAAAACCATGTTGTCGGGGTGAAATAAAAGGCTTGCATTTGAAGCTTAATGCTTCGTATAAAATGCTTTCAAAGAGTTTGGGTATATGAGAGAGTTTAGCAATGGGACGATAATTGGTAACTTCATGCTTAGATCCCTTTTTGTGTATTGGGATTATAAAAGAGATCTTCCAAATCTGGGGAAATTCTCCCTGTGTAAGGGATAGACGAAAAAGGTAGGAAAGGGGTAGTGACAGGTTGGAAGAGCATTTTTTTTAGAAACACGGCGGGGAGTCCACCTGGGCCTGGTACAAATTCATCTCTAAGATTTTGTAACTTTTCTTCAATAACTGCAGGATCGAAATTTTGAGTGAGAAAGCGACCAATAGAGAAATTTGGTAGATCATTGAAGTAAGAGGGATCTGGTACGAAGGAGTTGTTGGCAAATGATTGCTTGAAAAATGTAGCAAAAAAGTTGGCGATGGTAGGAGGATCACATGAAGTTTTGGTTTCGAAAGCGAGGGAGGAAGGATAACCATCAGTCTTACTTTTGCAATTGACAAATTGAAAAAAGGACTTGGGGTCATTTATGAGATTGGTTTGCGCACTATTTAGGTTGCGTTGATAGAGAGAGTTATAGAGTTCAATGAAATGAAGATATGTACCTAGATAATTTGAATAGTCGGAAGAAGAGTGGGTGCGAAGGAATACCGCCCATAACTTGTTTCTTTTGTTTCGTAGAGAGCGAAGTCTACGATTATACCAAGGAGGGGATGTAGAAGAAGTTTTATGACGGGAGTAAGGCACATAAAGTCGAGCTTAGGAGAGGATGATGTTGCAACGAGAGAGGAGTCCAAGCTGTTGTGAATAGCCAGTAGGACACCTCGACAAGGGGATTCAATCAAGGGGGGTGCGCGATCACCATCCCGAAAAACATTAAAAGAAAGAGGGAATAACTCCTGGTTTTTTATGTTGGGGATAAGATTAGTTTCGGTCAGAGCATAGATATCAAATGGGAGAGCATGAGATTGGCGGAAAACAGCGCGGGTTTTAGAACGCAGTCCTCTTACGTTCTGGCAATAGAAGGTGAGAGGGAGGTTTTTGCATGACTTTTTAGGGTCGAACAAATTTATCGCGGCCAAGTCGACTGCGTTGGAGGTGTGAGACTCTTTTAGAGTGTACTTAGTGGCGAAGAGCGGCAAGATCGTCTGCAACTTTTTGGGGGGGCGTATTGAAAATCTCGTGATACTTTATATAAAGTTTCCTGAGACTGGTAACATCGGTAGGGAGGCCTTCCTGCTGGATGGAAATCATGATGCTTGTTTTTGTTTTACCCTCGTAGCACACCGAGTCGGATTTATCGTGCAGATAAGAGAGATATCGACGTATATTCTCATATATCTTTTTATCTCTAAGCCTAGAGAGCGCATAGCGACATTCGGTGGTATCGCTAGTTTGCTGCGTTAATTTAACAGTGGGTGGCGAAAGGGGGTCAATAGAAGAGGGAGTGGTTAATGAGTTCGGTGTCGCAACTGCTGGTTTTTCTGAAATAGGGTTTAAAATGTGAGAACTGATGAAATTGGGATACTTAGCTCCAGTTCTGAGGTCGAAATTAGGGAAAGGCGTGTGTGTTAGGGGTTGAATGGTGGGAGTTTGAGTGGCAGGAGTTTGAGTTGTAGGGGTTAAGTCGAAAGAGGCACGTTGACGTTGGGGCTTGACTTGAGGTGGAATAGGGGGAGTTGGAGTTTGGGTGGGCGGCTTAAAATTAGGAAAAATTGTTGTTTTAAAACTCCAATTGGAGCTGGGTTTGTTGTGGGAAGAGAAGGTGGGTCTTAGCAAATTGGATTTACTTGCTAACTTATTTGTTGGTTTAGGTATGACGGACTGCTTGACTTTATCCTGCTTCTTGGTCGTATTTTCCAACCATTTGCAGATACGCATTTTTCCAACATTGAAATTGTTGCTGGCTGGATTATGGAATAACCAGCTTGAGCTGCGCTTGCTTCTTTGGTGAGAAGTTGGAAGCAAATTGCAGTGACTAATGGTAATGCCATATTTCTTTTCGATGAAATTTTAGATCCAATCAACATCAGCGTTTGGGGGGGCGGCTTTGATAAGAAGCGTAGTGACCAATTGATTCTTCGAAGCAAGCTTATCAAGTCTACGTTGCCATTCGGAAGGTGTCCAAGTTGAATTAAAATGACTGATAAGCTTCCGTGGGGCAGCGATTGGAGGAGCTGACATAGAAATATTTTCTGCTGTTAAGTTGGAAGAAACTTCGCAGGAATCAGTGGGTTGAACCGTCCGCAGATGACTTATATGTGGGGGTGAGCGTGAATCCACTTCAGGTTCCATTAATTCAGCCATGAGTGATGTATTGTAGGGAACATTCTGGTAAGGCTGCGGCAAGTTTTGTGTATCAACGATTTTGCTGTTTATTGTTGCGATGTGATGTTCAATATCGCATACGAGGGATCGAGTCGCGGTAAGTTCGTCGCCAACATCGTTCACTTTATCGAAGATAACTTCGAGCATGGGATCACAGTGTTTGGGAGAGAGTTGTTTATGTGACGAGGACTGGAAATGAATGTCTATGCCGTCACGAAGGGAGTTTATCATCTCGCAGGTTTTTTGGTTGGAACTTGCAAATACTAAACTGCATCCTGTCTTACAATGTATTCCATCCATTCGGCTGTAGCGGAATTGCAGATGTGCAGGATTTTTGTGAACTCTTTATATCTAAACTGAACATTAGGTCACTACCACATAAGATTTACCAAATGACGGGTAAAGTCGAAAGAGAAACAAAAGCAGCCGTCCTAAAGATGTGCCCTAACGATGGCAAAAGAAGAATTATCACCATAGGGATCCTTATCCTTATAAATCAACTTTGCAGAATAACTGGGACCGAAAGTGATGTCCTTTTGAAAGAAAAGGCTCGAAAGAAGGTGAAACTACCAAGCCGGAGTCTACAAAGTCCGTTCCAAAGTAAACAGGACTTTTTAAAAATAGGTATTTCTAGTGAGGCCATCTATTGGCAATCATATTCGCCGGAAAGCCGTCGGATCTTGCCATGATGTACTATCAAAATTTCATGACATTTGGACGAATGTGGTTTGCGACATCGTCGTCTTTAGCCTCGCCATATATGCCCCGAGAGGCGTTATCATAGTTGAGACTTAAATGCGCTTAAGAAAATGAAGATCTAAGTTTGGTAAGAGGGAAGAAAATGTCAACGACTTCCTAGAGACGAAATAATGTGTTCTCGTGGACATCAGTGGTCTATTCATCAGCAATGTCATTTTCCCCAGCACCCTTCTCGAATTAGTTTGGAAGTCTGACACAGATTAACTGTATCTGTAGCGCAGACTCTTAGCGTTTTCCAACAGTTCTTCACAATCTGGCTCATGGTTATTAGAATTCCGTATGCCTTCGCTTGAAGAAGTGAAGAGAGAAGACGGTTTTTGTTCCGTCCATCAGTATGTATACTATATTCCTACTCTAGCTCAGGTCCTAGTCAAAACTAGTAGTGAAAGAAACGATATCAAGTCGTAACCTAGGCGGAATTCTGGTGTCATTTCCATATGATAAAAGTCAAAGGCAGTTAACGGCCAAGGTCTTCAAAATTCCAGTGTAAGGTTTACCGAAAACCGTATCAAAACCGGCTTTGAAGATACAGCCCATGAGTGGATTTCGACTTCTTCTAAAGACCACGGGAGAATACGACTTTCTTTCATAATACAGTGACGCATTTCCTGGCTGAGTTTTTCACGCGTTGTCTGCTGCTTAATAAAGAAAATTCAAGAATTGATAGTAACTCCATCTATGTTTGACTCATATTCGTAGTAAACTGCACTCAAGAGATCTAGCCCCGAACCAACATGCCCATACAAAGGTAAAGGCACGAAAACGTCCCTCCATAAAGTTGCCAGCGTGATTGAAAAAGCCCCATATTGCCTGCCTTCCTTCACACTGAAGAACGCCTTAATAATGTTTACGTCCCCTCTGTACGTAGAAGTTTGGAAATCCGGCACTAATGAACCTGATATCTTGCATTCTCCGCAACGTCAACACAACATAAGGAAGCACCGTATTGAGGGTTACTAGCTCAATAGGCACTCCACAAGGAGGAGTGATATCATCACTTCTGCGGACCCTAGTTGTGAAGTTATGGATTATACCCATTGAATCCTCGGTGAATGGGCCAAGCACTGTTGGCTGAAAATCAGGACATTGTATGTATGTACACGGATGTCGTTAGATCTGTCATAATCCGTCTTTTTTTTTTTTTTTTACGTGGGAAGATGGATACCTTGCATAGGCACCAATGGTCGGACATCCATTGGTAGTGTCAGATTCTTACTGACTAAAACCACCTCTTTCCGTTTATTCCCCGCGAAACTACCGCTAAGTATTACTTCGCGAGGGACGGATTTGAGCTTCTTGCTTCGTCACGGGGTGCTTAGCGAATTCGCGTTCCGTTGCTGTTCTAAATTCATTAGATCGCACATTATTTGTACTGCTGCATGGTTCACCGCAGCCCAAAGATCTTCAGATTTCAACATATATGAGTACTGAACTATGTTTTCCGGTGTTGGCCGTTCACCAAATTCTTCACACAATATAGCTCTTTCGTTTGCATACCGCGCACATTCGAAGAAAACGTGCTCCTTGTTCTCTACCGCGTTTAGGCAGCGAGGAGAGAACGGACTCGAATCACGGTTTCGCTTGAATAGATATTCCCGGAAACAACCGTGACCCGTCAAGAACTGTGTAAGATAGTAATTCAGTTCGCCGTGTTTTCGTTTTACCCAACTTTCAATCCTAGTCGGTACGTCCATCTCCCTTTTTGGGACTCGTTCCATTGTTGTTGCCACGCTTTTATACTGCAGCCTCTTTCGAATTTCTTCGCTTGATTTATGGATGGCCCGATTTACACGCGATTTCCATAAAGTCGTCTAGCTTCTAACGCTAGGATATCGATTGGTACCATAGAGGATAGTACCAATATCGCGTCGTGAGATACCGTTCGAAATGCACTGCTAACTCGCAGTGCACATAATCTGTACACAGATTTGAATCCCTTCATGTGTGTCTTTTTATTCGTGACGTCAGACGATATTTGTGCCCCGAACAGCTGTATGGAGGCTACAACTCTCGCAAGCATTAATCGTTTGCCTTGTTTCGGGCCGCCGATATTCGACATGAGTCTCGAAAGAACGCCTATCGCTTTTGACGATTTCTTGCAAGCGTATGCGAGGTGATGCTTGAAATTATTATAAATGGGCTGGAAATAATTGTGTGCTCTCCGACTTTTATAGTTATCGTCTTAAGCACCCTTATACTCGTAATGAGAACGGATTCGATTTTATGTCTAAACTCATATCGCGTAGCCAGTTATTTATCAGTGATATTGCTTCGTTGCAATACAACTCGATTTCTTCAAGCTGTTTCGCTACGACTACAACAGCAATATCGTCCGCGAAACCTATAATGGCCGCTTCCCTGGGGACTGGGAGTCGTAGAATGTCGTCATACATCACGTTCCACAGTAAGGGACCTAACACTGATCCTTGGGGCACGCCCCCTGTAATTTTATATTATTTCGTCCCGTCGTCGGAGTCGTAGAGGATTGTCGATCGGCCCTTTCTAAAGCCGTATTGATAATCCGCGAGTCCATCATTGGCTGTGGTCTGTTGCATATAATTCGCTCTAATATTTTGCCCATAGTATCGAGAATACAGAGCGGCCGATAAGATGAGGGCTCCTCCGACGGTTTATTTCCTTTTCGTAATAATACCAACCGTTGGTATTTCCATTGTTGCGGAAATATTCCCTCGCTTAAGCATGCATTATACATGCTAACGAAAATGTCTAGGCGGGCCTTCATCGCTATTTTTAAGGCCCTATTTGGTATGCCGTCTGGACCAGGGGCTTTCCGATCTTCTACCCTCTCGATTGCAGCGGTGAGTTCATCAGTTGTTAATGCAGTAATGTGTTCACGTAGTTCTCCGATCTTGCTTAGTAGAGCTCCGTCATGTTGAGAGGGAAACAGAGTTTCTACGATTCTGCTGAGAAATAGCGGGTAAGTTGGCGGCGATCTCTGAGGCGTTTTCAGCTTCGCGGTTATGATTTTGTACGCTTTGCCCCATACATTTTCGTTCAATTGCGTACAAAGATCCTTAAAGCACTGTCTTTTGCTAGACTTAATGGTGGATTTGGGTGCAGCGCGTGCTTCTTTATACGTTGTCCCCAATATCAAATGTCTATCCGTATCGCGTCTAGACCGTTGGTATTTTCTTCATGCCTTAAGACAGGCTGATCGAAGTTAGTTAATGTCGTCGTTCCACGCCGGCGGTTTTGTGTCCCTTTTCGAGCCATTAATATATCGCAGGAAGCGTGCAGTTTGACGAACGATCTCGTTAGCTGTTCTCCCTTCAACTAAAGCTTCAGCGATTGCGTATTCTAAGAGCTCCTCATCTAAGGTGTTTACGTTCCATTTCGTCTTGCCAGTCTCAGACTGGGTATTTCGAGGTCTTGTAAGACTATGGAGATCGATTATAATTGCATTATGGTCACTATGGGTGTAGTGATTGCTGACGCGCCATATCGTATGTTTAGATAAGCTACTACTAACGAACGTAATATCAACAATCGAGCCTGCACCCGCTCTACTAAACGTGTTCGTATTTCCCATGTTAACTACGACGACGTCCAAACTAGAGAGCGCTTCGAGTAGAATGGTTCCGCTTTTATTCGTTAGCACGCTTCTCCATTCTACTGCCCATGCGTTAAAATCACCGGCTATAATAGGTTCGACGACTCGTTTGCTCAATAGTAAGGCTTGGAGGGACATAACAGCTGTACATGTATATATCGTTTAACTTTGCTCGGACGAAATAGATTTTCTCGCCGAAAGGTGGTATCTGAAACGTGGTATTACCACATGCCCATATGGCGGTTTTTTTCGTCGCATCATGTGCCCAGTTGCCCGAATTAATGTTGCAATATTGCTCTGAGAGTATTGCAATGTCGACCTTTTGCTTATAGACCTTCATGTTTTCGCGTGTGGGCTCTCAATTGCTTTTTTATACTCTGGGAACCTAACACTACCGGTTATATGCCCAAAGTCTACTCTGTTTGCACGCATTTTGGTTTTGCCATGCAGTCCCTCAATTTATGCCCGTTTTCTCCGCATCCAAGGCATGCATTCGATCGATCGGTAGAGCTTTTGCACGTTTTTGCCATATGTCCAAACCCGAGGCATCTAAAGCATTTCTTTGGCGAAATTTATTCTCGGATCCTGCAATAGATCTAACCAACGCGTACTTTTCCGGTGGTAAGTAATCTGTTACCGATGTCTACAGGCAACCGTATGGTGGCCGCCTGAGTCCCACCAAAAGTTTTCCTCAATGTCTTTACTGGCGGCGGCTTAACCTCATAATCTTGAAGGAACTCGGTGATGGCCGCGCAAACTTCTTCCTTCGACGTTACTTTGTCCTTGCATTCGAATCTCCGATTTTTTTCTTTTGGGCTCGAAGTAGCTATCTCGGGAGATTCTTTTACCGCTAAAAGGAGGTCTCCGCCTGCTGTCTTCCGGATTCGACTTACGTCTTCTCCAACTTCTTTTAAGCTCGTGTCTGATTTTAATTTCCGCAACAGGTCAACGTACGTAATTTCGCACGTTCTTTTTATAATAATTGCGTCGGGACGTTTCGCCCATGGTGCATGATTTTTCCGAGCACCTCTTTCGACCTTCGTCCACTCGTTCGTTTTCATTTTGGCAACGTTTCTCTTTCTAAGAGGCTCCGGCTTAGAGGGAGTTAATTGTGGATTTATGCTGTCACTTTTTTGAATGCGTTTTTGAGCGCGTGGTTCTTCTGACGCTGTTCCTCGCATTTTCTTTAGAGATGGAGTCTTTGTACGCTGTTCCTCAGCGTTATTAAGTCTTCTCTTCTTTCCTTACTATCTTTGCAGGACGGTACCATTTAATTTGTGGGCTTAGCGATTTGTCAACTATATGCGTTGAGTTGTTTTCTGGCAACGATGCCACTGGTCCTCGGCGTTCCTCAAGACGAAGATTAATGATTTGCACTTACCGTTCGAATTGAGAAACTTTGCAACGCAGGTTAGATGTCTTGAATTCGATTTCTCGAAAAGCGGACTTGATCAAACTTCCGATTTTTTTGATTTCACCGTGGACGTTGTGCTTGTTTTGAACCTAGTTGTAACATTTTATTTCCCGTTTGAGGCGGAGTCTCAGTGTTTGGCGTGACCATTGGCCTCCCGATCTACCACTGTGGGACTGATTCATGGGTTTTCTATCACGTGTTCCTTCAGGACAGTTGTTTTTGGTGGTGAACGCGTGACATTCATACTTTTCTTGAACGGGTCTGTCGCGACGTCTGTCTGGAGGAGAATCCTTGTAGTACTACTACCTATGGGGGCCAAGGTTGCCACGGCCGTGGGAGATATTGACGTTTGTCTATTATTATTGTCTTAATCTATCTAAGCACATGTTGTATAGTTAATGACAAAAGCACAGAGGATTGCCTGTATTGACACAACTCATGCCATGAGAACTACTCATACCATATATTGTACTTGGCCTCCTGGCCCTAGAGCAAGAATCGGCAGCGAGAAGTGCATTAAGATTGAGGCACCTGAATGAATGGAAACCAAACCCGAAGGCCCACGCTTCAATCCTTTCAAATGAGCTGGACTTATGCTCTATATGCCCATCATGACTTTGAAATATCATTCGCCTGTATTTTCTCACACAGAAAGGCATGGGACGGGAACCAAATGGTAGACGACTCGATATCTACGAACCGGAGTTGGAATCCTCTCTGATCAATTCAACTTAAGATGTTCACATTGCCTGTCAGACTACAGCAATGTCGTCCAGGCTGAGATATTGCGGCTCATGAGGATATTACTATATAAATAAGCTTGTAAAGGGCTGTCATGAACAGCTTAAGCCCACAAACTAGCGCCAAGTAACGAACATATAACCGGAGAGTAGCTCGAAGGGGATTCTCCTTTGATAAAGAACTGGCGGATCAAAGTATCAAACCTCTACTCTGCACTCTAAGAATGCAAGGAGCTCAAACGATACGAATCAATGCAAATGGACGGTGGGAATAGCTTCCAACCTGTGAAACTTCAAGACAATCGTGGCCGGAACTCAGCAAACTCAGAAGAAGTAAGATTCTCTTGAAAGGCAGAGCTGAACTATCTACGTTTGATGGATTACTCGCAGGCCATTTCGAGTATCTTTAGTGGGAACATGCAAAAATGCATGAGGGCGTGAGCCAACAGCCAGATACTCTCCACTTTCTTTGCCACTGTCTCAGCTTCAGTAGTATGAGACGAGGAACTTCAGGAAGTTACTACTTCCGTGACCTCTCGGAGCTTTTTGCTGGTTCAATTAAATCTCTGTTCAGATTAGCGGATGTAACAAGATGGCTTAGACACGCTCAAGGACCAAAAAAACAACCAACGCGAGACAAAAAGCGTAAACCACAATTAGCAACCGCAGCTCAATTACCCCACTGACAATGGGTCTACACAGACCAGGGTACCTTCGGCTACAGACTCCATCTCTTCTACGGACTAAGAACTATACACGTGGATGCGTTAGAGTTCTGAAAATGTTCCTACGTCTACCGGAGACAAGCAATTTCAGCCTCGACTGAAGCAGTGCAAAAGCGCTACCGTAAAGAGGCTCTTAGAAGAGAACCCATGCAAAGGTCATGATGGCAATAACCCGATTGATTGCTCCAATAAATTCAAACACGCAACAACAATTCCAGATCAGCTGGATTTTTTTTTTTCTTCCTAAAGACTCATGTATAAGTAAGTGCTCGTACCTTTCCTGAATGATTATTCCATTCATTGAGAAAATACCCTTTTCTGTGATCGTTAGTCAACAACTTAACCATCATTCATTCACAGAACGTGGCATTGCGTCGCATCCGTCCGGTGGAAATACAAAAAAAAAATAAAAATCTGAAGCAAAATTGATATCAAGAATAAGGGAATAGGAATTATAACAACGAGACATAAGACAGAAGACAGAAGACAGAAGACATCGTAAGCGGACAACAAAACAGCCCGAGGGGGAAACACAGTTGTCAATAGGTCTTGTACGGTATATGATTTCCATCAGAGAGTTCTTTACGTTGCTGCCAGTGCTTCAGTTCGTCAGTTTTGCTCTGCTCCTCTGTATATCAATAGAAAGGTAGCAGTGGCAAATGTAGACGAACTTTTCTTCATCCACAATCTACACCTTCTTCTCCGTCAGATTCTTGTTTTGCTTCTACCACTTCTTGTGGTGGTGGTATATGAGGCAGTTTTTTTGTTTGTACTTCTTCAATAATCAGTCTTCCATTGAACGAGCAAAATCATTTACCGAGACCGATGCCAAGTAGAGAGACCATGCCTACCAATCTCGGTACTGCTACGCTACTAACACTACAATTCCTCCTCGGAACCTTCAATAAATTGTATTCTTCTTCTCAGCTCTGGATACAACGAAAAAAAAAAAAAAAAAACAAAAAACGAAGAACACTCCTCTGAAGGTTTGCATAAGGATTGGTCACAGTACCTCAACCTTAATGGTGACAGAGGTAATTGTTGTTGCCGCGGATTTAATTGGACATCAAACGGACGGAGACGTCCAGAAAGGTACATCATTACAAAAAATAAAAAAATAATAACAACAACACCAATCAAATGTATGAACAGGTATTCGATGGAAAAGGCCAATTAGCTTATGCACCTTGACATTAGCCGAAAAAAAAAAAAAAAATGGACCGTGACGCGGCAATACACTCATTAGGACAATGTATACTCGTATACTTAAACACACACGCAAGCGAACAGCGAACTCCGAACACCGAAAAACAATTGAAGTGAAAATCCACCTGTTCCTTGATCGTTATAGTGTTGTTGTAATTTGGCAGTAGAACAGGAAGCAGGTTCCTGATGCATACAATCGACAGAACCGCGTTATGAGCCTCCCGAGGGCTATCATTTTGTCGAAAATTATAGCCGATACGCGGCATGGATACGCTTCCATTTAATGGATGTGATCATGTCCATGCCGTGGATAGTGGTAGCAAATTTTCATGGAGGTGTAAGGCTGTTATCGAGTAACGGTTTATCGGTCAAATTGCTAACGAAAAGAACAAAGTCCTGCAAGAGGAATAATTGCCAAGGAATCAACGGGGAAATGAGAGTCCTTTAACAATGACAATTTGTCGGTCGTTTAGTAGAATAGAAGCCCAGAGGAGTGTCCCACCGACAATTTGTGGGACACCGATGGTAGGTGCAATCAAATGTGAGAAATGATTTTCTGGAGGGCTGGCGGAGGACGAATTCAAATTCTGTTGGTTTGTCGAAGGAGTTCTATTTCCAAAACAATCATACTCCCATGAATCCCACATCCATATCGTGTTCCGCAATCCTACTATTGACGCACTGCACCGACAGAAAAGTAGACTTCTGTCAAGACTCAAAAACTTGTACAGACAGTTAATTGACAGACAAGACCCGGAGATTAGGACACTGAAGTCGTCGATTAAAAATATTCAAACGTTAATAAAAGAGAATTACAGAATTTCTGTAAGTTCGTATTGGAACAACAGGGTTCGGGCTGTAAACACCAGCAATCCGAATATGTTCCCGCAAATAAATAAACTATTTCGGAGAAAAAATCAAAACGACCTTCAGTGTCTTAAAATAGCCCGGACAACAGACAACGAACGGTTACTGACAATAGCAGGTATTGATCCAAATGAGGCCGCTGATGATGACGACTTCTTTGTGATCGAGGATCCACAGGAGAAGGTTAAGGCCATAGGAGCGACTTTCCAGGAAATATACAAGACCACTGATACCATTGGCCCAAATTATGACCTGGACAATCGCGTCTTGGTGCACGACTTCTACATTCGAAATGAAATAGGGAACTGACGATCCGAAGGCTCTGGTTTCACACGGTTCAGCGACGAAAATATGGCAAATAATGTCATTACCAGAGAGGGTGACCTACCCCCGTTCATTTCGAAGGAAGAGCTCCATGAGATCTTCGACACAATCAAGGCATTTCTTAGCCCCAGTGGGGACCGATGGTATTCCGAACATCGTGCTTCGACATCTTCCTCTAGAAGCGGTGGACATTTACACCACCTTGTTTAATAATGCAATGAATAATGCACATTATCCAGCGCATTGGAAAACGGCGGTGGTGCAACCTATTCCCAAAAAGGGAAAGGATATATCCAATCCGGCGAATCTGCGATCGATAAGCCTCCTTCCGAATATCAGTAAGGTGTTTGAAAAAGTAATCAATAGAGCTCTGTCTAGGTGGGTTGAGGACAAACATATAGTTCCGGATAATCAATTCGGTTTTAAGGCGGGACATGATATCTCACATGCCGCGTCTAAACTGGTGTCCGATATCCAATGGAATAAAGGCAAAAACCAATGCACTGGTGCCTGCCTTGTTGACTTGGAGAAGGCCTTCGACACTGTGTGGTTAGAGGGTCTTTTCTATAAGCTGACTAGGCTGGGGATCAGTAAACCACTCTTGTACATTCTTTATAATATGCTAAACAACAGACAGTTCATCGTGAAAAATGGCGATGTGACTTCTGTTGGAATATTTCAAATTAAAAATGGTCTTCAGCAAGGCGCGGTCAATTCGCCGATCCTATTCAACATTTATACAAGCGATCTGATAGGTTCACTTCCCCATACTATTGCGTACGCAGACGATTTGATAGCGTACAGGACAGGTCCAAAAATCGAGGTCATTAATACTCTCTTGCAGCGTGACTTCGATAAGATAAGACGGTTTTGCGATGACTGGAAGTTGAAAATCAAGTCGGAAACCATTCTCTTTAGGACGCCGTTGTCTGGAGCCTCTAGGGATACTAGAAAAAATTGGTGAAAGTTCTCGATCATTGGACAACACGGACAGCCTCTTGCCTGTCGAAATGTAGTCAGATACCTTGGGATCTGGCTAGATCAGTTTCTGTATTTTGACAAAAATGTAGATGCTGCTCTGGCCAGAGCTAAAGGCGCTTTTGCTCTTACAAAGAGACTGTTTTATAGCAGCCAACTCGATGCGAGGGTAAAGGTAATCTGCTACATGGCTCTTATCAGGCCCATGCTGGTATTCGGGTGCCTCGTGTGGTTCAATGTACGAGCAAGCTTAATGGAAAAGATTCGGGTGTTTGAGAGGGCTTGCCTTCGCTTGTACAGAACACCAGAGTCGGAGTACAAAAAATTTTATCGTAATGAGGTCCTTTACAACAGAGCGAACTTCGTAATTAAGCTGACTCGAAGGCACATTGCAAGAGCAATGACCTCGAAGAATAACCTGATATCTGGGGCTTACTACCCCAATTATCTTTACCACGAGAGTGTACGCTCTGACGGCTTCGTTCCACCGGAAGCATTCCTCTACCTAGATCAGATAGGGTTGATCCAGGATAGATCAGCGGTCCCGTTAATCTTCCATGTCGCTCGGAAAGCTGGGGATAGGCGACTTAACTACGGCAGAGACGTCGCACACGGCAGTGTGGATCGTCTCAGGTTCAGTAGGGCGGTGGGGAATCGCGATAAGAGGGATGTCGTTCGGCAGCACCAGCATTTCTGGTGGTTGAATGATGGAGAAGATGTTTCGTCGTCGTTTCCGTCAATTACGGACCAGCCTCACTAATGAGGCAGAGCTGACCAATCTATTTGCTCTGTGAATAGCGATGGCCAGCTTACATAGGTTTAGGTTAGTATTTAAGAAATATATACATATATTAGTATATACCTTTGTATATACTTGCCAGTAAGTTAGTATAAGTTTGTTAAGTAATTTTAAGCTAGCATTTAAGCATTTTTTGTTAGTATGTAAGAATTAATGATTAATATAATAAAATGCATTTAAAACTAACAAAACTAAACCCACATCCATATCGAAAAGACCAACTTCTTGATGAACATAAAAAAGAAGTGGCCATAGCAAGCATTCTTGTGGTTTTTCATGTTAAACAGTTCAATTACATATTGATGATCGTCTTGAACTACGTATTTCAAGGAAACTAATGATAAATGTGGGAGAGATCCCTACACATTCATTGCTTAGTTGCTTAGTGGACTCGACTGAAAGCCTTACCAGTAGTTTCATTAGTAGACCCGAATAGTATGAGAAGAGGCGAAAGGGAGAGAAATGGCGAAGAACTGCACATTTAAAGCGCGCGACATTAGAAATAGTTCTTATGGTTATTTTGGCAAAAGTTCTGGACAAAAAACTGAATTGTCATCTTAATGTAGAGGAACGAATCAAAAAGGTGTATAATGCTCTTTTGGGGCTTAAAACTTGCTATGGTGTACTGGCTATATACGGTGGTGGTAAGACCCAGACTTATATACATATGGCGCACTAGTATGGCGGAAAGCAACAAACAAGAAAACGGTTTACTGAAAATTAGCGGCGATTCAACGAACGGCTTCCATAGCCGTTACAGGTGCGCCCCGTACCATCCCTATGGCAGCATTGGACACCTTTCTGCACCTAACACCGCTTGATTTACAAATCAAAAATTTGGATCACTTCCAGAACAATAGTTTTGGACATGACACCGTCCTAGCGGAGTTACTGCCAGCCAATCCAATTCTAATGGATGAAATTCCTTCCTTGTCGGACTATGACATTCCGTATGATATAATATATCCGGAGAGGGAGTATCGGCAAAAAAATCCAATAATCAGGTCAGACGAAACTGCAATTTTCACAATGGCTCAAAAACAGAGTAAGGAACAGATTCTGGTGTCTTCTCAGAAGATCCAGAACTGAGAGTGTCTATAAGACTACCGGACACAAGCAGTGTCTTCCTATTAGAGGTTCTGGCTGTCCTCAGGGCGGCTGAGCTAATGCAGATGAGATCGATATCCGAATGAGATATCGTTGTCTACATCGACAGCCAGGCCGCACTCAAGGCAATTTAATCGCCCAATATTAATTCTGATAAAGAAAGGAGCTGTCGCACAGTGTTCAAGGCACTATGCAGTCAGAACCGGGTAAGACTGTGCTGGGTGCCAGGACACTGCGGTTTAAAGGAAATGAACAAGCGGATGAGCTTGCAAGAAAATGAGGGCTACTCAAAAATAGTGAGGCTGCCAATATCGAACCGCCCCTTTGCATAGTGAGAGGCACTATCGAGGAAAAATCACAAAGACTGCCAACCTAAGGTGGTCAAGTCTTGAAGGACACAAGAGATCAAGGAAGTTAATAAAATTAAACAGACGTAAGCTTAGGACAGTAGCCAACCAGCATTCCGGAATTATCGGAAAACTGGCTGGCCAAATACAGAGGCACACTGTCAGACACAATATCCTCTGAACTCTCAAATTCCCCGCGTGACACCAATGAGCCTGACATGAAAATCAGCGAATTCACCCTGGCTCTCAATCAGGCTATGGCCGCTGCCTGACCTCTTATTCAGCCTAGAGGCAAAAAAAAGCCGCACTGATGGGCATCAGCACTGGGACTGCTTAGAAACACTTGCAGAAAGCTTTTCAACTTAGCAAAAAGCATAAGAAAAGTGACTGACTGAGACACATACAAAGAATCCCTCAAATTATACAAAAAAAAAAAACTGAAGAAGGCAAAGCGACAATCCTGGAAGTCATTGTGTGACAAAATCACGGAAATCACTCTGAGGCATCGCGGCTAAGTAAAATTCATCCTATGATGCCTAGCTGTTTGAACAAAAACCGATGGCTCTTGGATAACCTCAAGTGATGAATCGCTCAACCTGCTACTGGACACCCACTTTCCAGTTAGCTCCAAATTCGCGGCCAGTAGCAACCCAAACAAGCCTACTGCTGCCGAGACCAAAATTCATGGTCTGATCACAAGAGACAAACTGCTCTGGGCGCTGCATAGCTTCAAACCATACAAGTCCGCTGGTCCGGACGGTATTGTACCTGCCGAGCTACAGAGGTCCTAAGATATTATTCTGCCTTCGTTAGAAAATGTTATGAGGAGCTGTATAGAACTGATCCACATTCCACTGTCATGGTGAGAAGTCAATGTAGTTTTCATTCCCAAAGGCGGAAAATGTTCTCATGTTGACCCAAAGGATCTCAGACCTATTAGTCTGTCATCTTTCCTTCTGAAAACTGTATAACGACTGATTGATATCCATATACGAGCTAAAATTGATCCAAGACTTCTACCAACGGTTCAACATGTCTACTGTAAAGGAAAGTCGGTGGAAACGGCTCTGCATTCATGACGATCCCTACAATATAGTGAATACCCAATGGTCGCCTTCCTGTACATAGAGGGCGCCTTTAACAACGTCAACACATCCGCAATCACGACTGCGCCGTCAACTTTGCAGGTAGATGGCTCACTTGGGGAGAATAATCAACTCCAAACTAGGTGGAGCTTCTGCTAAAAGATGTGTCAGCAGAGGTACGCCGCAAGGCGGTGTCGTCTCTCCCCTTCTCTGGAACTTACTGGTTAATGGACTGCCTACGTGAATGACGTTGCTATAGCCGCCTTAGGTAAGCATCTTAATAACATTAAAGAACTCCTTCAACTAAATCTCAACAGATTAACCCGTTGGGCAGATCCCTGTGGATTGGCAGTAAGCCCCCATGAAACTGATCTTGTTCTCTTTTCCAGGAAATACAAAATTCCAATCATAAGACCGATACTCACCTACGGGGTAGCTGTCTGGCGGACGGCCTTGGAGAATGCAGTTAACTGCAGCAAACTAAGCTGAATCCAAAGAACAGAATGCCTATGCATAAGCAGAGCCCTACGTTCTACTCCCTCCGTCGCATTAGATATTCCATTTCACTTGACACGCCTCGATATCTTCAGCAGGCAAGTAGCTGCGACTGCAGCTGAGGAAGCTTTGTCCTGGCTCCAAAGGATATCCGCATCTTTTCGGATAGTCAGGCCGCTATCAAGTCCCTGGACTCGGTCTCACTAAATTCTAAAACCGTCCTTGAATGCCGATCATCTCATACGGAGATTGCAGAGCAGTTCAACCATCACCTTTGTTCGTCTCCGTGACACAGAGACTTTCCAGGGAACTGTAGAGCCGATGAACTCGCCAAAATTGGAAACACTCTACCTATTCTACCGGAAAAGGGTAGCATAGGTATAATTACCAATCGCTGCGTGCAAACTAACATTAAAGTTGGATGCCATTAAAAGAACAGATCTTAGGTGGACCGTTGGACCTAGATGTCTAGCGACCAAACAGATCTGGCCAAAACTGGATCTGAATCGCTCTAAGTATCTGATCCTTCTAAATAAGGAACATATCAGCGTCATCATAGGTGTCATCACTGGACACTGCCTTATAGCAAACATGCAAGCAGGCTTGGCGCCTTTTCAAACGATTTCTATAGAAGCTGCATGGTCGAGGAAGAAGAGGAGACGATCGTCCACCTACTCTGTACATGACCAACTCTTTCCCAAAAGAAAACTTTACTTAGGACCTTTCTTCTACGAGTACAATGACTTAAACGATCTAAACAATATACACGTTAACAGTCTCTTACGTTTCATCATAAGCTCAAATTAGTTCCATAAGTAGGAGAATCCACGTGGCATCACATTGTACCAATAAGCCTAAATGGGTTGGTCTTTGAAATAGCCATTTTTACCTTCTTACCTACCTACCGGGCCCGATTTGTGACACTTTCTATTAGTCTTGCCAGAACTAAAAGCGATTGGTCCTCGCATTCTTTGAGGGGTTCAGGAGTCTGAGGCTTGTTGACAGACTCGTGACTTCAAAAAACCCCACAAAAAGAAGTCTGAAACGATTAAATCAGGCGATCTTGCCGGCAAAACGAGAGATTAAGCGACCCAGAAATGCAGCCCTCAGAATTTCAGTTGTGGCTCGTGCAGTATGCGCCCTTGCTCCATCCTGTTGGAACAACATGTTCTTCAGTCCCAATTCATCCAATTGAGAAAGGAGAAAGCCGTTAAGCATGGCTCTGTAGCGCTCGCCGTCCACAGTAGTCGTGTGCCCCGCAGCGTTTTTTAAAAAAAAAAACAAGACCCGATGATGCACACCATGCAGTAACTTTGAACGGCTGTAATGGCTCTTCATAGGTTATACGCGGATTTTCGGTGCCCCAGAAGCGATAACTTTGCTTATTCACATATCCAAGAGATGGAAATGGGCCTCGTCGCTCATAATGATTTTCGATGAGAAGTTGTCTCCCACGTAGGATGTCTCGAGCGCAGGTTACACGCGCTTGGCGGTCAATAGCTAACAGCTGATGCACTGTCTGCACTTTGAAAGGGACCTTCTTACAGTCTTTCCCCAAAATTCGATGTAAAGGCCGATGATTGATGCGAAATTGCGTGGCACGTGGTCTGGTCGATACTCCGGGGTCCTCTGCGACATCTTCAACCACAGCTGCGATGTTCTCAGCAGAACGGCTGCTCCGGAGCCAGCCGAACCTGGTAGCATACTTGTCCCATACTCTTCCAGACGAGCTGCTAAACGTCATAGTGTTGCCCACGCTGCGCCAACACCACCGACGAATTATTCCGCGTTCTTTAGGAGCATAGCGATTCATGTCTTGTTGACGTGTATTCTTACTTCACAAATGACAAAGTCGAATTGACATTTGCCGCCATTTGCAAAAATTATAGCATCTTCCGGTAGGGTTATGATTTTTGCGCCACCTTGTATGAGGTGAAGTCTTCAAATCGGATCTAATGGCTACAAGACCAACTTCGATTGGGCTCAATCTTTCGTAGACATTCGAAATATTCGCCCCAGCGGCTTTGGCAATGAACAATGACTCATGCACATCTGTTAGATAGTGTTGGCGTGCGGACTAGTGATAATGCACCTGCGCATGCCTTCGTATGAAAGTGTTTCATCCCCAACAGTCATTATAAACGCTTTACTTCAGGAAATCATCATAAAATGGAATATTCCAATGCGACTAACTCACTGAAACAGGAGAACCCATTTCTATCTGGTAGTTTGTCTTTCACATCACCACTAACCATTCCACTCTTAAGCGGTTCGCAATTGATGTAATTTTTAAACTGAGAATTTCACGGTTTATGCTCCACCGTCCGCGCGCACTAATTTACGATTTACGAGCGCAATGCAAGTTCATTGCGGACATCAACTGTGCAAACGTGGAGTAATCAATTTAAAAAGGCAGCACGCGAAGCGAATTTCAAGTTGGCAGAACTGAAATGACGTTTTGACAGATTTGTTTCACACGATTCTGGGTTGGTTGCATTGAAACATTTACGAGTAAACGAGCAATAGACATCAGCAAAGTCATAGGACTTCTCGTATCTTTACAAAAGCTACGGCAATGCATTGCAGTATTTTACGGAGTAAATTTGTCTAGATCAAAATCTGCTTTTGAGAAGAGTAGACCTAACGTCGGACAACGAACGGTGACACGATTTGAGATTCGAAAAGCGTTGGAATGGTAGATAACTTAAATTGACTTCATCGTGAGATCGCATGCGTTCTATTTAGGCAATTTTGTTGCGATTTTGAAATCTTTTATCTAAACTCGCGGTCAGTTACGAGACTGTGTGACGGCGGTCTTTGTAGAATATTTTATATGAAATTTTGGCCCAACATACGTTTAAGGTCGTATTAACCCAAGAGCTGCGCGTCGAGCTTTTGATGATTGAGCTCAATTGAAGATGGAAGAAGATCAGGATCCATAGTCTACATATATTATAGGGTCTAGGACATGCTCTCCGTTGTCGGCGATGTCGTCGATTCACCTCCAGTAACTGAAAAATTCGAAACCATAAAAAAAAAGAATTATTACCAGTTTCGGAGACTCAGTAGACGCTCAAATTCGCCGCCTGCTACGTGGACAGACGCTCGGCGACGAGAAACCATCCCTTTTTATCCAGAAGCTGGGCGATTTGTCAGAGTGCCAAGCAAGTGATCCCGTATTAAGGACTTTATTTATGAAACCATTCCCAGACAATGTTCGAGGTTTTCTATCCGAATTGGAAGACCCACGAAGACCGCTTAATGGAAGCCAGGCCCGTGTACATAAACATTATTAAACCTTCTGGGGCAACTCATGCTTCTACATAGATGCGGAAACATCACGACGAAATCAACTGCTGCAGTAATAATAGAATTAGACCCTGCTGAGACTAGTCGAACAAAGATAAACGAACTACGACTAGTTATCATAGGCGCTGTCATACGAGGTCCAAAAACCAATTCCGTCCTCTCAACGATCACGACGGCAATAAAGGAAAATATCGATCAACATCCCGCAGAGCAACTAGCCAAATTCGGATTACTGCTATTGCCATAATCAATTTGGTAAAAAAAACCCGCGATTGTAGCCTACCATGACGTTGGAATCAGCAGCAGGGAAATAAGTTTCGTCAGTGCGAATCGTGGTAGTCGCCGACGTCTCTTCAACCTCGAAACGTCTTCTTGTTGCAGATCGAAGGAGAGGAATGCGGTTTACAATTGACAGAGGAGCCGACGTTTCCGTGATGCCACTACAAACCCAGAACAAAACGGCCCCTACTGAACACAAACTAGGATCAATACATACCGCGAAACACGATTGACATTCCATTTGGGTTTACGACGACTTTTTGCTTGGAAAAGTAGCAGCTGTCACACAACCCATAATCTACACGAACTTCATCTCCTACCTGATCTCAGAAATCGACGGCACGACGAACATCACGATTATTGGAAGGTTGATCACAATTGACGTTCCAACGGTGACTACGTTCAGAAAAAACTCTGATTATTGCACGATAGTTCGAGAATTTTTAAATGTCACACGACCCGCAAGACTTCGAAAGCCAGAACAAATCAGGCACCATATTATAACGAAGGTACCACCGTGGTACAATCGCGCTTGATTGCCTTCTCCTGAATGTCTACGGTGAGCCAAACCGACTACCGGCGGTTAAACGCTCTGACAATCCTTGATAAGTATTGGGTCTACAAGTAAGTTTCCAGCGTTTGACAGAGATGGCGCCACCAGTGGATCACGGGCAGAAATGTCAGACCCCATGTGTTTTATTTGTAGGTTTTGTACCTGTCAACAACTTTGCAGCGTTATATTTGAGCAGTTCTATCGGTGTCGTGCATTTTATCGAGCAAAACCATGGCAAGTTTCCAGCCAAATAAACGTCATTTGCGGGAAGCGCTGCTTTTATTCTTTAATATGAAGAAAAGTGCGGCTGGGGCCTATCGTTTGCTTTCGGAAACTTATGGGGCGGAATGTATTGGTGAATCGACGTGCCGCGAGCGGTTCAAACGGTTCAAAAGTGCTGATTTTGGAGTTGAAGACAAAGATCGCCCCGGAAAGCCGAAAAGTTTTGAAGACGAGGAATTGGACGCTTTACTGGATGAGGATCCGTGTCAGATTCAAGAAGAACTTGCTGCATCATTGGGAGTCACGCAACAAGCCGTTTCCCTGCGTCTAAAAGCACTGGGATTCATTCAAAAGGTTGGAAACTGGGTGCCGTACGAATTGAAGCCAAGAGACGTCGAACGGCGATTTTGCATGTCCGAAATGTTACTGCAGCGGTATAAAAATAAATAATTTTTGCATCGTATTGTTACTGGTTATGAGAAATGGATTTATTATGATAATCCTAAACGCAGAAAATCGTATACAAAGCCCGGCGAGCCCGCCCAATCGACGCCGAAACGAAATATTCACGTGAATAAGGTCATGCTCTGCATATGGTGGGATCAACAGGGTGTCGTATACTACGAACTGCTTCCGAGTGGTGAAACCATCAAAGGACCATTATATCGAACCCAACTAATTCGTTTGAAGCGGGCATTAAAAGAAAAACGGCCAGAATATGAGACCAGGCATGAGTCCGTCATTTTTCATCACGACAACGCTCGGCTACATGTTGCGGTTTCGGTGAAAAACTATTTGGAAAATAGTGGATGGGAAATTCTGCCTCACCCGCCTTACAGTCCAGACTTCGCACCATCTGATTACCACTTGTTTCGTTCGATGCAGAACGCTCTTACGGGAATACGCTTCAGCTCAGTAGAGGAAATCAAAAATTGGCTCGATACGTTCTTGGGCTCGAAAGACGAGAAATTTTTTTGGTCCGGAATTCATAAATTGCCAGAAAGATAGGGGAAAGTTGCAGCTTCCGATGGACGATACTGCATTGTAACTATGTTTTCATAATAAAACTTCAAATTTTGGAAAAAAACGCTGGAAACTTACTTGTAGTCCCAATACCATGTTCTTCATATACGACACTAGGCACATCATCTGTACGTCTGTCAAATATTTTCCACACTACGTCTCGAGTGAGCATATTTCCAGATCCCGAAGTTCTCTCGAAAACGTTGAATTTAACGTAATGCCATTTGGTTTGGCCAACGCCACTGCTTTCCAACGCTTCATCTGTATTTCTCCTGCTTCTAGGACGGGATTTCGTATTTTGCTATATCGACGGCAATTTAGTAGCTTCAATAACACCGGAAGAACACAAAGGAAGATCTAAGACAAGTTCTTAAACGCTCACAATAACACGAGCCTACTATTGATTAATACCAGCTTGGCAAATCAGAAGTCGAACATTTGGTAACGGCCGAAGGAAGGATCCAAGCCACCGAAGAAATCCGACCATACATCCCGAAATCACTCAGAAAACAAATTTTCGACGTCGTACACAATGCTGCATATACCAGCGGCAGAGCTATACAAACTGCAATTGCGAAAAAGTTTCCATGGCCATGCATGAATAATGATATCACCAATTGACGCTCTAAGATCCACCGAAGAATGATAGCTAGAAGGGTTATAATAGCTCACAACCTGTAAGATGGACAAACTTACAACATGTCTGCAGAGTAAGCGCAGATCAAGACGTTGGGAAAGATACAACAAATGCTCTCCGCCATTTTTCAAGCAAAGGGTGAGCCAACAGATGGTGTGGAAGTTGGCTGTCAATTACTGTCATTTACTAAATTCAATGTGTTTGGTCTTTTTGACAGATGTCATTCAATCTTTGGCAATTTTTGTCACTAAGTCGTTTACCACGCAACAACGCATTTTTGTCATTCAATCTTATTACGAGAATGGGCGATCTGTAAAAGTAACATTTCGTAAAATTCGTGAATTTTTCGATCAACATAATCGTCCTAGTGAGTCCGGAATTCGTACAATGGTGAAGCGTTTTGAAAAAACTGGTTCGGTGTCGGCTCAAACTCCATGTCAGCATGCTCGGCCAGCATGTAGGTACACGCCAAAACATCACCACTGTGAGCGAAATTGTTCAAAACCAGCCAGGCACCTCAATTCGTCTCTGAAGTCAATAATTGAGCCTCACTTATGACACTTTACGGCGAATTTTAAAAGTTGACCTTCATTTGCACGCCTCTAAAATCCAGATTACACAACAATTGAAGCCTTTGGACGATCTACAACCTCGCCGATTTGTAAACCGAATGTTGGATCGCTAGGACAATTTGTCATCGAATTTCATCTTTTTCGAAAGCCCACTTTTGAATGGATGGGTACGTAAATAAACAAAATTGTCGTCTCTGGAGACCGGAAAACCAATGCATCCGAAAAAAAAAGTCACTGTGTGAAGCGGATTATGGGTTGGCGACATCATTGGCCCGTACTTTTTCGAAGATGAGGCTGGGAAGACAGTTACAGTGAATGTAGAACGTTACTGCAACATGTTGACCGGCTATTTTTTTTTTCCAAAATTTAATATTGTAAATTTGGGCTGTACGATCTGTGATTTCAACAGGATGGTACTACCGCTCACACAAGCCATCAACTAATCAATTTATTGCATGTGAAATTTGAAGATCGCATTATTTCGGTTAGAGAAGTTGATTGGCCTCCAAGGTCATGTGATTTGACACCTTTAGACTTCTTCCTGTGGCGTTATTTGAAGAACAAGGTCTATATCAATAACACAGCGACAATTCAGGATCTTTAAACATAACATCCAAACTGAAATTACAGCCACTAACCCACTTATTCTTCAAGGGGTCATCGAGAATTCTGACTTTCGAATGGTCGCTTGCAACAGAAGTCGTGGTGGTCAAAGAAATGATGTTGTGTTCCATTCATAATTGCCATAGACCAAATGAAAACTTCCACACTAGCTGTTGGCTCATCCTTTATAAACAGGCAGCGTTATGTTATTAAAGCTACTAGTTGGCTACCAGTTCGCTCTCTCGTGTACAGATATAGTAACCCACGTAAACCCTACTAGTTTAACTTGCGTGTGTAGGCCCTAGGTGACAGTTGGATAGTACTTTTGTTCAGATCAGACGGAACTAGGAGCAGTATCATTGCAGCAAATAGTGAAACTTTGCCACAATACTATTGTAGATGGGCCAGTGGGTAGGACGCCCCGTCCAAAACATCTTAGACCAACCTAAATTTGCTGTGGGGTCTCGGTCTATTATTGTTGTTATCAAATTTGACATTCATAAGAACACATGCGGTTAAAGCATTTGGTGGTCAATTATTAAGGATGCACTGGAGTCAAAGTAATTGTTGTACTTCAAGAGCAAAAATTCCAAATTCGTTGTGAGAAACTGTTTCGCCACAGACTTTTCCTCAACCGCATTGTGCAATGTTATAGGCCGATCACTTCAAAATTATACAAATTCTATTATGCTCATAAAATGTTTCCATAAAAGACCATCCCATCGAAAATTCTTGAATAGTATTACCTTCGTCGTTGGTTTCTTCCTCTTATCGAAATTATCTTTCGCCGTGCCTTCATCGGTCCTGCGTTCTTCGGTCTTTTGACGATCTAAAAACACAAAAAAAATCTCAATTAGCAAATTGATTTTGGAAAATTCTATTCAATTCTGACTCCCACTCAACAACTTGCATGAAAGAGTACGTACTTACACTTGAGTTCTATTTCTTCGTCGTCCAAGAGCAGAGATACCACTTCCTTTGGCTTAAGTGTATCGGGCTTAAAGTTTCCTCCACTTATAACCATCCGTTGGATCTATAAAACAACAAACGAAAAAAAAAAAAAAACGAACAAATTTTCTAGATTTTATTTTTGAACTAAACAACAATCGTTGCCATTGAAACGAAATAAAACGCCGGAGAGTGAAGCGTGAAGGCAAACCTATTAAATATTAATAATCCTAAAAGCAAGGCGCTAGGGTAGTATTTTTTTTATTTGTTGTTGTTGTTGCGTTTCTTTTGTCAGAGATCATACGGCCCGCAATCGGAACCGAGCTTCCGGTCGGAAATTTACATAAATATCTACGAAAGTGATCATGTTCCATCCACTAAAGCATCACCGCATGCAGCACGTGCGCAACAAATGCGGGTAAGTAAGAGAACGATCTAGAGGTTGTTGGGTTTTTGTTACTTTTTTTTTATTTTTCCTTCTCGCTTCACGGTGGCGGTAACGAATTCTGTTGTTATGCGAAGTACTTATTCTCTATCTCTGGTTCGTACTTACCTCACTCTTTTCACGGGCTCTTTGGAGTATCCTTTCTTCAATGGTACCTTTGCAGATCAACCGGTAGACGGTTACCTGTTTGGTTTGTCCCAGACGATGTGCACGATCCATTGCTTGTTGATCGACAGTAGGGTTCCAGTCGGAATCGTAGAAGATAACCTAGAAACAAAAAAAGGGGTTGAATAAAATTATTAGCATGCAAGTCGGGGTAGATTCAGAGTAGAAATAAGGTGCTCCTTGTCTTCAAAACAGATACACACAATTTAATTTATTAAATTTATCTTTGGATAGGGTGTCGCCGTCGATCAGATGCACGTGAGGAAAATTCGAAACTTTTCCAAATTCAATTTTTCATAAGAAAAGAAAAACAGGCGGCAGATCGGCATTAGACTAATGATGATGAAAATGAGAATAAGAACTGAGAGGACGTCCATTGTAAAGTGCATGAACGTGATCCTTTTATGTGTCGCCTTTTGAGCTGTTTTACTAGAAGATCTCTATTGTCTTCGTGCCGAATTGATTGGGAGGAGTGGAAATGGATGGGAAATCATGTACGCTATATCCGGTGGTTGACTAGCAGATTATAAAAGGATGTCGGTAAAAAGGATTCTTTGATGAAAGGAAAGAAATTTGGAAATGAATACAGAATGGATGGGAAAAGGTACAAGTGTTTGAATACCGATTTTTAGGAATGAACAAAATACAGACAATGTGCGAGTATTCAGCCTGATTTAGATTTGCCGAGTCCTTTCTTAGCTAAATAATCGGCCGTCGCCAAATGAGGTTGTGGATACAGAGGATACTTATTTGTTATACGCACAGAAAACAATAAATAATTTCATGCGGCTTAGCTTCTATCCATTAAACCCAAACGACAGGCACGATTTAAGTCTTAGGATGTAATTTCCATTGCCAAACATTTCTTTTTCCCCAAGTTCACAGTCATTGTTTTGAGCCCTACAGCAATTGTACCACATCAGTTTCATTGGACTAACTCTGGGAAGTGTTTACGAATATCGGTTATGTTCTTGGAAAAGTTTTCTACGATAAGTACGTGGCTAATGATATGTTAAGTAAGTGGCTGGTGTTTATGTGTCAGGTATTCAAATTAGGACTGCCTCCAGCAACAGCTGAAACAAGACAACATCTCACATAATGACAGGTTTTAAGAGGTTGACAGCAAATTATTGGGAGGCAGATGAACGTGGTAGTATGATCGCTGATCTTGCGATACCGAGTGGTGTAACTATGACTACATATCAATTATGATTTCTTTTTTCTCTTCGTAATAGCCCACCGAGTACTAGTCTCGCCCAACCGGACTTGACTTTGGCGGATTGAGTAAGAAGGACATATCAACAATGTAGTACGAGTACCTTGTTTTGAGGCACACATACGGCAAGATAAATCGACACATGCAATATTGTATTAACGGTGGCGTCAACAGTTAGCATGTCTCCTTATATAAGCTCAAAGTATTGTATTTGGAGGAAGATATATGGACTATGCAAGGTGCTGAAATGAAGAAAACATTGCATGAAGAATCGACGACGATCAGCTGAAATGGGCATCGCCAGAGAGTCAACCGGTTTAATTTGCCGTTGGATTTGGCTTTACATCCGTATAAGATTTTACTGACGCAAGAACTGAAGCCGGACGATAGTAGACAACGCTGTGAGTTCGCTAATTGGCCGCTGGAAATGTTGGCTGGAGATCCGGGTTTTGGCCAAAAAATCATCTTCTCGCCCATTTTTGCCTCAGTGGCTATTTCAACAAGCAAAATTGCCGTTATTGGAGCGAACACAATCCACAAAAGTTGGTGCGGTGTGGTTCCAAGCAGACGGTCCTACATCCCATACAAGTGACGCAATGCTTGACGTTGTGAAGGAGAAATTTGGCGACTGGGTCATCACACTGCGAGCGTTTATCTATTGGCCGCCGCGATCATCACCAGTGGTGTCTTCCTCTACTGTTAATTCAAGTCTTTAGTCTACGCTAACAAGCCAACCACTTTGGACGAGCTCGAGGTCAACATTCGACACGTTATTGCCGGAATAACCCTGCACATATTGGACCGAGTCATAAAAAATTGGGCCGGCCGCTTAAAATGCTGCCAGCGAAGCCGTGACGGCGATTTGAATGATATGCTATTCCACATATAATGGCATGAACGTTGCTTCAAAATAAAACCAAAATCAATTTTATACGAGGGTAGTCCCGGAAGTACCCGATCTAACATAACATATACATATGTAGGTGGTGGTTGTTGTTTAAAAAGAATGACAATTGTAGAAAGTATTGGGTCTATAACTTAATTCGTTTGCTAAGAGATGGCGTAACTTGTATTATTCCATTGTTAGTATTTCATTGGAACATGCGTTGGAAAGCTGCTGTCATTGTACGTCATTTCAGTATATGTCCTTCATTTGAAGCGTAAACAACAATAATTTTTCTTCACTCAAATATGTCGAACTTTCTGCCTGAAAAAGTGTTTTGCGGGGAGTTCTTCTTCATGAAGAAAACTGCTGCCGAAAGTCATCGTATTTTGGTGGAAGTTTATGGTGAACATGTGCTAGCTGAGCGAACGTGCCGAAAGTGGTTTGCACGATTTAAAAATGGTGATTTTGGCTTGGAAGACGATGAACGTCCTGGACAGCCAAAAAAGTTTGAAGATGAAGAACTGGAAGCATTACTCTATGAAGATTGTTGCCAAACACAAGAAGAGCTCGCAGAATCTTTGGGTGTCACTCAAGCAGCCATTTCAAAACGTTTAAAAGCAGCTGGATATATTCAAAAGCAAGGAAATTGGGTTGCACATGAACTCAAGCCGAGAGAGGTCGAAAGGCGGTTTTGCATGTCCGAAATGCTGCTGGAACGCCACAAAAGGAAGTCATTTTTGCATCGGATTGTTACTGGTGATGAAAAATGGATCCATTACGACAACCCGAAGCGCAAAAAATCATATGTGAAATCCGGCCAACCAGCCAAATCAACGGCAAAGCCGAATATCCACGGCGCGAAGGTAATGCTATGTATTTGGTGGGATCTAATGCGTGTGCTGTATTATGAGCTGCTAAAACCGGGTGAAACCATCAATGGACAACGCTACCGAACACAATTAATCCGTTTGAAGAGAGCAGTGGCCGAAAAACGCCCGGAATATGCGACCAGACACGAGGCAATAATTTTCCATCATGACAACGCTCGGCCCCACGTTGCTATTCCGGTTAAGAACTATTTGGAAAACAGTGGATGGGAAGTCTTACCCCACCCGCCTTATAGGCCAGACCTTGCCCCTTCTGACTACCATTTGTTCCGGTCGATGCAGAACGCCCTCACTGAAATACGGTTCACATCAGAGCAGAATATCAAAAATTGGCTTGATTCATTCTTGGCTGCCAAGCCGGCGCAGTTCTTTTGGGATGGGATCGACAAATTGACAGAAAAATGGGAAAAATTCATAGATTCAGATGGGCAATACTTTGAATAATACTATTGTACATGTTTTTCTTAAATAAACGTTCAAATTTTTAAAAAAAACCCACGAATTAAGCTTACATTTGAAGTTTAACGACGCTACGTTGTTTAGTATTTGTTCGGCAGCCATCAATAGTGAACGCTCTCAATGAGTTTTTAAATATGGAAAAAATTGGTCATCGTTATGGGATACAATATTTTCATTAGAAAGGCTTCAATCCAACCAACATCAAGACGGAATTGGATTCTACTCTGGGGGAGCCAACTCCTTCGTTTAGAACAATAAAATATTGGGTGGCAGAGTTTAAACGAGGCTGGGGCAGACCAAATGAGGTGAGTTCACCAGAAATGTTGAAAAAAATCCACAAAATGGTATTGGATGACCGTCAATTGGAAGTGCGTGAGCTACCAGATATGGTAGGCATTCCAAAAAGCGCTATACATCGCATGTTGACTAAAAATTGGACATGAGAAAGCTGTGCGCAAGAAGGGTGCCGCGATTACTCACAATGGAAGAAAAACAGCGGCGTGAGGATGTTTCAATCGAGTGTTTCAATCAAAGTTTCACAGCAATAAAGCCGAGTTTTTGCGTCGATTCATAACCACGGATGATGGATGGGTCCATCAACAGTCAAACCAATGGATTCAAAGGGAGGAAACGGCTCCAAAGAAGGCGAAGACAGTTCCATCTGCAGGCAAGGTGAGGCGTCAGTTTTTTTGTGATGCGCGTGGGATAATTTTCATTAGTTATCTTCAGAAAGGAAAGATAATCAATGGCGTACGTTATGCGAACTTATTGCAGCGTTTGAAAGATTTAATCAAGAAAAAACGGCCACATTTGGCGAAGAAAAAAGCTTTCTTTCATCAAGACAATGCACCAGTTCACTCATCCGTCATCGCGATGGCCAAAATCGATGAGTTAAAGTTCGAATTGCTTCCTCACGCACCCTATTCGGCAGATTTAGCCCCCTCCGATTATTTTCTATTTCCGAATTTGACAAAATGGCTCGGTGGTAAAAGATTTGCCAAGAGTAAAGAGATGAAGTCTGTGGTTGATGGCTATTTTACGGAGCTCGACGATTCTCACTATAAACAGGATATCAAAGCTATTGAACATCGCTGGGAACAGTGGAAACTATGTAGAGAAATAAACGTATTTTTCCCCAATTTGTTTGTATTTTCTTTATCAGATCGAGTACTTCTGGGACTACTCTCGTATTTCACACTATTGTTGTTTTTTTTATATATGCACACACTGATGAAGTGGTAATTTTAGCGCCAGGAAAGTTTTCTCGGTGATCAGCGAACTCGTAGAGAGGGCTCTGAAAATAGTTCACCCCTGAGCTACGAGTTGTGGTTTAGAGAGGAATCCGAACAAAACTGAAATTGTATATTTTTTTTACTTGCAACACTAAACTACTACGAAGGGCGTTCAATATATTCTCGGTATCGATATGAAGGAAAATGCGAATTCAATTTAAATTGTTTTTATTTTTCAATATAATCTCCCCTAACATCAATGCATTTGTTACATCTTGAGATAAGCTTTTTTAAACCCTCAAAAAAATAAATTTCCTCTTTCTCTGCAAAATACTCATTTATTGCCGACTTGAGTTCTTCATCATCCGAAAATCTTTTTCCACGAAGACATGTTTTCAAATCCGGAAACAAGAAATAATCACTAGGGGCAAGGTCTGGACTATAGGGTGGGTGTTGGATTTCTTCGAAACCACAATCTCGCGCAGCACCCTCGGAAAATCGCGCCGTGTGAACAGGAGCGTTGTCATGAAGAAGCAACACACCCGCTGCGAGTTTACCCCGTCTTTTCTTTTTAATTTCCTCCCGCAAATTATGCAAAGTGAAAGCGTAGGATGTGGCGTTGATGGTTTAACTTTTTTTTTTGTACTCAATGAGCAAGATTCCCTTTGAGTCCCAAAAAACTGTGGCCATGAGCTTCCCGGCAGACGGAGTAACTTTGAACTTCTTCGGGGGGTCTGTTCCTTTTTTATGCCACTGCATGGACTCTTGTTTGCTTTCAGGGTCATGGTGAACCCATGTTTCGTCCCCAGTAACAATTCGATCCATAACACCGTCCGCGTTCTCACTACACATCTCCAAAAGCTCTCTACAGCATGCGATTCTCATGCATTCGTGGCACCCACCTTGCACTGACCTTTGAAAGGTTAAGATGGTCATGAAGAATGGTGCGAAAGGTACCAATTGAAAGCTTGGTGATCTCTGCCATCATTTTCACCTTTATTCGGGCATCCTCAAGAACAAGTTTTTCGACTTCTTTGATGCTTTCTCCCGTACAAGCAGTAGCCGGGGCGCCGAAGCGGGGGTCGTCTTCAATGCTCTCTCTGCCTCTCTTGAACTCACTTGACCACTTTTGCACAGTTGATAATGAAGGTGCGGAACCCTGGTAAACAGCCACCATCTCTTCATGAATAGTTTTTTGACTTTTTCCTTGCTTAGTGTGAAATTTAATTACAGCGCGATGCTCAATTTTCACCATCATCGTCTCAGTTGCCATTATGATTCTGTTTAACTAGAGATAAAACGCGAATTAATAATCACATTTATATGAAATTTTACATGAATACACTAAAATAATAGTATTACTTGATAAATAAGTCAATTTATATATACAACCACAGCTTCACCCCGATATCGAGAATAGTTTGAACGCCCCTCGTAGGTCTGTAAATATGAAACAGGAATTTCTCCGTAGGTGGTCCTAGCTGTCAATGTATTGGGTATATAACTTCGTGCGTTTTTTTTTTTTTTCAAAATTTAAACGTTTATTTAAGAAAAACATGTACAATAGTATTATTCAAAGTATTGCCCATCTGAAGCTATGACTTTTTCCCATCTTTCTGCCAATTTGTGGATCCCATCCCAAAAGAACTGCGCCGGCTTAGCAGCCAAGAATGAATCAAGCCAATTTTTGATATTCTGCTCTGATGTGAACCGTATTTCAGTGAGCGCGTTCTGCATCGACCGGAACAAATGGTAGTCAGAAGGGGCAAGGTCTGGGCTATAAGGCGGGTAGGGTAAGACTTCCCATCCACTGTTTTCCAAATAGTTCTTAACCGGAATAGCAACGTGGGGCCGAGCGTTGTCATGATGGAAAATTATTGCCTCGTGTCTGGTCGCATATTCCGGGCGTTTTTCGGCCACTGCTCTCTTCAAACGGATTAATTGTGTTCGGTAGCGTTGTCCATTGATGGTTTCACCCGGTTTTAGCAGCTCATAATACAGCACACCCATTTGATCCCACCAAATACAGAGCATTACCTTCACGCCATGGATATTCGGCTTTGCCGTTGATTTGATGATTTTTTGCACTTGGGGTTGTCGTAATGGATCCATTTTTCACCACCAGTAACAATCCGATGCAAAAATCACTTCCTTTTGTGGCGTTCCAGCAGCATTTCGGACATGCAAAACCGCTTTTCAACGCCTCTCGGCTTGAGTTCATGTGGAACCCAATTTCCTTGCTTTTGAATATATCCAGCTGCTTTTAAACGTTTTGAAATGGCTGCTTGAGTGACACCCAGAGATTCTGCGAGCTCTTCTTGTGTTTGGCAACAATCTTCATAGAGTAATACTTCTAGTTCTTCATCTTCAAACTTTTTTGGCTGCCCAGGACGTTCATCGTCTTCCAAGCAAAAATCACCACTTTTAAATCGTGCAAACCACGATATGGCACGTTCGCTCAGCTAGCGCATGTTCACCATAAATTTCCACCAAAATACGATGACTTTCGGCAGCAGTTTTCTCCATGAAGAAGAACTCCCCGCAAAAACACTTTTTCAGGCACAAAGTTCGACATATTTGAGTGAAAAAAAAATTATTGTTGTTTACGCTTCAAATGAATGACATATACTGAAATGACGTACAATGACAGCAGCTTTCCAACGCATGTTCCAATGGAATAATACAAGTTACGCCATCTCTTAGCTAACCGCAAGTTATAGATCCAATAGTTACCATCAAACTGCGTCATTGGCGTCATTTCTTTGCTGACATCTAACACAAAGACTTTCAACTCACAACAATACAAGTTTCATATAACAGCATTAAACATGCCGAATTTTGTGTCTGGAAACTGCGATTTGCGGACAGTACTGATTTCCTGTTGCCATTTGAAGAAAACTGCTGGAGAACTGCTGGAGAACTGCATGGAATGCTTGTCGGAGCTTCACCCAACATGTGTTTTGAGTGGTTTAAAAAATTCAAAAGTGGCAATTTTGACGTGAGAAATTAAGAATTTGTAATACCACCGTTTGGTGGGTTCAGAAAGATGTGATCTATTGTGAGTTGCTAAAACTTGACGAAATCGTTAATACTGAAAGCTACCGACAACGAAAGAAGGTAACACAAAGTGATTTTGCATCATGATAATGCAAAACTGATCAAAAAACAATTGAGGTGTTTAGTTGGGAAATATTGTCGCATGCGGCTCACTCACCGGGCGTGGTTCCGTCCGATTACTACTTATTTGCATCGATGTGAGACGCATTTGCTGAGCAGCGTTTCACTTCTTGCGAAAATGGCTCGATGACTGGTTCGCCTCAAAAGAGCAACATTTTTTTGTGCCAGACAGGTGGGAAAAATGTATAACTAGCGATGGGCAATACTTCGGATAAAATCATTTTCATACAATAAACTCGTATTTTCTATACAAAAAATTCCAGTTTCATATTTACATACCTGGTATACGATTTCGTATCCCACAATTGAATTGTCAGGCACTCTCCTAATATACCAGTGTTAAGTACATAGGCACGATACTTGACTTAAAGTTTTAGTGAAAGCTTAACTTGGAACAGCGGTCTAGGAAATCAAACATATTTTGCAAGAATTGAGGAATTCTCAGCTGCGGTGCCATCGTCTAGTGGGCTGCTCTAACCCAGTTATACAATGTAACATCCATCGCTTGAAGAAGGACGAAAGATCTGGTTGTATAGAAACCGCCAAGGCAATACGAACTTGCTCAGTATATAATCAGTTATGTAGCACCTGTTCCTTATTGTTATAATAAGGATAAACTGAGCTGCGAGTATGTCAGCGTTTTCCATGTGGAACTCTGCGATTCGATTTCAAATCTTACTCTCTAGCACACTCCATGTACCGCTACGAGCATCTTAACTGTTAGCCAGACAATTAAAGTAATAAATTTAGCTTCTACACTTAACCTTCTCTGCGCCCAATTTAGTTTTGAGGTATGGCAATACCGGTGAAGATGTCAAATCTGATCTCAGCATTGTAAAGTTTGGCGTTTTAAATGTACACGTGCCCAGAACATCTTGTCATACGAGTGCTGTTTGTGTTTTTTATTTTACAACTTGCTTTAACTTTTCGCGATGAAGCACCGTCTCGGGTCACCGTGTTCTGCTGATTTTCCGAATTCAATCGTGGTCGTCGTTCGCTCCAGGACGGATTTAGTGAATGTCGTCCAAGATCGTTGTCCCAGCAAACTTCGATACTACGAGTATGCGGGAACTAATATTGCAAGATCGTCACGTGCCTTGGGCATTAGTTCCACTCGCATACCTTTATCGAACGAACGTTTGCCCGTGAAAAAGATTTCTTCACGTTGGATACCTCATGTGACAATGGCTCACAAAAAAAAGGCTCGTGTCGATTGGTCCAAAGAAATGTTGAAAAATTCAATCGTGGTGCCCTCATACTTCCGAAGGTAACTTCGTTACCGCTGCAAGCGTATATAGCAACGATTGACGAATCGCGTATGATTGCGTCTGGCGAATCTCCTTGCGCGATCGCCTTATGAGAAGCTGAAAGGCTAATCGACGAGGAGTGTAATGGTGGATTTGCGACCTGACTCTTAAGCGGAGGACGGTATAAAAATGGAGAACATTTCAAGGTTCTCGGGCTGCCAATGCCTTAAACTTGGCCCAACTGGGCTCTGGTTATCGGCCTTGCTTTGCTGACTATAAGGTCATGGTAGTCAGTACTAAAGAATCCGAACGGAGGAATTTTATTTCAGACAAAAGGAGTGATGATATTGAGAGAATCCGTGTGGATAACAGTTTGTTATCCATATGGAGAGATTGCCTGAGTGCCTTGCTTGGCGAGTTCTTTCCCAGACAGGAACGAGTTGAGGCTTCCTCTTTTGAGGTGCCTCCGGTTCCTCCTGAGGTAAGGGCTCCCGAAGTTGAGTACGGTGTCTCATTTCTTCTTTCCAGGAGACTTCCTGGAGCAGATGATGAAAGCCATCTTAGCATATACAGCAAGTGTATTGCCCGAGGCTATTTCCCACCAAATTGAAATGAGGCGTGGGTGGTTGTACTGCTGAAGTATCCCGATAAGGTTAAGTTTCCCGATATCGGGGCATCAGCCTACTTCCGGTTCTTGGAAGGTACTTGAAAGGGTCATTGCGGAAAGACTGTCAGATAGGATAACCAAGCCAATTTGGCTTCAAAAAGGGCAGAGCTGTTGAAAACGCATGGTCTTTTGTTAAAGACTGCCTCTAGAATAGCAGTGCCAAGCTTGTTTTAGGCGTCTTGATTGATTTTAGGGTCGCCTTTGACAATCTAAATCGGCAAAGTTCATATTTTGGCCAGTCTGCGACAGCTGGACTGTAAATCTGAGAAAAATGAGAAAGCTATTTCTCAGGGAGGAGCGCTTTTATAGAATCCCATCTTAAAAGTTTTAGAGTAGGTAGATGTAAACCGGGTTGCCCTCAAGGGTCCATTTTTGGTTCATTTGTGGTCCATTTCTATCCTGAGGCAATCGTCAGACTACTGCAGATGTTGCGCATGCGCGGATGATTTGCTTCTCCTGCTGAACTTGGAAGAATAGGAGCGAGAGTGCTGCCAATTGCCGCCGGATTAGTCGAAAATGTAAATGTCAGCGTATCTCTGAAGAAGAGTGTGACAATGTTGCAACATGGGCCATTACAGGCAGTCCGTCGGGTTTCCACAAAACGCCTGAATGGTGTCAGCCTTAGGTATGTGACTAAGGTCAAACATCTTGGCATAGCGATAGGTGACCGGATTAATTTCCTACCTCACCTCATCCAGCTAAGAGAACGACTTTTGAATGCGTGGGCCTAGTAAGGCGGATTCTACGGACTGACTTAGGCCTCATCAGACGTGGAGTTCGTACTGTGTTTGCTGCCCTATTTGCTGCCTGCGCAATATTTTGGGCATCGGCTTGGAACGATAAGACAATACCTGAGTAGTGACCTTGCTTGGCTGCTTACCAGTTTGTTGAACCCTATCTATGGCTGCATTGGGTTGTCTCCCCTTGACTTGGATGGTAGGTCGAGGTATCGCCGACAAGATTACAAAGGGAGTCCCGTTGACAAATGCTGATTGGGAAGTGGCAGCTTTCTCCTATAGAGAGTTTAAGCTTTCCGAATGTGTCAGGTCTAGATGGCAATCTAGATGGAACATAAGCATTAAAGGCAGGGTTACTTACAGTTTCCTTCAGGACGTTTCGACCATAAGCGGGCTACTAGAGCTGAATTTCAACCTCAGTTTGTGCTTTCTGCTAACCGGGCATGGATCCTTAGATGCGTTCTTATGCAAGAGAGGCCTTAGCGAAGTGGCAGGTTGCTTATGTGGAGCTCCACTTGAGGATTGGATGCATGTTCTGTGCATGTGTCCGGTCTATTCAGATGCTAGGGATTTGCTTTTGGGCATTACATATCATAGTGTGGTCTGCGATGTCAGCAGTATTCTTGTTGACAGAGGGAAATTCGAAGTAGTCGTAGCTTCGCAATTGAGATTTTTCGTTCTAGACGGCCTAGCTAGTTAGCTGGTGGCAATCATAGATTAGTTTAGGCCGCCAGTTCTGGGCTGTAAGGCGCCCCATTGCATGTGACCGCAAGGTTGCGAAGCTCGACAGCAAGCTATGCTCTGGTACAACGGGAGCTCAGGGGACTCTGGAACTTCCGGTCTAGCCTGACCTAGGAGTTGGCCCCCTCGTGCGAATATCGTGAAGACTGTAGGTTTATACCCAAAACCGCAGCGAGAGTCAGGTCGACTGAGCTTGGCATCTCATGGACACAATAAATTGTAAATTATTACGATTTGTGGGGAGCCGTGGGATGACAATGGTACCAGCCGGTCTGCACGATGTGGAGTTGCTTTGCAACCGGTTGACACGACCCACAAAATGACGAAGGTATTAGATAGACCTTGACCCTTCACGACTCCTAAGCTGATACCGGAAGTGATATTTGTACTACTCGAAGGGCGCTGATCGACCCTTCGCTTCGATTTCTCGTGTGATGACGCACCGTAGACTCTAAACTTTCACGGCAGGCATATACGTAATATACTGGTGACAAGCTGAATCCAACAAAAGTCGTTCGCGCACGAAGCATTTCGAAGCATATGGTCGCCTTGCTGGATGTCATGTATTTTGAAACGACCAGAGATGTTCGAGCATTTTCGAAATCGGCGTCATGAAACTTTGTTTTGACTTGTTTTGACAGTCATTTCGACCTCAATTTCGTATTCGATCGACTTGGAAGTAAGTTTTTTTTCACTTATCCAACAACAAAAATACTTTTAGGGGTTTGGGACTTTAGTATAAAAATGGTTTTTCCCATGCAATTCTGCTTACTGACAGACAGATGGCGCTGGTGTAGGTCGAATATGATATATGACACGGATTCAATTTTGAAACGTTTTATAATTTTGCTACGACTTGACGTCGAAACAAAGCTACTTGACTCAACCCCTGTAGAGCTAAAAGATGCTAGAAAAACTGATTCAAAATTGGACTCTCCGTATGGACCACATAACGCAGTCGTGGTCAAGTAGCCATCCTTGTTTTTCTTATTTATTCCGGTTTATCGGTTAATTTCAGAAATAAAGCAAATACAGGGCCACACGGCCGTTAGATAGGCGAAGGTGGTTGGGCCGTTTAAATGGAAATGGTCAACATTTATAGTCACTCCCTGTGCGACAGTGTATCGTGGATTTAAGGCACATTGGCTGGTACCCACGTAAAATCTTCACAACATCTGTACCAAACTTATGCTTACAAAACTGCCGATTAAAACAAACGAGATCATGGATAACCTTTGATTTTCATCAAACAAAATCCAAGTTCCTAACACGGAACCCTCCTCCAATTTATGTGACCTTCACTCCACACAACGTATTTAGTGCAATTTAAATGTGAAACCAAAACAATATACCCCCACTGAGTATCAGCGGCTAAACCTAGGTTAAAGCGGAACACTTTCACACCCAGTTATCAGGTTTATAATGGGCTACGAGTTAAAACCTAACTAAGCCCCCATCTAATTCAATTAGCCCTCCTATCTACGCTCTTATCTCTACATGGCATGGGGCGGAAACTCAATTACCATTTGCATATAAGTCAATGGGTTTCCAAGTGAATTTGTCATTTTCCGTACGCCACTCGTTAGGATGAAGTTCACTATTACCTTCGCCTTAGCCAGTCTAATATGTGCCAGCTGTCAGGCTTCAGTGATTTTCGAGGAAACCTTTCGACTCTTACATCAGGAACCTCCGCCAAGATCATCTAAAATCCGGATGAACATAACCGTCGATTGGATCGAGCAAAAGCTGGATCAGTTTAATGAAAGCGACACAAGGACATGGAAGATGGTTTGTACAATATTACTTCGGGTTTTTCTAACTTTGTCTATGAATAGTGTCTTCGTGTAAATTCTAGAGATATATGGCCAACGATCATTACTTTGAGAAGGGTGCACCAATGTTCATCTTTGTCGGTGGTGAATGGACAATATCCGGTGGACGTTTGGCTGAAGGCCACTGGCATGACATTGGAAAGGAGCACAATGGATATTTATTTTACACCGAGCACAGATTCTACGGAGAAAGTCAGCCATTTAGGTAAAGTGTTCCGTCCGTAAAGAGTATCCGTAAGACTAATGGGTGATCGTTTTAGTGATCTAGAAACGGAGAATCTCAAGTATCTTAACGTCAAACAGTCATTAGCTGATCTGGCGCATTTTATTCGAACTATTAAGTCCACAACACCTGGCTTGGAAGACTCCAAAGTAGTGCTTGCAGGAGGGTCCTACTCAGGCACTATGGTCACCTGGTTTAAACGATTGTATCCTGAACTGATTGTGGGAGCTTGGGCATCCAGTGCACCACTGTTTGCCAAACTTGACTTCTATGGTTAGTATTTATTTATTTGACGTGTCATCGGTCAATGATCACTGAATCCGCCAACTATGATCGTTTTCCTTTTCCCAGAATACAAAGAAGTCATTGGGCAATCTATCAAGCTAGTTGGAGGTGAAGCTTGTTACAATCGAATCCAAAATGGAATGGCTGAACTAGAGAACATGTTAACGAACAATAAATCCTCAAAACTAAGAACGCTGCTGAAAATATGTGAAAACTTCGATGAAACCAATGAACTTGACGTATGGTCCTTGTTTGGTCAACTTTCGAACATCTTCGCTGGCGTTGTCCAAAATCACAGGTAAGTCAGGAACGTATTCATTTCAAGCCATTGATTTGACAAATGACTTTTCCAGAGATGGTGACATTCAAGCGACATGTTCTGAAATCATGAAAGGTGACGACGATGTCACTGGGCTGTCAGATTATCTTGTGTCATTTTACGGATCTGATGAGTGCTTGGATATAACATACAAAGAACATATTTCGTATCTTAAAATGATAAACAATAGTCGTGGTATATGTGAGTTATAAGTGACAGCTGACATTTTCAATCATTTTGACACATCAAATGACACTTTTTAGACAGACAATGGATCTATCAAACTTGTAACGAGTTCGGCTGGTATCACACCTCGCTTTCTAAAGCTCAACCATTTGGTACAAAGTTTCCGTTGCCTTTAAACATCGCCACCTGTCATGATGTGTTTGGAGATCAATTTACAAATGTCACTATGGACAAAAATGTTGACAACACTAACGAGTTCTTCGGAGGTTTCAGTCCGGAAGTTGAGAATGTTTATTTTACTCAGGGCCAATTGGATCCGTGGCATCCGATGGGTATTGTAAAGAAGGATGAAGCTACCATGATTCCTAGTAAGATTTGACATTTCTAACTGTCTTGGGAATTTTCAGAAATTTTGACATTTCTTTCAGTGTATGCACATTGCAAGGACTTTGGTTCGATTGGTTCCTCTGACACGGAAGAAATGAAGGCGTCGAAGAGAAAAATTGCGCAACTTGTAAGGATGTGGGTAGGCGATCAAACTGTAGAGGATGCTTAGATGGAAAAGAAAATCCCCAATAAAATGTATTTTCTTAAAAAAATAAACCCTTTCTCTTGAATCTTAAGATCACTTGGCTTCAACTTAAAAAATTCAAAATACGCAGGACAAAAAATTCCCTGAGCACATCGCTAACAAGACGCACAATCAAACTCTCATAGACCGAGTTATCCGACAGCTTACAGAAAAGACAGATAGGATAAGAAGTTGCCGATGTTTCCCGCAAGAAATTGTTCATTCGACGAGCAACCGAAAGGTCGTCTGCACAGCGGTTATTGAAATTTACGAAATGCCAGAACAAGCATGCTCTTGGATTGAGAGAATCCAGCTTTTTTTCGAATTACAAGACCTTCAGTAGAATTAGAGAATCTATATTCGGCTTTATACTCTGATACAAAACAACGGGGAGGTCCTGGGCATCAACTGACATGACTCTGCATCCAACTTGATCCCTAGCTAGCTGATAATGACTACAGCGTGACACTGAAATTAAGTCGATGACGCTTGTAGCTGGAGCATTGATGTACATATATGCAATCTACAAAGGGTCGTGCATTATTGGTTGGCCAGTGAGTAGTAATGTTAAAAACAACCACATGACAGCGCGTGCCGACCTTTATGGAACAGCAAGAATTCTCTATAATCATCCTGCACAACCCGACGAGTTTGGTAGGGATGTAAAAACTAGGAACTTGTCCTAGAGGCCCCAAAAGGAGCCTAGCCCTCCGGGTTGGGGGTTGTGCGTGGGGTTAACTGCCCAACCACGTAAAAAATGAATTGCTACGAAGCAACCAATAGCCTCGAATAAGGGCGGATTCACTGTTGACGACCCTGCAAAAAGAACAAAGGACAACGACTTTCGGATCTGTACGTGGAACGTTCGGACCTTGAATAGACCGCGTGCAGTAGAACAATGAGCGGAGGCCCTAGACTGCTATAAAGCAGATGTCAAAGCCATCCAGAAAGTTCGGTGGGATGGGCCGGGCAAAAAAAAGATGAAAAACTGTAATGTTTACTACGGTGACTGCTACAGGGACCATAAGCAGCGTCTATTTGTTGTAAGCGGCAGACTTAGAAGAAGTCTTGAGCTTTCGACACGTGAGTGAACGCCTTATAAGAATCAGTATCAAAGGTAAGCTCGCTAACATCAGCCTCATATGCGTTCACGCCCCAAAAGAGGAAAAGGACGATGCTACCAAAGAAAGTTTCTACGAGCTCCTCGACAAAACCTACGAGAAATGTCCGATGTATGACATTCAAATCGTCCTAGGCGACTTTAATGCCAAAATTGGAAAAGAGGACATCTTTGGTGACACAATCGGAAGACATAGCCTACACGTCTGAAAACGGACTTAGGCTAATCGATTTCGCTACGGGACGTAACATTACTATAGCAAGCACATGGTTTCCTCACCTCAATATTCACAAGGGAACATGGCAGGTGCCAGATTAGGGCAGACGTAGGGCAGTTCTCAAGTATTTTAGATGTCCGAACATTCCGAGCGGCCAACATAGACCCGGACCACTACCTAGTTGCAGCCAAGATACGTCTACGGATATCTCAGACAACGGTGAAATACAATGCAACAAGCCGCCAGAACTTTTGCTCATCGCGTGTCCCTCAACTTCTTGACAAGTCCCAACCAAAATGAAGTGAGGATAGCAATAACTAAACCGAAGTCGAACAAGGCTGCCGGGCCGCACGGCCTACCCGCCGAACTGTTTAGGGCAGCAAAAGATGACCTGACAGAGAGCATACACCGACTTATTTTCAAGATTTGGTCGGATGAATGTATGCCTGATGAATGGAACCTCAGCATCGTTTGCCCGGTTCACAAGAAAGGAGACCCTCTAAACTGTCTCAACTATAAAGATATCAGTCTCCTAAACATTGCATATAAGATCTTGTCTGGGGTATTGTGCGAGCGCCTGAAACTATTTGTGAATGATCTGATTGGACCCTATCAGTGCAGTTTTAGGCCCGGTAAGTCCACAATTCACCAAATGTTCACACTGCGGCAGATCCTGGAGAAAACCCAAGAAGTTCAGATCGATACTCACCACGTTTTTATCGATTTTAAAGCCGCATATGACAGCGTCTACAGAGACGAGCTATACAAAGCCATGTCTAGTTTTGGCATCCCCGCCAAACTCGTCTGCTTGTGAAAGGAGAAAGCTTTGATGTCAAAAAAGGCGACGCGCTGTCATGTGACTGTCATGTACTTGAAAGAATTGCCAACACACAAGCTACGATCTTTCAACAGTCTGTTCAATTGTTTGCATACGCCGACGATATTGACGTTATTGGTAGAACGCAGCTAGCTATCACTGGAATGTTTGCGAGTAGAGGAACAGAAGCGGCAAAAATGGATCTAGCGGTAAACGAGGGTAAAACAAAGTATATGCTGTGAATAAGAATGGACACCCAACATCGACGGATCGGCCGGAATGTCACAATCGACAGCTATAACTTTGAGGTAGTAAGGGACTTTGTCTAACTCGACTCTGCTATCACATCTGAAAACGATATCTCTTCAGAAATCAGAGGGCTGAGAGGGCAACTGTGTAGTAAGGCCCTCTCCCGAACAACCAATGAAACCTTATATAAGACCCTTCTAACCCCAGTCTTGCTCTATGGTTCCGAACCATGGACTCTTTCTGAAGCGGATGAAGATGAAGATATCCTTGGAGGGGACGATTCAACGATGAACTCTACGAGCTGTACAGCGACCTCGGCCTGGTCAAAATACTGCGCATTGGACGTTTAAGATGGCTGGGACATGTAGAGCGAATGAACACCAATGCTCCAACCCGCAAAATCTTCGACTCTAATCCGGAGGGTCAACGCAGTAGAGGAAGGCTTAAGTGGCGAGCGCAAGTGGAAGGGGACCTCAACCAACTTGGAGTGCGCAACTGGAGGCAGTTAGCCAAAGATCGCGCTAATTGGAGAGGCTTATTGATTAAGACCCAGGCACCAGGTCCACCCCAGACTGTAGCGCCACCTAAGTATTGTAAGTAAGTAACCAGACGAACTAAGTTGTTCCAACCAAGCAAACCTTTGAAAAAAGGAGACATTGTCATCATCGTCGATCAAAAATTTCCTCGGAACAGTTGGCCAAAGATGAGGGTTCTGGAAGCGGTAATTAGTAGAGATGGCCATGTAAGAAGAGCTGTGATACAAACATCAGCAAGAGTTTATGCGAGACCTGGAGTAAAACTTTTCAGAACTGATAGAGCTGAGGGTAAGTCGGACGTGAAGATCGCTATACCAGGGGGAGTGTTTCGAACTCTGGGTAATTTTTTCTATTTTATTTTTTCACTTCTTGCTTATCAAATCCCACTGACTATTGACGCCGCCGTTGACTCGATCGCACAAATTCATGCTCCGAACGTTCTCCTTCTGCCGGGTGGCAACCACGTTGGCGTGTAGTTATCGAATTAGAATATTTTAAGCATCATCTTTGGAAGTGTCCGTCTTAATCGGGCTTAAGTTTGAGATATTAAAAACAAAACTGTTAGGGAGCAAAGAAGATACGACCCAAGGATTGATCCGCCAAGTTTCAAAAGCTTATACAAATTAAGTGAATACCCGTAGATACTCGTACACCCTCAATACCTACAACCCAACTGATAATTCCAAGTAGCAGGGCATGTGATATGAGATATCAGAATGAAACGAATACTAAGCAGACAGCTAATGACTACCTGGAATGCACCTTCATTGTGATAAATAATTTAAGCTCGATAATGAACTTCGTCAAATCAACGTCGGCCGGGTTCTATGTTGAGTACTACCCTACACTAGGAATGCTAGTAGGAACGGAACCCTCAAAATCGGTAACTTTTCCAAGTGCAACAAAACTTTTATCACCCGCTGTTATGAATATTTATTGCCTCCGAATACGCACGCACTGTTCCCATAAAACTTACACCTCTGAGATAAGACCCATTGAACGAAATAATAATAATCATTCGCCATTCAATAAAAGCTTCAAAATATTGGCAATGATTTTCAGTTCCCATCCACCGTCTGTCGATTGATCAGGTTCAAGATGAAATTCCCAATCGCTGTGGTCTTTGCAATTGTCTGCACCTCAGCAGTGGTGCAAGGCTCTGATGTTTTCCGTAAAACCTTCAAAATGTTACATCAGGAACCACCACCACCATCAGTGGCAAGTAGCCGTGCGGATAGAGTTTCCATCGAATGGATTGTACAAAAATTAGATCACTTTGACGAAGCCGAAACTAGGACATGGAGTATGGTGAGTTGCGGTGATCTTTCTCAAAACCCAACTCTAAAGGTGAAGGTGTCAACTGTTTCAGAGATACATGGCCAACAATGAGTACTTCGAGGAGGGCGGACCTATTTTCATCTTTGTCGGTGGGGAATGGGAAATTTCCGAAGGATACCTTGTAGGTGGACATATGCACGACATGGCAAAGGAGCACAAGGGATACCTCTTCTACACAGAGCATAGATTCTATGGTGAAAGTAAACCAACTAGGTGCGAGTGTTTTCTTACGTAACCGAGTAATGAACTTTCTGAAGATAGTGTGTTTGCTTTTTTTTTTTTTATAGTAACCTTCGTACCGAAAATTTGAAGTATCTTGATGTCAAGCAAGCGCTAGCAGACTTGGCCTATTTCATCACAAATATCAAGGAAAACACTCCCGGCTTGGAGAACTCCAAGGTCATTCTGACGGGAGGATCATACTCAGCTACCATGGTGACATGGTTCAAACGGCTGTATCCCGATTTGATTGTAGGAGCTTGGGCGTCGAGTGCTCCTCTGTTTGCCAAAGTGGATTTCGTTGGTGAGTATTTAAGTTTCCAAACAAAAAAAACCCCTTAAAACTGTCATCTGTATCCCTTCCCACAGAATACAAGGAAGTCACTGGTCAATCCATCCGACTTGTAGGCGGAGTAGATTGTTACAATCGCATCAGAAATGGCATCGCTGAATTAGAACAGATGTTCGCCGATAAACGCGGTGCTGAAGTCAAGGCTATGCTGAAGATTTGCAACAATTTCGAGGAGACCAACGACTTAGACATCTGGACGTTGTTCAGTGAGATTTCCGATATCTTTGCTGGGATCGTTCAGACCCACAAGTAAGTGTAACAACTTTAACAAACCCACCCGAAGCATGACAGTTAAAACTACATGTTTACTTTAGTGATGGCAACATTCAAAGTGTTTGCAATAGCATTATGCAAGGTGAAGATGACGTAACAGGTGTTGCCAGTTTTGTCCTGAGATACTTTGGGACAACGAGTTGTGCAGATGTCACGTATAAGGCTCTGCTTGCCTATTTATCAGATTCAGCCTTTTCCGGTGATATGAGTAAGAATTTAGAATGTTCAAAGTTTGACAGTTCAATGAAATGGGGTGACAGTTCTAGATTTCGAAGTGTCATTTAATTTCGAAGTCAAATTTCCGACATTTCTGTCAGAATATTTATTTCTTTTTTTTTTTTTTTTTTTTTTTTTTAAGTGCGTCAGTGGTATTATCAAACTTGCAACGAATACGGTTGGTATCAGACCTCGGGCTCAAGAGCTCAACCCTTCGGAACTAAATTCCCGGTGCTCCTCTATACTCTAACGTGCAAGGATGTATATGGTGATCAATTCAGAAATAACTCGATTTACGTCAATGCCGATCAGACAAATGAATTCTTCGGTGGCTTGAATCCCGAAGTTGAGAATGTTTACATCACTCATGGCCAGTTGGATCCATGGAGTGCAATGGGCATCACTGATCCCGAACGGGCTACAGTCATTCCCTGTGAGAGAATTTAAACCTTCTGCCTCTGTCTGTCTCTTTCTAATGTTAAATACTCTTTCTTTTAGTGCATGCTCATTGTAAGGATTTCGGATCAATTAGGCCATCCGATACAGCTGAAATGAGGGCATCCAAGGAGAAGATTGCTGAACTTGTTCGTGAATGGTTGGGAGTTAGTTCTAAAGTGGACACTGTTCGGAAATTCGTGAAACAAGTGTACAGGGTGTAGAGATCTTTTTTTTTTTTTTTGTTTTTTAATGAAAATTAAATTAATTAGCAATTTGTTTAAGAAATAAAATTATTCACTAGAAATTAAAAGAAACAAAAAAAAACTAAGCTCTGTGAACTTTTACTGGCTAGTCTTATCGAAACGTCCTATTGTTGTTTACAACCGAATTTTGATATAATCAGTAGAAATAAATATTTATTGCTAATCATCTACTAAAACTTAAGTACGTGGGGTATATACGTACGAGTATGAATAGGTTTATCTGCTGTAAGTTTTAAGGGGTTATGATGTTGTAAATAAATTCATCCGGCTGTTTGACAACTGGCTATTTTGCGATTTTATCAACGATTATCTGCGGACTGATAACATGGCCAACATCAATAAAACGAGTTTGGTGATAGTAAAGAACAGGTAAACCTACGAGTACTTGGCAAATGGTTTCTAAACGAATCATGTGCCCAAATAGAGACTTATCGGATTTAGATTGTTTTAATCGGACGTCAAACGTGATTTATTAGACAAGATTTTCTAACATTTGTACCCTTAAAATGTTCGTACACAGCGCGGGCGAAGGAGATTTAGGGATGAACAAAGGACAGGTACCGATGCACATTGTTTTTAAATGTTTGTAAGCTATAACGACCAGGAAACACAGAGATCGGCAGGGCATTCCATAAGCGAGGTGTACGACTTAGGAAGGAATCACGATATTTTAGAGTACGTCCGAAAATGGGCTCGAGGGTATACTGATGGACATTCAAAGCGAGACTGGTGTTACGGTTGAATGTTTGAAAGTTTGAATGGGCGGAATGTTACTGGCGATTTCAATGGAGCACTGGTGGTGGAAATAGCGATAAAACAAAGTGAGACACAAGACATTACGTCGGTGTTTGAGGGTGTCCATTGTTTGAGTGATATTGGTATCAGCTATGAGTTTTATCGCACGGTTTTGAATCCTAACTAGCAGGTGCAGAGATGTTTTAGGAGCACCTGACCAGATATGAGCATTCTACTCCGATTTTGGCCGGATGAATGCCTTATACATTGTGGCCAGATCAGAGGGGGTAACATATTTCTTACATCGTTTGGGGAAACCTAGACATTTCGCAGCATTTTTGGCGACATCGAATATGTAGTCATTCCAAAGTAAGTTGCCACTGACACACAAACCGGGAATGGAAAGTTTTCCGATTACGACGATGCAAGTGCCATTCATAAATATTGGCTGGGTGTTTAAATTTTGCTTTAGTGACAGTAGACAGCTTTGGAAGCATTAAATTCCACTCGGTTGATAGTTCCCAAATCGATTCTGCTGATTATATCGGAATTTAATGAGCTTAACATACGCTGCCGTGTCCGTTTTACAGCCGAAGAGCAGGGGCTTGAGTCCGGGAACGAAGATGAAAAGCAAAGACTACTGTCACCAGCAAAGGAATGCCACCTTGATCAATAAGATCCCGGAATTTATTCAGACAATTAAAAATACAAATTTATTCATCTAAATCTATGTATATTGCCCCCTTCAAAGTAATTCCCATCGATTGCAACACACTTATACGAGCGCTTGATCCAATCCTTGAAACATCAATGCTTGCTGCGATTTTTCCATTACTTCCTCTCGGCTGCTGAAACGCGTTCAGGGAGTCACAGGGAGCCAAATCAGGTGAATTCGGTGGCTGTTGGATGGTATTTGTTCCATTTTTCGTCAAAAAACTACGAATAATGATGGCACTGTGCGACCTCGACGGTGCGTTATCATGGCGCAAAATCCACGAGTTTTCTGCCCACAATTCTGGTGTCTTTCGGCGAATTGCTTCACGCAAACGTCTCATAACGCCCAAATACGAGTAATACTCTTTGTTTACTTTCTGGCCTTCTGGCAAAAATTCATGATGCATTACACCGTTGTAATCCATGAAAACCGTGCGCATTGTCTTCTTTTTTGACTGAAAACGACGTGGTTTTTTTGGTCTCGGCTCATTTGGTGAACGTCATTCACTTGCCCCTGATGTCTGGATTGCGTGTCGTACTCATAAACCCACGTCTCGTCTCCAGTAATGATCGTTTTGATGAATGTGGGATCGGATTCAGCCTCGTAAATCATCTCTTTGGCTACGTCAACACGGTCTCTTTTTTGCATGAAATTGAGGTCTTTTGGCACCAACTTTGCTGCTACACGACGGAAACCCAAATCATTAACCAAAATGTCTTGGACGGATGCATAGGCAATGTTCAAGTCCTCCGCTATCTCTCTGATGGTTAATTGACCAACATTTCTTTTACTCGTACTTCATCAATGTTTTCGTCGGCCACTGCGTTCATCATCTTCGATTGACTCACGACCACTTTTGAACCGCTCGTGACACTGGTAAACGACCGTTTTCTTTAGAGAATCGTCGCCGAAACACTTTTCCAACATTTCCAACGTTCGCGCACCATTAAATCCGTTTTTTACACAAAATTTTACGCATACTCGTACAAGTTCGTTGTTGCAAATTGAAATCCATTTCTAAAATTGTAAAAAATCGCCAACACACACAGAGATAGATGTACTCTTGGCTACGTAACTCTTGCAAATGTCAAGCTATGATGCTAAGATTTAGAGGGAATGTCAACAACAGATTTACCAACTTAACAAAAAAAACAGAACTGAAATCGGAACAATGGGAGCGCCACACGGTGGTGTGGTGCGGAAACTTTTTGATCAAGGCGGTATATTGGATTAGAAGTAGCAGACAAGAGATCATTAATTAAAATTAAAAAGAGTGTCGGTGACAGAACGGAGCCCTGGGGCACACCAGCATTTATGTTGTGAATATCAGACTTGAAACCATCCAAGACAACTTGAAAGATAATTTCTAAGAAGAGAGTCGTCGATCCCAAAAGCACGCATTCTCGACAAAAGAGCCTGATGCCAAACTCTGTCAAATGTCTTAAAAATATCAAGTGCAACTATCTTGCTTTCGCCAGATTGATGTACGCTTTGGTTCCACTTTTCGGTGAGACATGCCATCAAATTACCAGTGGACCTGTTGCTACGAAAACCGTACTGCTGGTCATTAAGAAGTTTCCGTGTCTCGAGATATTTCATTATCTGACGGTTTATCAGCGTTTCCATGACCTTGGAAAGAAGGGACGAAAGTGCAATGGGCTTGTAGGAGGAGAGATAAGAAAATTCGCCTTTTTTAGGAACGGGCTGGACAAATGCTGTTTTTCATCTACTCGGAAAGAGTCCTAAAGAGTAGGATGATGAAAAAGCTTACGCAGTGGTTTTGCCAGCCTGGAAGAACACCTGTTCAGAAGAAGGGGAGATATACTATCTGGACTAGCGGATTTATGTATGTTGATGTCTTTAAGTACTCTTGCTACTCTGTCCCATTGAAGATTCGACGCACTCCAGTGTAGGCGGAGACAAAGCTCAATCTGGGAGTATTGGTCTTGTCCAAAGAGCTGACTGTCTGCTGGAATGTCATTGCAAATGAGCGCTGGGATGGAGGATGAACCAGCATTTCTAATGTTTTTGAGGAACGACCATCAATTTTTACTACCTTTGGGACATTGTAATATTTCTTGCATCAGTTTTTGGTCGTATTGAAATTTGACACGCTTAAGAAAGACGTTCCAATCATTCCTAGTTCGTTTAAACTTTTTTCGGTTTTCCTCTGTTGGGTTGGTCTGGAAGGACCGAAAAAACATTTCTCTAACAGTGACAGCCTCTTTACAGCTCGAGTCGTACCACGTCTTTTCTTTTGGTTTGATACTCTTCATCCGATGAGGGATAAAGTTTCTCATTCCAAAGAGAATGGTGTCTATGATCATATCAGCAGCGGCATCCAGTTCGTTATCGAGGAAGCATAACGACCAGTTAAAATTCCTAAAGAAGCTGTTAGGACCGCTCCAGTTGGCTTTCTCCTATTGCCATACGGGTCTTTTATGAATCTTTTCTCTAACTGTGTGGTGGGTGTAGGAGAATTTAGCTGATATGACACAATGGTCCGACGAGCCTGGAGGGGAGAACACATCAACGGAGTACTTATCAGGGTGAGAAGTTAAAAACAGATCCAGGATGTTGGCGGTATGACTATCAACGTCTGGTATTCGCGTGGGCTCATTTACAAGCTGCGTTAAGTTGTTTTCCGCAGCAAAGGTTTCAACGCACCGTCCTTCGGGTGTTGTCTGTCCAGAATGTCGAAGCCACCCAGAATTGTGCATATTGAAATCGCCCGTAATGACGATTTCAGTATGAGGATACAGGGACACAATTCTTTGTATGGAGTCAGACAGCGCATCAAACTCGTGAAAGGTCGAGTTGCTGTCCAGTTTCTGGCTTCTCTAAATAAAGCACTAGTGGATAATTTGCTTACAGAGATGGAATTTTAACCACATGAAGTTGAATTCCGGATTGGAACAGGGACTACATTGTGGTGGAATTTGGTAAGCTACATCACTACGCACATAAATGGTGAGACCGAGATGGGGAAAGAATAGTGGCACTAGTTCGTAGCCAGGTAGCTTCAGGTCAGAGTAATCTGAGAAGTGTGGGCAGGGATCTACCTGTGTTTCACTAAGTGCCAAAACAGCTTGTCGGTACTTACAGACGTGGACGTACGCAGAAAAGTTATTACTTTTTAGCCCACGTATATTGGCTACGTCCACCCTGAATTCCCTAGTCATAATTACAAACAAACACAGTAAACACAAACACTGAAGATACTAAGCAAGATACTAAGCGAAGTGAAAATTCTGACGTTGGTTTACCGAATCTTATGCAGACGGAGCATTTACGGACTTAACGCTATCCAACATGTACGCTAAGGAGAGTACCAGCTGAAAAGTATTGCCGGAGGTTTCCATATAAGTGTGGACATAAGATTGATGCTTTGCGAATGAATAACCTCTCTAAGATTCAACGCGGAAGATCCTGCGAGTGCACTTCAAAATCTGGTGAGCAGAAATGAAGGCCCACTCACCATTGGGGCGTACCTTCGACAACGTGACTTCTGAGTAACTCGGCCAGATAACATGGCGTAGACGAATCACTAATTTTGTGGATAAAGTGCTCTATAACGCAGGGAACCCTATACTTCACGGCGATTGGTGCACTAAAAATCGGCCTTCAGTCAATGCTCACAAAATTGGGGTTGTTCAATTTACTGACTAGTGTGACTCATCTATTGATTAGAGGCGTTACCATTCGATTATCCAACAAGGCTATGTATTTGAGTTTCATAACCACCCTTGGAGTTGAAAGTCTCTAAGTCGCTGTCGGCCTTCTGGCAGTGTAACAAAGCTGTCGGCAAGACATAGGGCTTGTCACCGAGGTACTTAGGTTGCTTTCACAAAAATAAGCCACTGCTGCTTTTACCAGACTCCTAAGAATAACATGTCCCGACTGCATCGAGGCTTTACCCAGTATTCCTGGGTCTGTTCTAGATGCACCGTTGAATCTTCGTTCCTTTGATATTCATATCATGGGCTGTATTCTCAAAGCCATTATCCATTTAAGAAGAAGAAGTCTTTAGTATAACGCGCACTGGATTGTTCATGAACTAGCTAATTCCCATGTAAATTCTCATGAGAACACGCTATACTCATAGGAAGCCAGCGATGGCTCCATGTGACTATACTCGCGTCTTCAGTACGGACACAAGATGGAGTGTCGTTGGTATCCTGCGAGCGAGTTCTGTAATTGTTCAGTCCTTACAAAAAAAAACTCAACTTATTTGAATAATGTCTTTTTACTTCAAGGTGTGACGACCTGCTATCTTAAACTAGAATAATACAAAACATTACGCCATGAAGAGTTAATAGTTAACAATTAACAGTCATGTTGTTTTGCTTGCATTGCTGCAACCAATATTCCCAAGCTAGACCGACCGATGTCGCTGGAGCAATTCTGTGCTGGACTGTTCTATGCTGATTATGTTTTTGGCATTGACAAATTTACCGCTCTTGGCTCATTCCCCACCACTCTGGTTAACTCCTCTCATTTTGTTCCCTACTCCGAATCTGTCGCCTTTTCGTTCCACCCCCATGTCTCATTCTGTCCAAACTGCCTCATCGTGCGTGCTACGCCCTCCCTTTTTCGTTTTACCGAATTTTTAGCATTCACAACAAAATGGGTGTTAAGGAGAGTTTGTAGTGGAATAACTTTATTGGCTACGTAGGAGTACCTACTGGTGGGATTAGTGATAAAACATCGTGAGCCAATTTCATCCTTGTTGGATAATGTTAGTGTCATTTACAAGTATTATCCCAGGATTTTGAATGTCATCTAGTGGAGGCAAAAGAGACAAAGGACTCCTCTCTTCGGAGTCCGGAATCCCTTACTGTCGCTTTTTCGTTTCAAGGAGCGCCCAAGTAGTGATAAAGAATTCCAATTCAGAAAAGAGAAATCCACTTCCCGTGTTGCCAGGAACGGTTTCGGCCAGAAGCTAAGCGAGGAAAGGAATGAAGTCAAGTTTTCCGGATGGCTCCAAAACAGATTAAGGAGATATGTGCAATCCTGAAGGGAACGAGCTACATATATTGCAACGAATCTGTGAGTGGGGACTATTTTTATCTTTAGCCACAGTCGATCTGCGCTTAAAGCCTAGCTAGCGTATCAAAAGGCTGAATTCACTGAACCTCGGTAGGGTTCCAATGGCATCGATGTGATGAACTTGCTAGGCAAGGCTTGTATAAAAGTTTTTCAGGACCCGAATCTGCGTTAGGTCTTCCTGCATTCTCGTTTAGGGCTTCCATTGTCAGTTAAGTTGCATATGAGCATAACTGCAGATGGCACGAATCTTCAGGTTGCCAGTATACCAAGCGAATTCTTCCCGACGTCTCTAAGAGGCCAGCGACTTTTCTGCTACATGCTGTTTACTGGCGTCGTGGCAGGGCACTACACTTTCGTTAAGCCCTTCCGTATGCTAGGTATAAGCGACGTAACATCCAGCGACGCTTTCTGTAAAAGTGATGAAGACATTGCGGAGCACTACCTCTGCAAATGTCCGGTCTACGCTCGCGTCAGGCTGCAGGTACTCGGTGCTGACGTGGTGGGTGCTGGTACTTTGTCACTGAAGCGCTTACTCATCTTTTTTCGAAAGACTGATAAGTTTTAGTAAAAGGATCATACAAAGGACTAGTTCTACAGAGTTTTCCATTGAAATATAATTTTTTTTTTATGTGAACGCACCCTTAATGTTTTTTTATGAACTATCAATGTCTACCATTTAGTCATGGTTCAGTACTCGAAGGAGCAACGTGTACAGATTATTAAAGTTATTTCCAAAAGTCCGAATCGGTGGCTTCCATTTTAAGAGAGGTAACATCAACTTTCAGTCATTATAATCGCCCCATCCGACTCGAAATTCGCAATTTGGTGCAAATATTTGAGTCTACATTTTCGCTGCTTAATGTTCCGTTGCCAATGAGAGAGAGAAAGAAATCCAAGGAATGCTGAAAATATTGAGACCGCAAATGCATCTGTTGATAGCAGCCCAAATCAAGTCAATCCACGCCGTTCACAGGAATTCTGCATCGCTTAAACAACATTACGGCGAATTTTGCGAAAGGATCTTGGCCTACAGACGTATAGGATCAAATTGCCTCTAGAACTAAAGCCAGATGACCATTTGAAGCGTAGAACTTTCTCAAATTGGTCTCTGGAAATTGTTAAAACTCATTCGATATATCATCGCGAAATCTTCTTCACCGGCTCATTTCTGCCTAAATCGTTTTGTCAACTAGCAAAATATGGCCTACAAACCCACACGTGCTTCATTAGATGCCACTACATCAACAAAAACTGACTGTTTGGTGTAGTTTCACGCCAGCGACGTATCGATCTATTGAAGTCAAAATTTGGTGAGCGTGTTATCTCAAGAATTGGCCACCTCTCTCGTGCGATTTGGCACTTCTAGACTTTATTGTTTGGGGCTACGTCCAGTCATTAGTGTATGACAGCAAGCCAGAGACGTTAGACGTGCTCAGAGTCAATATTAAACTTGAAATTTCCCGAATATCGGCCGAAATGTGTGGAAGAGTAGTCGAGATGTACTTTCTGACCGGAAGGAAGGAACAAAAGAGAGGTACCGATGTGCATTGGTCTTAAATGTTTGCAAGTTATAACGACTAGAATATAGAGAGCTCGGCGGGGCATTCCATAATCGAGTTGTACGGCTTAGGAATCACGATATTTTAGAGTACGTCCCAAAGTGGGCTTGAGGGTGTACTGATGAGCATTCATAGTGAGACGGGTTTTACGGTTAAAAGATTGAAGGGGCGGAATGCTGCTGGCGATTTCTATGGAGCACTGGTGGTAGAAATAACCGTAGAACAGAGAGAGGTGTTCGTGGGTGTCCATGGTCTGAGTAATATTTGATCAAATATTGATCTATCAGGTGTAAAACCACAATGATGGGGGCCAATCAGATCTTTAGCAAGTGGATTCAGGCAGACCAGATGTTGTATAAGATTTAAAGGAGACTGATGCTGATGATATTTGGAGTAGTTTACAAGATCTCCTTTGATTTGAATATGACAAAATGGTGTATGTTCTCTACCTAGTCATATCCTAGTATCTTAAATAGCTCGGCAGGTACCTCATCTGTACCTCATCTCTATAGGTTTCTGATCGGGTGTTGTTGGGTTGACACGTTTTTATTACGTTCTCTTACCTTTTGATAAGAATTCCTGATATTGTTCTTAGAGTACCAACTTTTCACTTCTTTAACCCTCTTCTTTTTAGACTGGATAGGACTGGATGTTTTTCCCTTCTCATGTGGTCGCACAGCACACAAGACGCTCTCGTTCTTCTATGAAAATCGCCGGTTTGTAGGCGATTTGTAGGATTTTAGTGAGGGTGGCTGAGTAAAATTTAGCACATCAGCTGAGGTGATCGTAGAGACTTTTTGGCGTCGATGTTACTGGTTTTTAGCACTTGAATAGCCAGCTCCTTGTCGACACGTAATCGATGAAAATTCTGGCGGTTAGTTGCAATTGCCGTTAAGTACCTTTGCTGCAACTATATGATAATCTATTTATACTACTAGAGGAGTACCTTATAAAATGGATCGCAACATGATGCTTGACGATTTTACGGTCAGGTAACCACCAAGTTCCTTGGAGCAACCTTAGTCCGTTTCCAGAAGTTTTTGTTTAATTAAGGAAATCGCCGTTTTTAATTTCTCCAGCGGGGGCAAGGATCCATATTGACTAAGCTAGTCTTGAGGCTGATTATTACAAGACGTTCACAGAATTTTCGGTGTAGTCAGGCACATATACTGACCCGCAACCAGATGTACGCTGTTTCTTCCCTTTGTAGCAATCGCCGTAGTATTTGTCGCAGCTTTTGATCCACGCATCCCACCGCACAACCTGCGAGGGCGTTGATATTTCTTTTGCAGCAGTCTATGGGCTCCGCTAGCTGTTTGGCTGCATGTGACATTCCATGTGCAGACCCGCCCGTTGAACAGTATTAGTCGCGTCATCCATATTGACGGTTTTATGATCAGATGACCGCCCTATTTCTTTGTGGATGTTAGGCTTTATTGATATACCCCGAAGTCAATTATCCCAAGACTTTCCAGACATGATGTCGCGTAGGCTTTTCGACCAGAGATGATCTCCCTTTCTGTTTCGGCAGAAAAAGTGTATCAGTCTGATGTTGGCGAGTTCAGCCTTTATGCGAATCATTACAATGCGTTCGATCAACTTTTGCTGTAGTTTGCCACTTACGATAAGTCCGAACAAAAAAAGACGCTGCTTATGGCCTCTGCAGCTATCAGCGTAGTCAAGGGTGACCAGATAAGAACGACATGAAAAAAAATTTAAATAAAACAACAACGGTGTGAGATATGAAAGTGATTCTGGCTTTATTTTGAAGCCACGTTCATGCCATTATGTGTGGAATAGCACATCATTCAAATGGTACCCTCGGCTTCGCTGGCAGTGCTTCAAGCGGTCGGTCCAATTTTTAATGACTCGGTCCAATACGTGAGGCGTTATTCCGACAATAGACTGAAACTTGACATAGCTCCAGAGAAAATAATCGAATGGTGTCAAATCGCATGATCGCGGCGGCCAATTGATGAATACTGGCCATGAGATGACCCAGTCGCAAAATTTCTGATTCACAACTTCGAGCGTCGCATCGCTGGCATGGCATGTTGACCTCGAGCTCCTCCAAAATCGTTGGCTTGTTAGCCTAAACTAAAACTTGACGTCGCTCCAGAGAAAATAGTCGAATGGTGTTAAATCGCATGAAGCTCGGATATATCGATGTTGTCGAGCTCTGACAACAGAAAGTCGGTTAATATCGACCTCACGACGAAATTCGCGTTGCGTATTTACAACTTTGCCGGGATTTCGATATTTTTTAACAATTTCCGCACGTTCGGCAAGCGTAAAACGATGCATGATGAAATGGCAAACCTTGCTGAATATTTTGACAGCTGGATGTCATTGGTAACTTTGACAGCTGGTAAAACATAACGTCCTTGTTCGTTTTGTAGGGTCGCCAACAGTGAATCAGCCTGTCTTCAAACCAGTAGATTGCTCCGCAGCTATAAGGTTTCTTAATGGTTGAACAGTTTACAACACGAGCCTCGTCGGCCAGGCTCTTTCCGAAAGCAGTTGGACAAATAAAGCTGGATATGAAGCTGTAGCCATATAAATTGCCGTTGAGGGTTAATTTGCCTCCAAATCCATTTCAGCACCCTTCTTAAGACTCGAAAATATTTATTGAACTAAGCTATAAGTACTTTGGAGTAGCTGCCAGACTGACGATTACCATCACAGTTGGTTCAACCTATTTAACATATTAAACTCGGGCTTATAAGGCTAACAAGTAAAGTCGGGATGGATGAAACCAATACCTGGCGACTGACAAAAGGTGCACAGATTCGCTAGACCTATCATCAAACCAAACACTCTCGGGCTTAAACAGAAACCCTGTGAGCTCCATTATCTACTTTTAGCTGAAACAATTCATAAGAGTCGAATCAAAACAAACTGGCCCCACTGTATATTAAAAGAGCTTTGAGTAGAATAATGCCTCACCTCGAAGTAGCTATCTTGTGCATGACGAAATTTAACTAAAGCGCCTATCTTAACTGATTAACTGTATCAGTCAATCTGATTTGCTTATCGGTAAATGGATTGAGACCTAAATTCTTTATTCCCAATAAGTGGAATTTCTAACATTCTTTCTCTTTTGTCTAATCGTTAATTTTGAGATAAACTTGACACACAAACCAAAGTCGCAACGTCGAAGAAGCAAGTATAGTCCAGTGTTAACAAGATTTTCTGGCAGGGAGTAGACATTTGTTCAACAGCAAAATCAGTAAAAAAAAATTGAAACAGTCTACAGGACGGACCTCAGTGTTATAGTCCGAACTTAGATGATTCGCCAGGTGCTTTAAAAGGACATTACATACGCGGTGTTCCGGATAATGCGTCGAAGACTTAAAGGCGAGCGGGGTCGGAAATGATTTTTAATTTTAAACAAAGCCTTACGCTGCCCTGTTTCGACTCCTATTGAAAATAACACATTGCCCTAAAATTAATGTGTTAAAAGTTGCTGAAGACCAAAACTGAGTCAACGAACGAGGTTGGAATAGGACTGCCCCAGAACATTTTCCAGGTTGAAGGAGACGCGGATATCGTCGAGACACTCACATCCTGCTTTAGCAGAGAGCGTTGACAGCTACGAAGACGTTTTACATTATGTCAGAAACCATCCAAATACCAGCCTTAAGTATGACCAGTAAGCAGGACATAAATCTGGTGGATTCTGCATTCAGAAGGCATACATGCATTCTATCATTACAGGAGCTGTAATTCGGGACTCAGAGATGTGTTTGGAATTCTGCGATTATATTCTGGAAAGACAACTTTATTGGCCGGATTCTATGGACGATAAGTCCCAATTCACCAGGGATGCAATCACCAATTTCCACAATTTACATACCTGGGCACACGTGCTTCAGTCCATGAAGAACAGAGCTCTTCAGCATAAGTTCAACGTTATTGCAACAAGCTTATCTGGCCCTATCGAATCTCTACCTGAAATCTTTAGGAAACAAGTTATCAGAACTTTTAGGTGATATACTGGTGCCAGGATGGCACCGCCACACGCTATGGCCATCCAGTTAGACAGTTAGAGAGTGGTTCAAAAAGGTATGGTCCTTGAGCCTGAAGAGAGATAAACGTAGTCTTCATCCCCAAACCAGATAAACCTAGTGAACAACGTAAATCTTATCGACCCATAAGTCTTTCAACGTTCTTTCTGAAATTCATGGAAAGACTAATCGATTTACACATCGAGACCTTTTTAATAGAAATCCACTTTTGCACCCTCATCAATACGCATACAGGAAGGGTGCTCTACTGAATCTTGTAACACAGATTAAAGAGGCCTACCGGCAAAAGGAGGTCGCACTATGTGCCTTCTTAGATATTGAAAGTGCCTTCGATAATACCGATATGAATCCATTTCGGAAGGATATTGACCATTCCACTAACGAGGATGCGATGATCGAAAACCAGAAAATCTCTACATTTTCCGGTGAGACTAAAATCTCTGTCTCAGTCGTCAAATGTTGTTTACAAGAAGGTGTTCTCTCACCGATCTTTGGTCACTGGCCATTGATGGCCAATTTGTTAAACTGGCCTATCAAAGAATAGGACATGCCGACGACTTAGTCATTATACCTAGTACTAGCAACAGTTTTGGTACACGGAATAAACACATTCATTCTCAAGAACCAATGAACGGATCCACACCAACTTGACGGCTATTTGACAAGTGACATTTATGCAAAGTCCCTCTTGACGTCAGTTGTTTACAATCATGGAATGGAGCTCGATCGAACATCGTGTTGTCGTAATTGGCCTGCTAAAATGCGAAATCGTTTGGATTTTGCGGCCACTGAAAATTACTTTGAGGATGCTGGTGGGATAGTCAACCGTGCACTGTGCCAATGCCACAAGTCATCACAGCTGTGGAGAGTTGAATTCGTCGAAATCTACTCTGCAAGCAGAAAATCATGTCTCGGGAGATGGTTAACCAGCAAGGATAGCATGTCGGGCATCTTAAGCACACATACAAGGGACACACCTCACCTTACTCACAAAAGCATTGAAACAGAAGCGTAAGTCAAAATCGAAAACTTTGCTTCGCCAGTGCACGAAAAACAGTCACAGACGAATTCTTTTTACCGTTGAAGAATCGTTCAAAAAACATAACAATAGAGTGTATGCTCTGTCATCACGACATGCGTCTGAACCCGTTTCGAGAGTCTAACGTGGCCATCGCCAATCTTCTGTGATGGTTTGGTGGGGAGTCGCCCACGATGGATCACCGAGCTCCATTTCTGCGAGAAATGTGTCCAAACCTCGGCGAAAGTGTATCAAACGGACGTTTTAGAGAACGTTGTGGAGCTCCTCAACAAAACACTATTCTCAAATAAATCGTGGACCTTTCAACAACACTCCGCTCCAGCTCATAAGGCGAAAACGACTCAAACATGGTTCAAAAACCACGTTCCGAACTTCATTTCCACGAATGGTATCCCAGACCTCAATCCATTAGACTGCAAACTATGGCCCGTTCTGGAGACTATTTCTTGCATTACTTGGCAACCAATTATTGAGTCTTTTAAGCGCGCCCTTGTCCGAGCATTTTCCAATGCATGAGGTGCGTACTGCAATCGATGAGTGGCCAGAACGATTTCGACGTTGCTGGAAGACAAATGGGGACCATTTCGAAAAAGTTGTTCTACAAGTAAACATTGAATAACTTTGGCATTTATCAACCGATTTACTTGAGTACCCATATTGAAACGTCAATTCAGTACAACTTTATCCATGAATCGCTTCACACCGAAACAACGCGCCGAAATAGTGACCCTGTACATTTAAAAGAGTTGTTCAGTTGTGTTAACTCAACGTGCATATCGTCGAAAATATCGTGGCCAACAAGCAACGTCTGACAACACTATTCGTCGTTTGGTGTCGAATTTTATTGATCACGGGATAGTGGGAGATCGTCGACATGTCGACAATGAACTAGTTGAAACGGTAAGTGAGAATGTTGCCGAAAACCCACATGCGTCGTATCGTCACCGCGTTCAGCATTTTGACGTCAGTGGAACCACCTTGCTGCGCATTTTGAAGGACGATTTGCATTTGTTTCCGTATAAAGTGCAACTTACTCAAAGAATATTGCTGACAGATCGTCCACGTCGCTTGGAATACGGCCAAACAGTCGCTCGAATGGTTGACACTGAACCTGATTTTTGGAAGCATATTTTGATGACCGACGATGCCCATTTCACACTCTTCAGCGTCGTTAAGAAGCAAAATTGCCACATTTGGGAAACAGAGAATCGACATGAGAACCATGAAATACCCGTCACTGTTTGGACCGGCGGTTGCGCGAAAACCATCATTGGGCCATTTTTCTTCAGAGAAAGCGAAACAGTCGATGGGAATCGATATCGGTGGATTTGGATCATTTTGTCTGCCCACAAATACGTCAAAAAGGTCTGGACGGTCACTGGTTTCAATAATGCAGTTTTTGCAACGAAAATTCCCTGGACGTTTGCTGTCAAAAAATGGCGACATTGGCTGGCCACCCAGATTTCCAGATTTGACCCCGCCGGACTTCTTTTTGTGGAGTTATTTAAAAAGCAAAGCAATTACGCCAGCAAGCCTCACACCGTTGACGAGTTCAAGGCAAACATTCGTGTCGAAATCATCGTTATACCTTCCGAGATACTCGAAAAAGTGATGGAAAACGCACCAAAAAGGGCACATTTTGCTTTGGTCACTAAAGACGGCCACTTGATTGATTGGAAATCGGTTGTGTAAGTCGGCCATTTGCTAAACATAGCAAGGAAAATATGGCCCACTTTGCCTTCTGGCTAGGCTAACCCGAACTTGAAGGAAACGACGAAGGAATCGGGTCTTCTCCATATATTCGCCCTGTTGTAGGACCTCATTGGGATAGAATTTTATGTGCGCCGATTCTGGTGTTCTGTAAAGGTGAAGGCAAACCCTAAGGCAAGCCCTGTCAAACACCCGAATTTCTTCCATTAAGCTTGCTCTCATGTTGAACCACACGGGACACTCATATACCAGAAGAAGCTGGATGAGGATTGGCCCTGGCCAGAGCAGCATCTACATCCTTTTTGAAACATAGACATTGGTTTGGCCAGTCCCCAAGGTATGTGACTACATTTCGACAAGTAAGTGGCTGGCCGTGCTGTCCATTGATCGAGAATTTTTTCTTTCTGGTGTCCCTAGAGGCACCAGACAACGGCGTTCTAAACAGAATGGTTTCAGGTTTTCAGTTTTCGCAAAATCGTCTAGTTTGTTCAAAGTCACGTTGCAAAAGCATGTTAATGATCTCAATTATTGGACCTGTTCTGTACGCTATCAAATAGTATGCGTGCGCCTATCAAATTGCTTGTGTAAATGTTGACTAAAATCGGCGAATTAACCGCACCTTGCCGCAGACCGTTTTTAATGTGAAATGTTCCAACAGAAGTCGCATCGCCATTTTTCACGATGAACTGTCTATCTGAAAGCATATTGAAAAGAATATACAGCAGTGGTTTACTAATTCCCAATCTGTTCAGCTTGAAGATGAGTCCCTCTAACCATACGGTGTCGAAGGCCTTTTCCAAGTCAACCAGACAGGCACTGGTTTTTGCTTTTATTCCATTGGACACGGCATGTATGACATTGGACACGGCATGTATGACATTGGACACGGCATGTATGTCTTAAAACCGGACTGAATTTCCGGAACTTTATTTTTGTCCTTAACCCACTGAGTCAAAATCCTATTGATTACCTTTTCGTACATCTTACTGATAATCGGAAGGAGACTTATCGACCGGAATTAATGCAGGTCTTAATCGGAACCGTCACGTCCTTATGCTATTCATTGATTTCCGTAGTCTTCGACACTCTCTGTCCGGAAAAGCTTTTAGAAACATTAAATAGAATTGGTGTAAGAGGATACTTGTCAGCTCAAAAACTAGGACGATTAAGGTAAAAGTATCAACGACTTTGAGTCAGGAAAAACCTAGTTTATATGGTGTTCCACAAGGCTTCAGACTGGGCCCCACCTTGTTCATTCTACTACTAGGATAGTGTGTTGAGATCTTTGCTGTGGAAAACAACTTAACGCAGCTTGTAAATGAGCCCACGCGAATACCAGACGTTGATAGTCATACCGCCAACATCCTGGATTTGTTTTTAACTTCTCACCCTGATAAGTACTCCGTTGATGAGCTCTCCCCTCTAGGCTCGTCGGATCACTGTCATATCAGCTAATTTCTCGTAAACCCACCACCCAGTTAGGGAAAAGATTCCTAAAAGAACTGTATGGCATTACGAGAAAGCCAATTGGAGCGGACTTTAGGAAATTTAACTGGTCGCTATGTTTCCTCGATAACGACGTGGATGCCGCTGCTGATATGATCAGAGACATTATTCTCTTTGGAATGAGATCCTTTATGCCTCATCGGATGAAGAGTATCAAACCAAAAGGAAAGGCATGGTACGACTCGAGCTGTAAAGAGGTTTTCAGGGTTAGAGACATGTTTTTTCGGCCCTTCCAGAAAAACCGAAAATAGTTTAAACGAGCCAGAAATGACTGCAACGCCTTTCCTAAGCGTGTGAAATTTCAATGCGACTAAAAGTTGAGGCAAAAAATACTACAACGTCCCAAAGGTAATAAAAGCTTTTGGTTGTTCATCAAAAACATTAGAAACTCTGCCTCATCCTCCATCCCAGTGCTCATTTACAATGACATTCCAGCAGACAGTCAGCTCTTTGGACAAGACCAATACTCCCAGATTGAGCTTTGTCTCCGCCTACACTTGAGTGCGTCGAATCTTCAATGGGACAGAGTAGCAAGAGTACTTAAAGACCTCAACATACATAAATTCGCTGGTCCAGATGGTATATCTCCCCTTCTTCTGAACAGGTGTTCTTCCAGGCTGGCAAAACCACTGCGTAAGCTTTTTCATCAGTCCTATTATTTAAGACTCTTTCCGAACAGATGGAAAACAGCATTTGCCCAGCCCGTCCCTAAAAAAGGCGAATCTTCTACTCTCTCCTCATGCAGACCCATTCTTTCCAAGGTTATAGAAACGTTGATAAACCGTCAACCCATAAAATATCTCGAGACACGGAAACTTCTTAATGACCAGCAGTACGGTTTTCGTAGCAACAGGTCCACTGGTGATTTGATGGCATATCTCACCGAAAAGTGGAACCAAAGCGTACATCAATCTGGCGAAAGTAAGATAGTTGCACTTGATATTTTTAAGACATTTGACAGAGTTTGGCATCAGGCTCTTTTATCGAAAATGCGTGCTTTTGGGATCGATGACTCTCTTCTTCAATGGATTAGAAATTACCTTTCAAGTTGTCTTGGATGGTTTCAAGTCTGATATTCACAACATAAATGCTGGTGTGCCTCAGGGCTCCGTTCTGTCTCCGACACTCTTTTTAATTTTCATCAACGATCTCTTGTCTGCTACTTCTAATCCAATATATTCCTTTGCTGCGTATGTTAAGCTCATTAAATTCCGATATTAACAGCATTACCAATTGGAGTGGAGTGGAGTGGAGAGTGGAATTTAATGCTTCGAAAACACAATGCTGTCTACTGTCGTTAAAGCGAAATTTAAACACCCTGCCATTATCCACGAACGGCACTTGCATCGTCGAAACTCAAAAATTTTCCATTCTCCGTAGGTGTGTCGATGAAAACTTACGTTGGAATGACCACATATTCGATGTCGCAAAAAATGCTGCGAAATGTCTAGGTTTCCTCAAGCGATGTCAGAAATATTTAACCCCCTCTGAATGCCCTCAATCTAAAAGACCTTCATCCGTCTAAAATTGGAATACAATGCCCACATCTTGTCAGGTTCCTTCAAAACCTCTTTGCACACTAGATAATATTCAAAACCGTGCCGTCGGTTGTCTCGCTTTGTTTTACAGCTACTTTCACCACCACTGCTCCATAGAAATCGCCAGTAGCATTCCACCCCTTCAAACCTTCAACCTTAACACCCGTCTCGCTACGAATGCTCATCAGTATACCCTCAAACCCGTGATTCGTTCCTAAGCCGAACAACTCGCATGTGGAAGGCCTTGCCGAGCTTTCTATCTTCTAGTCATTATATTGTAACATTCAGGCATTTAAACCCAACGTACATCGGTACCTATCTCTCTTTCCTCCCTAATTTTCCTTCGCCCGTGCTGTGTGCAAACATTTTAAGGGTACTTTAACCCCTTAAAAAATAAAAAAATAAAATAAAGGGATCAAAAGCAGAATCGTGAGCAATCATCTTAATGGAATTGTACCTGTGCCTGAACCTCTCTCCATTATTCTAACATAATCTACTAAACGTGGCTTAAAAAGACCCACAAGAGTCATCGAAACCGAAAGCTCTAGTCACTCCTAGGTCAAAAATTCTTTACTCGGGTTCGAAAGGACCACAGGTGAATTGTCGCTATTGCGTGTACATACATCTATTGGGGTCACCCGCAAGCTTAAAACGCCTTGGGGGCTTAATACGACGGCTTAACTGTGCTCTTTTCAGAGACTTGCAATCTTTGACTTTTAAGCCTTCCTGATAAGCCAAGACAAGGAAAAAAAACAAAGACTCCCTCAAACTAAACATTCTTCAGAAGCCACAACCATCCCCGCAGAACACATCTTGAAAAAACTGACACCATTGTTACGAAAAGCACTTTAGTGGGAACATAATGACGATATTTTGAAGCCACTTGCTACCAGTTTTTGGAACTGATCAAGTAGGTTAAGTATGAAAATTAACTGTTGATGGGAACATCATAGCCTATTAGACAACTCCCAATGTTTTGAAAGAGAGTTGATAAGCTCTAGTTCAAGAATACACTTAAACTGATTTTCAACACTAATCTGTAAACTATCCAAGTTAGCATCTATGTACCCTGCATTCGAAATTGGCTCAATCGTCTTCCATGAAGTTCCATCTGTTCTGCAGATCAGTGATGTTAAAATTGATAGTTTCATTGATCAAGCCATAAATCATCATTCACCGTATTACCCACTTGTTTTCAACCTACTAACTGCATCAGAAAGTGTTTACGCCAAAAACAGAAGTCACTGCGCTCATCTTCGGCTAATTACCACCTTAAAGCATTAGAAGCAACACGATTCGAAAATAACTTCCGTTGCGAAATGCTCACAACAGGAGTCATAGTCACAGATAGACATAGCAAGTCACACAGTAACAACCAGTCAAAGCCATTCGTAGACAGTCACAGGCAGTCACAGATAGTTACAGCTAGTCACATCTCCAACTAATTACCAGTAATGGTAGACATGTTCGGAAAAAATACAAATGTTGCCCGCTTCTGTCCGTCCGTCCGTCCGTCCGTCCGTCCGTGCATTCGTCTGTCTGTCCGATTATTTGTTGGTATTGGTAGTAAAACTCCTTGTCTGCAGCTTGCCAATGCAACCTGTTATGAAAATTCCATAAACTCGTCTCAACTGCACTGGAGTCGGTTTGGCAATGAAAACGAAAAATAAAAAAAATAAAAAAACCCAATAAATCCATTGCTGGAGAAAACTGCCTACGAGAGTACATAAAGTTCAAGACAACCGGTTGAGTGTCTTGAATTCCACTAACAACTAGCCAACTAACCACCTTCACCGAAAACCATTCCCAGATGTGCAAGCGACAAATGTCGCATTCAGCCGTACTTCATAAATCAATTAAACTCTGGCATTTTTTGCTCGTCATCTCTGCAGATTCCTTTTCGTAGACTTTGTCGTCGTCTGAATCTGAAGTTGGAGCTGGAGCTGGAGCTGGAGCTGGAGCCATAACTTCCATAGTACACACGGCTTCTTTTCGTGTTGGTCCGTCTCATGATATCGTCTCGGATGCGCAGATACACATACTACCACGGCAAGGTGTCCATACATCCGAGAGGAGAAGCTCTTTAAAATGCAAGTATCGCCACCGATTAAAGGTGCGATCAATAAATATTGCCAACGACTGCAGAGTAGAGAGTTGGTGGTGCAAGGTGTGCTGAATCACCCACCACCAGAGCTAAATCAGGTAACCAGGCACATTTGTGTCAAGAAATAATCTTTCCCACATCTGCCTGGAGGCATGACGCATGCGCTAAGCTCTCACCAAATCGAACCGAGCGAATTACTCAGAATTTATTGTGTCGGGTATTGTGTTCGATTTCCTGATAGTGGGATCATTTTGGAGAGGTTCTCCCTTCGTAACACCTAACAACACCAACTCAACCAACCAACCAACCAACCAACCAACCTACTTGGTATGCCCCTCATCGCGCCTAAATGTTCATCACCATACCCAAGAAATACACAATCAATTGGCAAAGGTGTGTTTGTATATGATATTCCAGTGTACTCGTACATACTCGTAGAACAAAACCGAACTAACTGCTGATGTGTGTTCTACAATCAGGCGAAACGATCTATAATTTGCTCCGGCAATAAATTAACCATTTTTGTGCCATAGATTGTGATTGGTATTCGAGGCGATATGTTTCGGATATCGGGTGCCGAAATCACTTCTGGGAAAACGCTATCAAAGGCCCTTGATGAGCGCGCGAAATGACTATGGTCACTAGTAACCCTTTTCTCATCATCATGGCACTCACCTGGAATTCAATGTCCCCGTCGCCACCACCACATTGGGATTGGATTGGGTGTTCTCTTCACATTTCTTTCCCATTTGGAGCAGAAGCCTTTTGATGGGAAAACGATTTGTTTGTCCACGATTTTGGGATTAAGTCGCGCCGGAATGAGCTGCTGACGTACATAGGATGTTCCGAATTGAAGGAGAATGCTTGGAATTTAAATACGAGTATGTGCACTAGTGTGCTGTTGGCTCATCGAAGTGGAGAAGGTTTGAATTTGTCAAGCTTGTTCACGTTCGAAACACTTTTCCTAATTTATTTGGAAATAAAATTCACAAATTCCACGCATGTGGGAAATTTACGAGATCGATTTCAGTTCACATCAGTTAGCAATTGAATTTTAAAACGATTTAGCTGTCGCAGTAGTCTTAATTTATGTACTGTCGCTGCTTAAGTCGTGTGATGTAGTACGTTTATCTGTGACTCGAAAATGAATAGCGAGAATTGCTAAAGAAACAACGCTTAAGATTTTACGACTTTTGAAAAGGATGTCCACGAGGTTTTTGGTATGTTTGGCTTGTGATACCAAAGGTTGGCCTTGATGACTGCTAACAAATTGGGCTCTTCGTATGGTTGATAGTCAATGACACTCTACCCGTACAATCCAATCATGTCTCAAGGACACCCGGACTAGCAACGAATTTTGCAAATCTGGTACCAAATTTGTTTTCAAACGAAGATTTGTACAATTTCAAGATGAGAATGTTCTCGATAGCTCATAAACAAGAAAACAGGCAGATGGTTCCGGATGGCAGAAAGCCAAAGAGAAATCCACATCAGAATAACGATGCACCCACTAACCGCATATGGGAGCTGCAAACACTATTAAAGTCACTTCAGGCCCTCAAGTTAACAAAATATCACACACGAGCCTAATAGCTTAGGCCAATGACGATTTACGTCTGTCACACTACTGACTGAGGCGCTCTTAAGCCCATTTCCAAATGCCCATGGTTTGTGTTCAGTGAGCCTAGAATATAATGCGAAGCAAGAGCAAACCCTGCAGTGAAGAACACTCCCTCCATGGCACGAAAACCCATGAAGTTGTAAAGAAATTCAAAACCACTTTAGGAATATTCAGAAGTGATAAGGATAATCCACTCATGACACTGCCAAAGTTTGACAAAAACACAAAAGTAGTCCTTCAGTCAGCTCACAAATGGCATCCAAAGGCGCTTAACAGCTGAAGGAGTTAAAAGCAAAACCAGGCAGAGGCTAATAAATGGTTCTCCTAGCTTCATCTTGACGCCGAAAACGACCAGATTGCTGCAATGATGGATATTTTCACACATAGATATCAACAATCGAATAATGTTTGCAAGATGTCATAAAACTCATCAAATCTGGCAAGCCGATGAGAGAATCAATTGTACTGGGATACGATGCCAACGCCTCTTAGACGATCTCGCCCAGCAGATATAAGCAAAAGACGTAATCTTGTAATGTTTAATAGCGACAAGAGCCTACTTTTGAAAACCTAATCAGACATCAAGTGCTGAGTTTTGCCATATCTCATCCCGCCCTGTCTGATCGTATCACTAATTGGCACGTTTTCAAGCAGCTCTTGATGTCCTGACATTTTGACTAACTCCATTCTTCGAAAAAGATGTCCAAGCGCAACAACTGGCAAGCAGCTCTGTACAGAGGTTCTTAGCTGCGAATTGAATCCGTCCAGGTGATGCAGCTTCAAAGACTACCATGAAACAGAAAAAAAAAAAAACAAATTAAAAATAATCTTCTATCCCGAATCAAAAAAAAAAAAAAACAAGTAATGCTCGTACCTCTATGCACCTTTCTGGACAACTCCAGCTCCTTTGACACGTCTTTAGAATCTATCGACAACAGACAGATGCGCTTCATGCAACACAACAACAGAAAATTCTCTGTCAAGCTTGTATGTTAAGCACTCAATATCCGGATTACTACGGATGTGGTTCTTGAAGCACAAATTAATTATTATCGGTGGTAAAACGAAGATTATGTTAACATTCTTCGGATATTTTGCCAATTTATCATCTTTCTTCTAATAAAATACATTTGGGTTTAACTGAATGTTTAAAATGCATAAAATAATTCGGCAACTTGCTGTAATTATTGTTTTTGTATTGGATCGGTTGATAATTTTAAATACTTAATTATTAATATACGAAAAGTTTCCGACCGAACAATGATACTCTACACATTTCACCCAGCGATGCTCCCATCTCTCTAACCCGTCCAAATAGTACTTGGCGTCTTTCTCTCCAAAATAATTGTTCATGAAGGTGATTGCCTCCTCATTTGATGAAAATCTCTGTCCTCCGAGCGCAATTTTTAGATGAGGGAACAAAAAGAAGTCGATTGGAGCTAGATGTGGTGAATAAGGCGGATGGTCAAGCAGTTCGCCATGGCAACCGCTGAGGTGTGAGACGACGCGTTGTCTTGGTGAAACAGGATTTTCTTTTTCTGCAAATGTAGCCGTTTTTCCGCAATTTCTGCCTTCAGCATGGCAAGCAATGATGCGTAGTATGCTCCTGTAATGGTTTTTCCTTTTTGAAGATAATCGATTAAGATAACTCTTTTACTATCCCAAAAAACAGTCGCCATCACTTTCCCAGCCGAAAAAACAGTTTTCGCTTTTTTTGCAGCCGGCTCGCCCTTTGCAGTCCACTGTTTTGACTGAATTTTTGTTTCGGGCATATAATGGTCGCACAATCGTCCGAAATGGTCGGACCTGTCATGAGGACATCATCACAGATATCCCTTAATGAAATCCTCATGACAGGTCCGACCATTCAGAACGATTTGTTCCTCATTCTACTGAGATTTCGTTTTCATAGATACGCCTTGACTGCAGATATAGTTAAAATGTATAGACAGATACTAATGCATCCTTCTCATCGTAAGTATCAACAATATATTTTATGGAGGGAAAGCAAGCAGTCCCCCATACAAACCTACGAGCTAAATACTGTAACCTATGGTACAACTTCGGCGCCATTCCTGACAATTCGCTCGCTTATGTATCTTGCAGATAAATTTAAAAATAAAAAATTAGGATCCAAAATAATTCGCTCGGACTTTTACGTCGATGACATGCTCAGTGGAGCTGACAATCTCTATGAATTGCGTCAGATACAAAGGGAAGTGGTGTCAATTTTGAAGTCAGCAGGCCTTGAATTCTCAAAGTGGCATAGCAATGGGTTGGATGTTGAACAACAGAATCCGAAACACAAAGATATAAATATAGCAGACTCAAATCTAACGAGTACCTTGGGAATCACTTGGAATCCCAAAAGAGACCATTTTTCGTTTAGCTACAAAAATAATCGCACATATACCAGTTGTACGAAAAGATCTATGTTGCATTATTGCAAAAATCCTGCTCCAAAAGGTCTGGATTGAAAAGTTAGACTGGGATGCGGCAGTTCCGCATATAATTGAAACATTTAAATTCGCTCAAAAACATTTCTGTTCCGCAGTTCGTTCTATCTCCCAATACGAAGGAAATACAAATCCATGGATTTTGCGACGCGTCTCTGCACGCATATGGATGTTGCATTTACACCAGAACTACCGATACCTCAGGTTCGGTATTTGTCAAACTTTTGGTAGCCAAGTCTAAGGTTGCACCGGCAAAAAGGAAACAACTCCCACGATTAGAACTTTGTGGTGTTCACCTTTTCTCCAAATTGTGGTTGAAAATCCAACCAATCTTCAAAACATCGTTCTCGAAAATCTTCTTTTGGACAGACTCTAGCATTGTGTTGCATTGGATTTCCACGCATTCTTCAATGCGTGTCTGGAGACATGTTCCCACAAAAGAAAACCCTGCCGATATTGTTTCACGGGGCTGTACGATTCAGAAGAATATAGCTCTTATAGAAAGAAAATACGCATTTTCGCGTACGTATTACGGATTGTCAATAGGATGAGGAAACGTTCGGTGGAAACGTTAGATTTCTTACCCCCATGGAACTAGATTCTGCGCTCCATAAAATCGTATGGATTATCCAAACATATTCTTTTGCTGATGAAATTGATCTGATTCAACATGGAAAACAACCTAAAGGAGCCATCAAATGTTTAAGCCCGTTCATTGATGAGTCCAACGGAATTCAATTGTTAAAAGTAGGAGGTCGACTGAAGAATGCGAACGTTCCAGAGGAGCAGAAACATCCATTTCTTCTTCCAAAGGAGTCAAACTTTGTTTTGTCAATGGTTAGGGATGTACATATATCAAATTTTCATGCATTACCCAAGACTCTTGTTGCACTAATTAGACAACGATTGTGGATCGTCAACGCAAGAGATATTGCTAGGAAGGTCGTCAGAAAGTGCGTATCTTGTACAAGATACCGTCCGAAGCTACTTCAACAGGTCATGGGTGATCTACCTGCTGAAAGACTTATCTCGTCTCGGCCTTTTTCTCGTTGTGGTGTGGATATTTGTGGACCAAATTATACTTTTTATAGGATTCGTGGGATGATTCCCTACAAGACGTACGTTGCAGTTTTCGTCTGCTTTACATCAAAGGCTGTCCACCTTGAAGCCGTATCAGATTTATCTGCAGACGCATTCCTTGCGGCTTTAAAGCGGATGATTGGTCGTCGAGGGTTACCACATGCAATTTTTTGTGATAATGTTACAAATTTTGTGGGGGCGGACTCAAAATTTAAAGAATTCCGCAAAATGTTGTTTCAACAAAAATCATTTGAAATCATTAATCACTTTTGTTCTAATGCATTTTATACAATTCAATTGGTATAAATTTTAACGAAAGTTAACAATCATTAAATACAATAAATATGGCGGCTTGATATTTGTAGGCGCCAAGTTTAAATATTAACGAAATTTAGTACAATGAAGATTATCGATATAATTCAAACAATTTACAATTCACAATTTATTTCAATAAATATCGTTGTTGTGTGTTGTTGATAAAGTGCGCCAACACAAGTTTCATCTACAGCAACTCGGATTTATTGCGCCTAAACTGCGCCAACGGAGCGTTGGAAATGTTCATTCGAAGACGTTTTTGGTCTAAACGCAGCACCCAACGCACGGACAGCTTTCTCATGCCTAAATCTTGATTTAATATGTAACAAACACGTTCTTTGGACATTTTCATAACCTCTACTATCTCTCTCACTTTAATTCGGCGGTCGTCTAACACCATTTGGTGAACTTTAGCAATGTTATTGTCAGTGGTTGCAGTGGTTTGGACGTCCCGAACGTTCATCATCTCCCAAGCTCTTACGGCCACGTTTAAATTCAGCTGCCCAAAATTTCACTGTGGTAAATGATGGTGCAGAGTCCCCATATACAGAGTCCAACTCATTTTTGATTTGCGTAGGCGTATTGCCTTTCAAAAACAAGAATTTAATAACAGCTCGATACTCAATTTTTTCCATTTTCACAAAAAACACTCACATCGACTCACTCAAACGACTGTCAACTAAAAACTGCGCGTTCAAAATGACTGAAACTTCGGTAAGTAACTGTCAAAAGATGCACAACTAGCATTCACTAGCTTTTATTGACGAGTGCCGCTATCTGTACGTTGCGGACAACCCTCGTAAGTATATTAGAAAATACACTGAATTGATATAGTCGGACATTGTATCTAAAGCAGTACCTTAACTAAGTGGTGAGACAACTTTACCGCGTTAGGCTTTATTGCACTCAACCAATATTGAAACTCGTGCATAGGTATAATGACCTCTTCAAATCAAAGCTACAATATGGAACTTCCTGTTGGAGAGGTGCCTATTTTAATAAAACCGAACCAGAAACATTCAATTAGAACAGTTTGTAAAGTGAGCCATAGTGGGTATGACTACACTTAAAGTGCCTGAGCACTTAAGGAAAGTTTTCAGTAAAATGAGACAGACAGAGAAAGAAAGATCTTTACGGCTATAAGGTTTTAAAAACTCAGGGTTTTATTTTATGAGAAATCAGGAAAACTATAATTTATGGATCAGTGCTAGAAACTGTGTAGCTGCTCCTCCAATGAATAAAGTATATTTTTACGTCTTATTATGGCAATGCACCTCATCTGTTGAACTCACTTCCAGAAACGATTAGAAGCGAAAGACTGAATTATTTATTAATCAGCCATAAATAAACTCATGAACAATTCACTACATTACGCAAATTTATGTGATACTCCAACAATAATAATATCTCTAGCTATTTGGACTACTTAATGGACGTAACTAGTTCCTATAATTTATAAATGTATGCTGTATTCTATGAATATGTATGAAATAAACTTTAAATAAATCCAACTCTAGACTATCGACTAAACTAGGAATCACATCTGGAGGTGACAAAACTCTCACTGTCCTCTTACAGTCTGTTCAATTGGAGGTAGAAATTAAAATAATAACACAAATTAAACTACTTCACCACCGGCACCCGTATAATAACACGTGCATCGCTTTTAAAAAGCTGCAAAGACTAACCCACGTACATAGGTATTACGGGTGCGGTGCTCATCTCTCGGAAAGACTACTTGACTTTCTATTAATTGTTGTTTTATTCCGGCGAAAGATACTCTGGAAATGGAACAGAGGCAAGACTGGTCAGGAGAAAGAACGGCTGGAGATTCGAAGTTGGACTGTGAAGTCATCTAGTCGCTTGTCGAAAGACACGAATACATTTTTGAATTTATAACGTTGTAAGAATTAATTGTAGTTTTTCTTCTTGGTCTAAATCAGTGGACAAATCGGGAAGACATTTCTTTTACTAGATGGAGTGAAAAGTGACCTCCCTGGGAACTAAAAAAAAATTTTTTTTTTAAATGTTTTTTTATATTATTCAATACAGTCCCCTTTTAGTTTGATACACTTATTCCAGCGATTTTCCAACTTCTTGATCCCATCCAAAAAGTAATTTTCCGGAAGGTCTGCAAAATACTCCTCCGCGGCGTCGATGATTTCCTCGCGTGAACTAAATTTTTTATTGATGAGCCATCTTTTGAGGTTTAGGAAGAGATAATAGTCCGAGGGATCCAAATCCAGTTACCAATCGACGCCAAAAGTCCACCCGATTCCACATCAACAAGTCCAAACACTTTTTCGAAGTGCTCTCGGGTTCGTGTTTTTGGTCATGTGCGGCACCCAGCGGCAGGATAACTTTTTCATATGCAGAATATTGCCCAAAATGTGGCGTGTGCGCTCAGTACTAATCTTTGTGGTATCTGCTAGCTCGCGCACCTTCACTTTCCGTTCAGCCAACACCATTTCATGTAATTTTTTGACATTGTCCTCTGTAACTGCATCGGAGGGCCTGCCGCTGCGGACTTCATCGGTAGTGGAGTTGCGGCCACCACGAAACTCTCGAAACCAATACTTGACGGTGTAATCTGACGGATCATTAGCCCCATAATATTTATGCAACTTTTCTTTTGTTTCCTTCGCCGTTTTGCCTCTCAAAAAATAATGTTTTATGAAAGAACAAAAATCGTTTTTGTCCATACTCAACATGATGCCAAACACGTCAACCACAATCAGCTGTCAAAACAAAACTAAAGACAGTATCGCACTGAAATTTGACATGTCTGCCTAAATACGAACGGTTTTCAAAGCACCATAACCTCTTTTGCAGTAGCAGCGTATTCTGGCGGTTAAGGAGGTCACTTTTCACTCCATCTAGTACATAGTTGAAAAGTCGCAAAAGCTATTGCGATTAGATATTTTCCATCCCTGCACATACAAAGCTATGAAGACTGTGGCTTCAAGCGCACTTAGCTTCGCCTTCAATGCCATAGCAAAAACACCGAACTAGTTGCATACATAAAGATCCTTGAAAAAGTGCTAACACCTTGTTGGCGTAAGCCATAGTGCGAACAAATTAAATGCTTAGACTATGTCATAAACCATCAGAGAAGTTACGATGAGGAAATCGCCCATAGAGTTAGCGTCGGATGCCTTACATAGATGGGGCAAAAACACCGCAGTATTTTTAAAGAACTTAACACTCAAGTGGGTATGAATACACTTATAATGCCTAAGCATGTGTTAAGTTTTTTTGGAAAATGGGATAGAGACAATAGAAAGTAAGATGTTTAGGGTTATTTCGCTCCATGGGTGGCATTCAACATTTAATGGGAAGACTAAATTCTTAGTGGAAGTTGGCTTGATGTTGATTTCTAGGTAACTACTCGTCTTACTTGATTTTCGTTAACTGAAAAAATGGATGAAATGTCTTTCGGGCGAGGCTGGGATTCGAACACCGAACCTTCCGATTTGGAAGCCAGTCCACTACCACTTGAGCCACTGCCACCCACCCACAGTATTTTGCGACAGAAGAATGCCACTTTAACTTAAACGTTTGTTATGCATGACAGGAGGCATTCGCCCGGCTTTATCATACCCATCACAAAGTTCAACGATGTAGGGCCAAATGGCTGCGCAACAGTCTTCCCTCATGACTTTTGGCAGACGACACACTTATTGATCCTCTTCTTCAGTATTCAAAACCGTTTCCTTACGCTTCCATTCAGAATATTTTGATGATATTCGTCAATAAGAAGATCAACGGTAAGACTATTTGGTGACAAAATGTTGGGATGTTTCGATTTGGAATTTCTAGAGTATTAGTTCCTGAGCCAATATGTTTCGACTTCAAAGAGTTCATCAGAGTATGAATGCGCAGGCAATTGTTTTTCCTTTTTGCACAACTTCAAAAATCTCAAGGCGAAACCAGTCACTCTGGCCAAGCGCTTCCATGTTCCGTAGTTTCCGCATGGGAAAATAGGTTGTTTGCAAGAAATTGGAGAAACAGGGATTGGCATCAACAACGCCAACTCTGCTGTACTATTAGGATCCGTTGGGATATTGTCGTCGTTGTAATATTTACCATCCTTCAGCCATGCTGGTCCATATGCTCACAAATCAGAAGAGAGTAGCGCTTCCGCAGTTATACCTTTGTCAGAAGATCCACTGTGTTTTCTTTCTTTGATGTATGACAAAGGGTTTCCAATGACTAAGTTCCCCTTGGATCCAACTTAAAGTGAGTTTTGAATCCGCCCATAGGTAAAATCTATGAATGGACACCTTTAAATATTTCTTTAGCTATGAGCACCATCGTGATGCTATTCAGACGTCTGCAAATATGTGGATTTGAAGAAATCCAGGAGTGGCAAGTCCAGGCGCAAATCATGGAAATGCCATCTCTTATAAACGCAGCATACTTTGTACACAGGTTTCCCACTCAGCCAGCAAATCGGAAATAAGATCTTCATCCAATAATGATTTTTCCTTCCCAATAGCTTACTAATAGCTTATCCCAGCATCCCCAAAGGATCAGAAATCCTCGCTATAGTTTGGAGAGCAATTTGTTTCGTGCCCTTGTTTACATTAGAAGTGATAAGACTTAAAATCAATTCTAAAGGCACTGCTAATTCATCATTGAATACAAACTATCTGAGGCCTAACACTTTTTGCATTGCTGGTATATCGCTAGAACCAAGAGACGGAAGTCTCTGACTGTTAGAGTTCGATTTCCTTAGGGTCATGCAAGCGTTTTTCAATATCTCCACGGGTTCTTTGCTAACTCGTTCGCCTTCTTCTTCCGTATCGACACTCATTACCAGGTCGTCCATATAAAAGCTATCCCTTAACATCTGACATGTATGACCAAATTGGTTTCCTGGCGAGAAAAGTGCAGTCATAAAGTTGCAGTTAAACGAAAGAGGACTACATTTTACTCCAAAAGTGACTGTCGTCATTCTGTAGTCTTCATATTCGTGGTTCTGGCTGGACGATTTCAAAGAAGAGTGCCAAATAACACGATGGCCGTCACGGTCATTTTCATATAATGAAATATGGAGGAAAGCCTTTTCCACATCTTCCAGCCGAACATTTAGTAGGATCTTTAATATATCCGGGAGCAGATTCACACCCACATATAGCTGATCATTCTACGAAGCTACTTAATCTGTACTAGCCAAAGCACCGAATACAATTCTCATCTTCGTAGTTGTGCTTACAGACTTGTACACGGATCGATGGGGGAGATAAAATACAAGATTAGAAGCTTTACCTTTCGGAACTGGCTCAGCGATTCCATCTGTGATCAACTGTTGTAAGGCGGCATTGCATTTGTTAAACTTTGCAAGGACTCTTAACAACCAGGTACATAGTCTTTCTATTCAAAGTCGACCGATGTTTCTTTTTAAATATTTTCCACAATAAACAAAAAATGACAGCCACAAAAATGAAAATGCAGCGAAAGCCAGCCAGCGAACTGCAATCGCAAGAATCGGCGATTAGCACTTAACTTCGCTCAACGTCCTGAAACCCAATGACAAAACTGGTAACAAGCCATCACAGATGACGCTTCCGATGTGCTAGCTTTCGCCCCACCACTACTGCCAAACCCGTAGTTTGACAATAAATCGCAGCTGGCGCATGTAGAGAAACAGAAACATATAGAGCGGCGCTGTAAAAGAAGGCAAGAGCGTCTCTGGAGCGAAACGAACGAAAAAGAAAACACGAGTACCGGAACGAAGAATAAAAGTGTACGAGAAGCGTGAGATCGAGGAAATTGAGATGTTACAGCAGGAAAGACGTTCGCAAATCTTACAAGAAGGTAAGAAGAATACACCATGTCAACAAAGTACGAACAGAACCCTGCAAGATCGAACGAAGAAGAACCATTTCTCAAAGCTTGTTAAACCGCAGAAGGAACTTGCCAGCTAGAAGATGGGTCACATTTACTTTCACTCGAGCTCGACGAAATGAGAGTGCATATCCAATCTAAGTACAAGGCTGCCAGTACTGACAGCTTAGTTGTCGGGCTGTTCAATGCGTCGGGAGATGATTTTGTGAAGAATATGCGCAAAATAAACTTTAAAATATGACTGGGCGAAAGAATGCCAGAGGCATGGAAGCTCAACAATGTATACTTAATCCTTAGGAAAGGATGCATTCTTATCTGCGCTAACTATAGAAGCATCAATCTCCTCAACATCGCCCTTAAAAATATTCTCTGGCGTACTATGTAATCATCTAAAAGTCTTTGTCAATCAACTGATTTGTTCTTGTAGGTGCGGTTTCGAGCCTGGATAATCTATCATCGACCAGATTTCCACATTACGACAGATCTTAGAAAGGATCCTCAAATTCCAAATTGACACTCACCACGTATTTGCCGATTTTAAGGCCGCCTACAACAGTGTTTATTGGCAAAAATTATGCGGAGCCACGTACAGTTTTGGCATCGCTGTAAGACTTGTCCGGCTCAGCAGGATGACCATGGAGAAACCTCGATGTTCCTTCAAGATCGGTTATGGTTTTATCGAGGCCTTTGATATCGAAAAAGTTTTCCGAGAAGCCACAGTACTCTAGAGTATTATACGAAGTTCGCAAGCCAACAGTAGGGGTACAATTTTTCAAAAGTACGTGCAGCTACTTGCCTATGCAAATGACATAGACATTATCCGCAGAGCACGGCAAGCTGTTTGTGAGGCATTTGCAATATTGAAGAAAGAGCGGCGAAGATGAATCTGGAGGTAAACGAGGGAAAAACGAGCACATGCTATAACGACAAAACGTCCTAATTTGTTCTGAAACGTGAAAACAACCAAAAATCTCTTTGTTACGAATATGTTACATGCCGTACGGTGCTCCCATGGGAGGCACAAAATGAAAGCAGTTAGAACCCGACAATAACAAACATACGGTGACTGACATTTATCTGAAGCCTTTTGGTTTTTTCTAAAGTCGGTTACAGGAAAGTTTGGAAACAACACTGATAGAGACCAAACAGTTGGTTGACAAAAGGCTTCAGGCGGTCACACATCTACATATATTGACCACACAATCTACCTTCAACAGGAATTGTTCAGGAAATGAATTCCTCTATAGGCGAACTGTTAACATCGTATCAGACAAGTTAACTTGATGGCGAAACGATTCGACAAAAACGACGGCAAAAATGGACACTTCTCAACAGTGGACTTAGCATAACGAAAACATCGAATTTGATGGTCCGATTTTAAGTACGAACATTGGAAAAAAACGGAGAATCTGTCTCCAGAGCACGCGCGGCAGGTGAAGTCTCTACCTGTGAAGAAACTAAGGCAATGAAAAACAATGGATAGGCAATCCAGATTACATCCTTCCGAAGTATGAATGGACAGCACTGTTGTTTTCAAGTTTTTCAATAAAATGATAACAGTAGTACGGATTCCTAGTAAATATGTAGTAGAAAAGCTGTGTTCTTATCCTGTATAAGGGCAAAAGTACGATACGAAAGACTAATAACAACCGATCGGTAGCTCCAATGTTGCATACAATTTAAATTTTTGAGTGAGTCCTTACAGTTGGCAACGCAATATAATTAAATTTGGTGGTAGCCAATGCTTGGCTTAAATTTTCAGACCTAAGTGCATCCTACAAGCTGCTATGCTTTGAACACCACGTCATTAGTGAGGCCACCTAGAGCCTGCTGATATTTTTGCACTAACAATTTCTCTTTCGGCTCCTTCTTCGACCTTAGGCTGGAAATTGGGCTATTACTTGTTGGACCGAATTCGACAAAAACGACCATGACATTCGTTGTGGTGGCAAAACTATTTGATCTCCTCAGCCTGAACTGTTTTCCCAGTGTGTAAGCCATTGCGAATTTGCATGCATCAAATCGATCCAATAAAACATGACTCGGAAGTACGTGTATTTGCGGGAGACTCCATGTTAAAAAGCCGATTGTGAAGAGGCTCTTCTGATATATCCATACCAATGAAGATATTTGGGATTCCTTGATCATAATGAAAACATCAATTTAACGAAGAGGCCAAAGGGAACGTATCTCTGTAACTCAAACTGAAAATTTCCAACATAGAGCAGACTGTGCAATGATATTAAGGCTGCAAACTTAGCTAGCCCGTCAAGAGGTGTACATAGTAACAATATAGATGAGTGTAGAGAAGCTGCAACAAATGATGTGATTATACGCCTAACATAGTTGACAACTCTTCAGTAATTTGAGAGTAAACATAGAGCTGATACTGATCTGATACTCATCATAACAAATATCTTCTTTACAACATAAAATTTGTTGCCTAAACATTGCGGTAGTAAAAGGAGTTTCGGACCTGAAGCAATGGAGACTTACCGTATCAGCCGCTGTCAGATTAATACCCAATCCACCGGCTCTTGTTGAAAGTAGAAAGACAAAAATATCAGCTCGATTCTGGAAATCGGCTACCATATCACGACGAGCTGATATTTTACTCGAACCATCTAATCTCATGTAGCGATGTTTCCGATGCCACATATACTCCTAAAAAGAAAACCATTCAACTCATTGTTCATTCACTGACTGCTGACTTATAACCAACCTCCAGCAAATCAATCATCTTTGTCATTTGTGAGTAGATCAACACTCGATGCCCTTGTGCCTTCAGTCTAGTTAGCAAACTATCCAACACGGCCAACTTGCCAGCATCAGAAACAAGTGTCTGTTTATCAGGTATCACAATTGATGACCAACCGTACTTTGGTTTACACAAAACCAAACCGTCATTTAGCAAATTATAACCATTTTGATTATCACAATGTATATGACGAATGTGAGCCCATTCTGCTGCTCGACTTTCGCAACTAGAATAAAAAGATTTTCATAAATAAATCAGATGCATTTCTTACTTTCTAGGTGAACTTACTAAAGCCTTCTCTTGACAGCTTGAACTCTCTGACCCAGGCCATATAAAAACCGCGGCATTTCGATGCGTTCACAGGTATACTTCTTCGACGGTCGAGGAATGTGTGGAAATTCTGGTAGGAGAATTGTAGCAGCTTTTAAATTCTTGTCAGGATTCTTTGGTGGGCGACCTCTTGGGGGAGATGTAAATATTTTTGGTTCCTCTTTAATGATGATTTGTTTGGCATAGTCATCATCCGCATCGATTTCGGATTGTATTGAACTGTTTGCATCGGCAGTGCTGGTTGATCTGATTTCGGTTATTTTGCGTTTCCGACTTCTGATTACACGATGTTCTATGGTTTCTTGCATATTAGTAACTTGATAATCACTAAATGCATAGACAGAGCTCTCTACGGATGTCTGGAATAAAAAAAAAAACAGATAGAGATAAGTTTGAAATTAAATTAAAAAAGCCAAACGAGCATTCTGGAAACTGACAAAAAAGAGGAACCTTTCTAGCTCCAAAACGCCTGATGGATATCCACATGCGCACAAATTCTGACAACCAACTTCTATCTATCCATGCTTATTGCAAAGGTAAATCGGTGGAAACATTGCTGAATACACTAGTACCTGTCTTCGACTATTCCTTTTATCATAAAAAGTATGCGATGATAGCCTTTCTACATATGTAGATATGTATCCGAGTATTATCGGAGACGCTTTTAACAATGTCAGCACATCAGCGATCGCAAATGTACTGCGAACTCTGGATGGTCTACCTCACATGGTGAGTTGATAAATCTTCTGCTGACTAGCCAATAAAAACGGGTGGGACATCTAACAAAAGATCTTTGAGTAGAGGAACATCGAAAGGTGCTGTTCTATTCCAGTTCTCTGGAATATGGTCGTTAATGAATCTCTTTGAAGCGGAGGATTGCAAATTGACGCAGATGACTTTTTTTCCTTTTTTTTTTTCTAATCAGCGCGCCATACAGGTGAAGAAAACTTAGGAAGAAAGAGGAAGAAAGGGAGATACCGATGTACATTGGTTTTAAATGTTTGCAAGTTATAATGAATAGGAAATAGAGAGCTCGGCAGGGAATTGCGTAAGCGAGTTGTACGGCTTAGGAATGGATCACGATATTTCAGAGTACGCGCGTAAATGGGCTTGAAGATATACTGATGATGAGCATTCGAGCACTGGTGGTGAAAACAGCGATATAGCAAGGTGAGTCAAGAGACATTATGTCAGTGTTCAAGCGGGTCAATTTACTGTGCAATATTGTCGCCACCAATGAGTTTTATCACACGGTTTTGAATATTAGCTAGCAAGTGCAAAGAGGTTTTGGGGGCACCTGACTAGATGTGGGCATTGTATTCCGATTTTGAGCGTCTTTTAGTCTATTAGATTGAGGGCAGATCGGTGGGGGTGAAATATTTCCTACATCGCTTGAGGAAACCTAGACATTTCGCAGCATTTTTGGCGACATCAAATAAGTGGTCACTCCAATGTAGGTTGTCATTTTCACACATACCGAGAATGGAAAGTCTTTCGGTTTCGATGATGCAAGTGCCGTTCATGGATTATAACTGCGTATTTAAATTTCGCTTAAACGACAGCGGACAGCATTGAGTTTTGGAAGCATTAAATTTCACTCTGTTGGTGGTTCCATTTCCCATTTAGTAATGCCGTTTATATCGGAATTTAATGAGTTTAGCATATGCTGCCATTCCCGTTCTGGTTCCCGTTCTACAGCCGAAGAGCAGGGACCTGAGTCTGGGAACGAATATGAAAAGCAGAGAGTACTGTCGTCAGCAAAGGAATATATTGAACTAGAAGTCGCAGACGAGAGATCATTGATAAAATTTAAAAAAAAAAAGAGTGTCGGAGACAGAACGGAGCCCTCCGACACAACAGCAGAGAGTCGTCGATCCCAAAAGCACGCATTTTCGACAAAAGAGCCTGATGCCAAATTCAGTCAACTATCTTGCTTTTGCCAGGTTGGTGCACGCTTTGGTTCTACTTTTCGGTGAGGCATGCCATGAAATCACCAGTGAACCTGTTGCTACAAAACCTGTATTGCCGATCATTGAGAAGATTTCGTCTTTCGATATATCTCACGAGCTGGCGTGCGTCTTTATGAAGAGAGAGAAGGTGCGTGTTTTTTAGGGACAGGCTGGACAAATGCTCTTTTCCATTTATGAAAAAAACTTACGCAGTGGTTTTCCCAGCGAGGAAGAACACCTCTTCAGAAAAAGGGAATATATACCATCTGGACCAGCGAATTTGTGCATGTTAAGATTTTTGAACACTCTCGCGAAAGTGGATTCGTCTTATTGAACATTCGATACACTCAATTTCAATTTTTTTTTTCAATTCAATTAATTTTTATTTATATGCGTTTCCGCGAAGCCTTAGGGGCTTTTCTGCAGAATGTTGTGTTTCTAACATTAGTAATTGAAATTAAGTAAGCTTAGTTTAATAAACATTCAATACAAGATTTACGCGAAAAAATTATTCGACATAAGTAATTTTGATCGCTTTGGATTTAGATTTACTTTAAGATTAAAATATTTTAACAATTTAACTTTTTTAACATTGTATTCAGATTAAAAACATTCAATTGTTAGAATTTTGATTTAAAAGAAAGTTTTTTATGTCTTTTTTTCTAGTTTTAAAATTTCTAACGTTTTTTAGCTCTTGCGGAATTGTGTTGAGAATTTCAGGCACATTGCATTTCAACTGTCTTCTTCCATAGTTGTTGTAGAATCTGGGTTCTTGAAGCATACCTTGTGCATGTCTTCTTGTGTTTCTCCCATGGTTAATTGGAGTGATGAATCTTGTGTCGTCATAATACTCTAATATAATCGTCATCTTGAAGATGTCTTCCACATTAAGGACATTGAACCTTCCTCTCTCGGTTACATTTCGATGAGTAAATATATTTATCTTTTTCAGTGCTGCAGTTTGTAGTTTCTGAAGTTTTTTTAAATGAGTTAACGATGCATTACCCCAGGCAAGTATTCCATATCTTAGTTTGGATTCCACTAGCGCAAAGTACACTTGTCTTAGCACAGATATTGTAGTTTGGTACTACAGATGAGTTAGTGCGTATAATGCTCTTTTAAGACTAGAACGTAACTCATCAATGTGCTTATCCCACAGAAAGTTATTGTCGATTATCACTCCTAGATTTTTGTAATTTTGAACTATATCTATTGGACAGCTAGTCGAGGTATGGCAGTCATCATTCCTACAGTATATTTGTTGTTCGGTAGCCTTGAACTGCGGATTTCTTATATGCATCATTTTTGTTTTGGATGAGTTGATCATTAAACCATAATCGTGACACCATTTTACTGCATTATCAAACTCTTCCTGAATTACTCGTATTGTTGTTGCCGTCTGCAAAGATCTGTGACATACCACTATCGCTGTATCGTCGGCGTAAGCATAGGGTTTGGCTCGCTTGAAAATGCGGAGAAGCTCATTAGCGTACAGTATAAACAGAATCGGACCCAGTTTCGATCCTTGCGAGACTCCGTATTCTGCATGTTCTTTTTGGCTATGGGTCTCGCTGATCTTGACACAAAAAAGCCTGTTATGTAGATATTCCTTTAGCCAATCGGCCAGTAATCCTCGTATTCCTATACGTTCGAGAGCATCTATTAGCTTAGCGTGATTGAGCGTGTCAAAAGCTTTACTAAAGTCCATAAATATGACCAAGACGTGGTAACTTTTGTTAAGATTTTCATTGACATGGTTTGCGAATTCTCCTAATAGTTTACCAGTGCTTTTATTTTTCTGGAAACCGTATTGATTTTCGTGGATGATGGAGTGTTTTTCAATAAAATTCTGCAGCCTGTTTGTTATGACTTCTTCGAGGCACTTTTCTACTACTGGCAATATGGATATTGGACTGTAATTGTTGAGCTGACTTTCTGTACCATCTTTGTATATTGGCCTGACCACAGCAGTTTTTAAGGCTTCTGGAATTTTTGCTTGTGTAAGAATCGGCGCAAAAATTACAGCGTGAGTTTTGATATCCAACGCTCCAATTCCATCAATACCAGGCGACTTATTTTCGTCAAGCAAACCAATTATTGTTGACATTTCAAATACATTTGTTTCTTGAATAAAAATTGATTTATCTAGCGTTTTATTTAGGTGAATCCATGTAATCGAGTCGCATTGGTGCACAATGTTTTCAATTTGTTCTTTAAAGTTTTTTGCACATTCGCTAGCGAGATTGCTCACACACATTTGACCAATGAAATTCTTAATTATAGTTTCATCTAGGCTAGGCTTTTTCCTTCCCATTATCTCGTTTATTAGGCTCCATGTTTTTCGGGGGTTTGATTTGATCTGGTTGACCTTGGTTTTGTAAAAAAGAGATTTTTGCGTTGTTATTTCTTTGTTTAGTTTGTTTCGAAAAGTCTTATAATCCAGTTCGAAAGTCCTGCTCAATCTGTTATTTTTCCATCTTTTGTATAACTCATCCCTTTTTTTACACTTAGCTATTAAGTCATGTGACATCCATGGGTTATGCTTTCTTTCGTTTTTTATTGTTCTTACAGCTGTAGACTTTTCGTATATGCTTTTAATTTTATCGACAAGTTTTTGGTAAAGAGAAATTGCATCATTTTCATTAATCACTTCTTCCCAATTTATTTCGGCGATTAATTCGTTTACCTTCGCGTTGCATATAAGTGACATGCTGGCCAGTTTTTCTTTTACGACTGATTGTTGCGAATTCGCAAAATATAGGGTTGGGTAATGATCTGTTATACAGCTTTCAATCACCGCTGAGTTTATTTGGTAATCCGTTGCATTAATTAAAATGTGATCAATTGTCGATTTTGTTCCCGTCTTCGGATCTATTCTAGTATAATCTGTTATTACATTCAATAACCCCAGTGACGACAGCATCTCTAAATATTCTTTTACGCCGTATAAATCTAGACCTTTAACATTAATATTCATATCTCCCATTACTACAATATCTCTTTTTCCCAATTGTTCAATATCGTTTCTGAATTCTTCTATAAACGCTTTTTTGCTATGACCTGGTGGTCTGTATATCCAAAAATACATATTTGTTTTTATTGTTTTCCACAATTCGAATTCGGATGCTTTCGTATGACACGCTTTCAGATGTAAGTGGTGTGTATTCTAAGCCATCTCGAATTAACATTAAAATCCCACCAGCTCTGCGATTTTTTCTATTCAGAAATTTAGTTTGAAAGCCATCTAGCCTATAAAACGTTTGTTCTTCTTCCTCTATATTTGTTTCAACCAATACTATAATTTTTAATGCATTAATAAAGCGGTTTATATTCAAGAGTAACACAAGTGGTTAGTGTGACGGGTGAAGCCATCAAATATGATGTTGTTTCATTTGACGGCTTCAAGTCGCCTGGTACCGATGGCATATAACCAGACATGCTACAAAAAGGTTACAGCTGCTGGCAACACTTAAGAGAATTTTCACGTATTGTCTGGCACTATTATATATGTATATCGAACCTCTGGTGGACAGTAAGAGCAGCCTTTACACCGAATTTGGAGCAGATAACAACAAACTCGCCAAGTCTGACTTCCTTCATGTTGAATGGCATGGAGAGAATAATGGAGCCGCATGTACGCGAAACTGCTTAAAGAATGCATTCTCTGTTCAAGAAGCAACATGCTTACCAATGCGCAGAAACTGCGGTTCAAAATCTGGTAGGCAGAATGAAAGGCGCATTTGAAAAAACGCGTTCGACAACGTATCTTTTGACAGCATGTGTAACTCGGCCAGACAACACAGCATAGACGAATCACTAGTTCTATGGATAAGGTTGCGGCCAATATGTGATGGTGGCCACTGCTTAGTGCTCTCAATAGTTTAGGGTTAGGCATCTAGAGATGTAGCTGGACCGTCTATTGAATTATACCGAGCGAGTGGCAGGCCTAGACGTGCTCGACGATTGGTGCACCCAGAAATAGGCGTTCAGTCAATCCTCTCAAACTGAGGTTCTTTTCGTCACGAAAAGGAGTAAGCCAGCTTGTCTGACTCGCGTAGTATTTAAAGCCATCACCCTTCGTTTACCTTAGTATCTGGCTGTCATCCTAGATAATAACGACTAAACATATCACGTCGAAAACTTCCAAGGCTGTATCGACTTCGTGGCAATAAAGAAGGTTTCGGCAAGACATAGGGCTTGTCAACGATTAATGTCCTTTGGATCAACACGGCTTTTGGTACAACACGGACAGAGGTTTTGATGACTCTGCATGCCGACTGTCTTTTGACTCTGGCCTTATAGGCACACCAAAAAAGGAGAATTTTTCAGCACCTGAACCTGCGTTCGGTGATGGCTTCCATTGACAGTTGGGTTTCTTATGCAGATGGCATGAGTCTCCAAGATGCTGGTAAGCAACTCTCCCGCTGTCTCTCAGTAGGAAAGACTGCAGGCTGCTTACTTGCGTTGTAAGGATGCACTATGCTTTTGTTAAGCACTTAAGTGTCCCGAGCATAAATGACAGAACATCTTGCGATGCTTGCTGTGAGCAAACCTCAAAAAGCCCAACCCAAACAAAAAAAAAAACTGACTTGATAAACGCAACTTTTGTTTCATGAATTCTGATTTCGTTCACTTTTTGCATCTCTTACATCTGTTTATTTTTCCCATGGCTGGGCAGTTACAAGTATTTTACAGATTTGGATAAATTCCTGATACAGTTGCATCGGCTAAATCACTTTCCGAAACATATAAGGTGAACAAGTAAAGCAGAAGCAGAATCAAGAAGAAAGAAGATGCGCTAACGAAATTTGTCTCTAATGCTGAATCTGGAGCGGGAAAGCATGTGACTTTGAGAGAGTATGAGTTTCCACGTATGGAAAAAGCGTTGTATGAATGGTTTCTAGGGAACCAAAAACTAAATATGCCAATTTCCATCGAAGTCCTAAAAGCACATGCATGTAAGTTGCACAAAACAATCAAAGAAGAAACAGGATCCTTCAACGCCAGCAATGGCTGGTTTTCAAACTTTAGAGAACGGAATGAAGTTTGCATGCTTAACATTTGTGGCGAAAAGTTGTGAAAAACTGTGGAGTTCGAAAATAAAATCAAAGAGATCGGTTTATCTTCTGCTTCTTCTTCTATTAGCACAACAGCCCATTATGAACTTTGGCTTTCTTCACGCTTTCTGCTTTTCTCTTCCAGTTTTGGACTGTTGGATGTTATTTAAATCTTCTTCAATGCTGTCAAATCCATCTTAATATTGCTCTGCCCATTTTTCTTTTTCCTTCAGGTTGCCATTATTTTCTTTGTTTTCTTTCTTGTGGTAAGCGTTGAACGTGGCTGATCCATCTTAGTCTTTGAGCTTTGATATGTCGTACTATGTTTTCGCCTTCTATTAGATTGTCGATTTCGTTGTTTGTTCTTATAGTGTATGCACCCATCTGTGTTTCTTTTTGCTCCATACATTTGTTATTCTTCGTTCAAAATTTTTTAGTTTGCTCTCGTCATTTCCATATTGATTACCGGTCTAATCAAGGTTTTGTACCGTTTCAGAGCTCTGCTTAATAGTATTGATGCTAACAGTTTTTTTAAGCCCATGGTAGCATTTGCTGGCAGCTTTGAGTCGCTCATCAATGGTCCTAGATATTTAAAGTTGTCTACACCTTGTGTTGCTTGTGTTTATTTTAAATCCTACCTCGTTGATATCTTTCTCTAATTTTTTCAAATATCTTTTTCATTGTACTTTAGTTTTTACCGACTATTATTGGGTATATAAATAAATTCGTGCGGTTTTTTTTCAAAATTCGAACGTTTATTTAAGCAAAACATGTACAATAGTATTATTCAAAGTATTGCCCATCTGAAGCTATGACTTTTTCCATCTTTCTGGCAATTTGTGGATCCTATCCCAAAAGAACTGCGCCGGCTTGGCAGCCAAGAATGAATCAAGCCAATTTTTGATATTCTGCTCTGATGTGAACCGTATTTCAGTGAGCGCGTTCTGCATCGACCGGAACAAATCGTAGTCAGAAGGGGCAAGGTCTGGGCTATAAGGCGGGTGGGGTAAGACTTCCCATCCACTGTTTTCCAAATAGTTCTTAACCGGAATAGCAACGTGGGGCCGAGCGTTGTCATGATGGAAAATTATTGAATCGTGTCTGGTCGTATATTCCGGGCGTTTTTCGGGGACTGCTCTCTTCAAACCGATTAATTTTGTTCGGTAGCGTTGTCCATTGATGGTTTCACCCGGTTTTAGCAGCTCATAATACAGCACACCCATCTGATCCCACCAAATACAGAGCATTACCTTCGCGCCATGGATATTCGGCTTTGCCGTTGATTTGGCTGGTTGGTCGGGTTTCACATATCATTTTTTGCACTTGGGGTTGTCGTAATGGATCCATTTTTCATCACCAGTAACAATCCGATGCAAAAATGACTTCCTTTTGTGGCGTTCCAGCAGCATTTCGAACATGCAAAACCGCCTTGAGTTCATGTGGAACCCAATTTCCTTGCTTTTGAATATATCCAGCTGCTTTTAAACGTTTTGAAATGGCTGCTTGAGTGACACCCAAAGATTCTGCGAGCTCTTCTTGTGTTTGGCAACAATCTTCATAGAGTAATGCTTCCAGTTCTTCATCTTCAAACTTTTTTGGCTGCCCAGGACGTTCATCGTCTTCCAAGCCAAAATCACCACTTTTAAATCGTGCAAACCACTTTTTGCACGTTCGCTCAGCTAGCTCATGTTCACCATAAACTTCTACCAAAATACGATGACTTTCGGCAGCAGTTTTCTTCATGAAGAAGAACTCCCCGCAAAAACACTTTTTCAGGCACAAAGTTCGACATATTTGAGTGAAGAAAAATTATTGTTGTTTACGCTTCAAATGAATGACATATAATGAGATGACGTACAATGACAGTAGCTTTCCAACGCATGTTTCAATGGAATAATACAAGTTACGCCATCTCTTAGCAAACTGCACGAATTAAGTTATAGACCCAATAGAATTTCGTCAGCGTAGGCATGTATCTGGTAGGATTTGTTGAAGATAGTTCCATTGTTCTCAAGTTTGCCTATTGTACGGTATTACGTTTCCTTTTTTGACCCCAGGGTTGACGGTATACATTTCCGATAGCTTTAAAATTCGCCGTAAAGTGCCATAAGTGAGGCCCAATTGTTGACTTCGGCGACGAATTGAGGTGCCTTGTTGGTTTTGAACACTTTCGCCGACAGTGGGGATGATTTGGCGAGCACGTGCTGGCTAAGCATGCCGATATGGAGTTTGACTCGATACCGAACCGGTTTCTTCAAAACGCTTCACCATTTCACGTATTTCGGACTGACTAGAGCGATTATGTTGCCCAAAAGTTTCACCAATTTTACGAAATGTTACTTTTACAGATCGCCCATTTTCGTAGTAAGATAGAATAACAAAAATGCTTTGTTGCGTGGTAAAGGACTCCATGGCTAAAATTGTCAAAGATTGCATGACATCTGTCAAAAGGACCAACCACATTGAATTCAGTAAATGACTGTAATTGACAACCAACATCCACACCATCTATTGGCTCACCCTTTAAGGACTGTAACGAATAAAATCTGTAAATTTTAATACGGGCTATACTTCCAATGCGTAAAAATTGCAATCCCATTTTGTACCCAAAATTAGCCTGTATATTCTCTAGTTTCAGTTTGTTATTGATTTTAGTTCGGTGCGGTTTAAAATATTTGTAAAATATGAGTCAAGAGGAACGCCTGTAAAAAGATCATCGACAAATGGCTGGAAAATACTTCGCCTCCAAACCATTTCATCGCAAAAAATTGAAACATAGCACGCAGTACAGTGGATTCTGTTATTAAACGATATTTGGAGGCGTTGATCGTTGAGCGAAAACTGAAAAGTGGAGCACATGATACAAATTTGGACAGGAAAATAGTGGGTACCATCGTAAAAAACTGGACTATGTCATCCAGAGATGTTGCTCGGAAATGTAATACCAACCAAACAATGGTACAAAGATCTAAAACACGTAACGGTCTAAAAACACGAAAAAAACAAAAAATACCAAAAGTTACTGGAAAGCAAAAATAAGGCATAAAAACACGAGCCCGAAAGCTATACGAGTTGATCGGCAACAAGAAAACGTGCTTGGTTTTGGATGACGAAACTTATGTCAAAGCCGACTTTACTACTCTTCTAAGTGCGTAGTTTTACAACTCGTTTGAAGCTGAGATTCTCCCGCAATCAACAACATCGATTGGGATGGAAAAATTCGGGTCAAAATATCTCGTTTGGCAGGCCATTTGCCAATGTGGACACAGAAGCTCATCGTTTATTACAACGGGAACATTTAATGGAGATATGTACATTAACGAGTGCCTAAAAAAACGGTTGATTCCTTTCTTAAACAAACACGAGAATTCAACATTATTTTGGCCAGATTTAGCTTCAGCTCACTATGCTCATGCGACGTTGAGCTTTCTTGTTGCTAAAAATGTCGACTTTGTCTCCAAAGGCATGAATCCACCGAATGTTCGACATTGGGCTTTGGTCAAAGCTAAATTGAGGAAAAGTGAGCAGTGTGCAAAGGACGTAAAAGATTTTAGTGCTAAATGGAAAAGAGCTTCCAAAACGATCACGGATGTAACTGTCACCAACCTTATGAAGGACATTCGAAAGAATTTGAGGAAAGAATGGGAATCCAAATAATTTTTTTATTTTTTTGTAATTGTGAATGGATTTAATAAAAACAGAGTTTTAAAGGAAATAAAAAAAATGTACATGAATTATGAAAATATTTCTTTTTTTTACTTTGAAGTTTCCAAATTTTATTCGTTTCAGTCCTTAGTTCTGTGTATGAACTTTGTCCTAATTCTAAGTCATGCTCATTCTTCTTCAATTAAATTCAAACCTTCTCTCCTATACATTGCAAATGATTATTGATTGACCTAATTGGCATAAAGAACTTGTACCATCACACCAACCATGAGACCTATCCGAATGAAATTAGCTCCTCTTTAGTCCAACAAGTTCCGTGTTTTGAACGTGATTCGAATTTGAACGGGAATTCGTCTCATCTACTGGAATCTCTAGAGTTGTATGATGTCAAATGGGAGACGTACCAATCTCCTTGACCTATTTATTTTGCTAAAAAAAGCCTACGCATCCTATTTCGAATCTGCAGGACATGTTACCACACAATAATCCTTAGATTTTCCCTTTCCTACACGTATATCCCACCCATTTGGCTGTAATTCAAATCACGTAACGAATTTAAAATAAAGAAGTTTTCGTGTACGTGCGTTTACTTCAATGTAGAAATCTGTGCAAATTTAAATTGAGGATAAACACCATCACCGTTCCCACCTGTTTCCTTGCGAAAGTTGTTTACGTTTCGGGTGGAAGCCACAAGATATTCGCATCTAAAAATGATTTACAAAAACGTTTTAAGTCCTTGAGCACCATGTAAAAGCCTCTGCAATGGATTTCGACGAGCAGCAAAAATGAATTTTTTTATAAATTAAAAGGTCAAAGGTTGCAGAAGGTGAATTTAAATGTAGAAGCCACTGGGGCAGAGTGGCTTATGTGGAAATTGTTCGCTAAGCAAACACTTTTTATTTAAGCTTTCGCCTATTAAGGGACTCGGATTTTGTTGTTTTTGAATGGAGTGAATGGAATACTTCCACGAATAAGGAGCGAAGGTGGATGAATAAATTAACTTTTACCTACACCACATGTGTACGGCAAAGGGGAGAAAGCGAATCTCAAAATAGTTAGATGCGCTAAAGGAGAATGGGATGATTCATACGGTTTGATTCTCTGTCTTCATTATTTCAAAAATCTAGTCTCGACCCATAGGTTGCAAGAACCTGCATTCTAATACAGGAACTATCGCAATCCAATCTTCCATTCGAGAGATGTTTTACATATGCTGGTGTTCTATCCAAATTGTAAAAAGTTCTTCAGGATTTGGTATATCTCAGTACAAAGCAGGCATTTTTGAAAGGTCTTCCTCATTGTTGAGAGAATCCTCTTCAAAACCAAGCAGTAACAGCACGCCGCACTGTGTCGAAGTTAACTCAACAGGACACTCAATCATATCAAGATCGTAGTGCATCGTAACCAATCAATCAAAATGTGCTCAGCATTCCACTATAACGACTAGGAATCAAAGACAATGCTCTACAATAAGAAAATGCAATTGACCACGGCATTAGGCGTAGTTAAATTCGACGTGAACGAGGTCTCCAGCAAAAAAAAGTCTCAACTAAGCTGCAACTGTCTCTAACAAGGAACTCTAATTTGGTTAAGCGCAACTACTGTTTGTGGGTGTCACCTAACATGAAATCTTCCCCTATCCGAGTCAGAACTCATATGGAAGAGTTCTCGTGGCCAATGCACGGTTTCTGGACTTCGTTGATATTGCTGTACGCGGTGTACTGTCTATCGCATAGCTTTTTCCAAGAATTGAGCGATATAAACAGGAAAGAGCGACATAGGGACCTGGGTTATTACTTATTTACTTCGATTGCGTCCGCTGGACCTGGGCCTCAACCAATACGCCTTTGAAGTTAGCGCGGTCTCTGCTGAGGTCTTACTCTAATGCGTTGTCCTTTCGGGTTGCAACACTCTTTGGACTGGTGCGCAGTCGCTCATTCGCTTTACATTGCTTAGTCAGTTAAATCTCCTCCTTCGAACTCCGTTAACCCAGCGGGACCAAAACTCACTCGAAGCATTTTGCGTTCATGCTTCCGTACCATAAAGTAGGACTGGGATAATGAGGAGCTTATACAGAATCTCCTTAGTCTCCTCATTCTCATACTCATTTGCCTTTTTAGGCCGAAGAAACAGCGGTTGGCTTCGTTTGATTTCTCTACAGATGTCATTAGCAAATTTAAAAGAGGAGCCGAGCTATACAAAGTCGCTCAGTACCTCAAAAAGTTATATCTGTCTATTGTGATGTCCTGTCCGATTCGTCGATGTTGAGTGTCCCTTCTTGTTAACATGCTGGAATTTTGCCCTCATTCACGACTAAACCCATTTTTGACGCTTGTATATCTATACTTGCGAGCGTACCAGTGACAGGTCGCTGTGTTCTGTAAATGATGTCAAGGTCATCGACGTCTTTTGAAAGACTGTGCTTTCAGTGTTCGCTTGTTTCATGACAGCGCATCACATTGCCTAAATTTTTTTCTGACATTAAAGATCTAAAGAGATTGTCTCCGACCTTTACGGAGCAGCGAGTTTTCTCCATCTCTATTCTGCACAATCTGACGAGTTTGACAGGGATACTAAGGCTAGACATGGCCCTGTATAGTTCGTCTCTATAGATGCTGTCATATGCTGCCTAAAAGTCGATGAAAAGGTGGTGCATGTCAATTTTAACTCCTTGAGTTTTTTTCTAGGATCCTCCATAGTTTGAATATTTGGACTTACTGGGCCTAAAACCGCACTTATAGGGACCAATCAGATCGTTGATAAATGGCTTCAGGTGTTCATATAAGACGGCGGATACGATCTTGTATGATATGTTAAGGAGATGGATGCGTCTATAATTGGAGCAGTTTCTTGTATATCTTGAGTTGGTGCATACTCTCCATTAACTCATCTCATTCTCTCTTAAAGAGCTCGGCAGGTAGGTCGTCTAATCCAGCAGCTTGGATATTGCTAACCTCACCTCCTTTTGATCGGGTGGACGGATATGGATTCTGTTCGCAGTTTAAGAGTCTATAGAAGTGGAGTTTCCATATCCGCAGTGACTCTACTACTAAGTTTCCTTGTTCATATCTACAGGCTTCTGTTCGAGTCTTATTACCTTGACACATTCTTTTTAGTTTTTGGTAAAACTTCCAACCTTGTTGCTGGGGTAGCACCTCTTTATTCCTCGTTCGCGTCCTTCTCATAACGACGTTCTCCCTTCTCTTTTGCTCGTACATCATACGATCGCGGCTAGTATTTTTCATCAAACCTACGTAAAGGTGGTCGGCTAAAAATCAGAACATCAGTTGAGGGGTTTCTGATAGCTTTTTGGCATCGATGTCACTGCTCTTCAGCACTTGACGTTGGTTGCGTTGGATGGACATGTCGAGAAGTTGAAGGATATGCGATAGGCAAAGGCTCTGGTGGTTTCTTGGGATTGCATTTAAGTCTCCTCACAGTATTTTTTCGTTGTTGTGGTGTTTGATATATCCGTAGACATATCAACGAGGTCTATAACGCATCTATAATGCTAGAGGCGTTTATTGCGTGGATGGCAACATGATCAATTTGGCTGACAGTTTGATGATCAAGTAACCGCCATTTCCCTTTGTGGATTTTAATGCGGGACAACCGTGTGCTAGCTATAATGAGCCCCGCAGCAAAGTCAATAAGTCATAGTCCGTGTGGCGACTTCCTATTTTGGCGTTAAAATCATCTAAGACGTCATACTTTAGATATTGCTCGTAAGTTTTATCAAGGAGTTCGTAGAAACATTCTGTGGTGGCGTCGTCTTTCCATAGTGGCGCACGTTAGGCCTTTGTTAGCGAATTTAGGCTTGATGCGAATTGTAATAAGGCGCTCGCTCATTTGTCGGAAACTCAAGACTTCTTGACCAAGTATGACAAGTCCGCATCTGAATGAACGCTGTTTCTTTTCCCTATAGCAATCACCATAGTATGTATCAGTTTTTCATCCTACTTATGCTCGGCCCATCCGACCGCACTTCCTGGATGGCGGTGATATTCGGTTTATACCAGCCGAGGGCCTTTGCTAGGTATTCGGCTGCGCGCCGTCTATTCAAGGTTCGGACATTCGAACGATTTGAACGTCGTTGTGCCTTTGTTGTTCTGCAGGGGTCGTGAACAGTATTCGACCTTATTTGAGGTTTTTGGCTGCTGTACAACAGTGAGATTTTTACGATACGCATAACCCCCGACTCTGGGGCGGATATTCCGGGGTCAGTAACACACTTCGGGAGTATGAGAGCTCCAGTTGATCCTTTAGAGCGTTGCCATACTGTCTGTTGAAGCCACCGTTGATTCAATGATGTGAATTCATCCGCCGTACATCCTCCTTCCAGTCATTTCTAACCACGAATTATAGTGCTTTTATTTTTTCTTACTTAAGTTCGGCAAGTTACGTCCGGTTGGACCCGGTTACCAGTACCATCGGCAACCACGAGGAGGTAAAATAACAGTCGATGTGTAGTCATAGCTCCAGTACTGGGTATCGCCAAATTGACGCCTCTCAGTGTCTATCCTAATCGACGAAAAACTTGCCAAGTAGGGTGATTTTTTCGTGGTCCCTGACGTTGAAATAGAATAAAAATGTCAGGAACTGCTAAATGCTTATTTGACTTCTTTTCTGTACAATTTTTACAATGAAACACTTTGTTGCTTTGAAAATCAGTCCTCGATCATGCTAACGTGTTTAGAAGAAAACAAGCGGTCCAACAGTGCCAACAGCTAAAACAATTAAACGGTTAGTGACCAAATTGAATGAAAGCAGTAGTGTGACAACATCTAAGCCAAGGACTTAGGCGGTCCATGTCGAAGTAATGAAACCTTTTTTTTATTGGAAGATGCTATAATTTTTGGAAATGGAGGCAAATGTCAATTCTACTTTGACATTTGTGAAGAAAATAGATACAAAATAGACGTCATCAAGAACGCGAAATAGTTCGTCGGTGGTTTTGGCGTAGCGAGTATTTCGGCGCAGATTTCCCGGTCCCAACTGGACAAATACTACGACGTTTAGTTGCTCGCCTAAAAGATTATGGGAAAACAAGAGATCCTCCCTTGCGTGCCACGCAATTGGGCATCAATCGGGGGTCTCTACAGAGAACTTTGGTGAAAGACTGTAAGATGTTCCCTTACAAAGTGCAAACAGTGCATCAGTTGTTAGCTGTTGACGGCAAAGCGCGTCTAACCTACGCTCAAGCCATCCTGAATCTCGACCACGAGGGAGACAACTTTTCATCGAAAATCATCATGAGCGACGAGGCCCATATGATGTATATGAGAATAAGCAAAATTATCGCACCGAAAATCCGCGTATAACCCTCGAAAAGCCATTATACCCGCTCAAAGTCACTGCATGGTGCGTGGTTTACGGGTCAAACGACTACTGTGGACAACGAGCGCTACGAGCCATGTTCAACAATTTTCTCCTTCCTCAATTGGTTGAATTGTCACTGGAGAACATGTGGTTCGAACAGGATGCAGCAACGGCGCATACTGTACGAACCACAACCGAAATTCTGAGGGCTGCATTTCCGGGTCGCCTAATCTCTCATTTTGGCGATTTGCACTGGCCGGCAAGATCGCCTGATGTAACCGTTCTAGACTTCTTTTTGTGGGGTTTTTTGATGTCACGAGTCTATGTCAACATGAATGCGGGGACCTGTCGCCAGAAGTTCTGGCAAAAGTGATGGAAAATGCCACAAATCGGGCCGAATGGTCATCAATTCTGGGAGCGGGGCATTTTCTCGACTTAATGACAAAAAAATTAAGGCATCAAGTAACCATAATCCAAAAACAGAACCAAAGCCAAAGAACATCGGGTGACAACTTTTGCGCCACTTTGTATATTGAGGCCAGATCAAAAGGGATGAAGTATTTCTTATATCGCTTGAGGAAACCTAGACATTTCGCAGCATTTTTGGCGACATCGAATATGTAGTCATTTCAACGTAAGTTGTCACTGACACTGACAAACCGAGAATGGAAAGTTTTTGAGTTTCGACGATGCAAGTGCCGTTCGTGGATAATGGCAGGGTGTTTAAATTTCGCTTTAACGACAGCAGAAGGCATTGTGTTTTGGAAGTATTACGAGTAAATTTCACTCTGTTCGTGGTTCCCTATTTAGTGATGATGTTTATATCGGAATTTAATGAGCTTAGAAATACGCCGCCGTTCTCGTTCTACATCCGAAGAGCAGGGGCGTGAGTCCGGGAACGAATATGAGTAATGTCATCTGCAAAGGAATATATCTGATTAGAAGTAGCAGACAAGAGATCATTGATGAAAATTAAAAAGAGTGTCGGAGACCGAACGGAGCCCTGAAGCACACCAGCATTTATGTTGTGAATATCAGACTTGAAACCATCCAAGACAACTTGAAAGGTAATTTCTAATCCATTGAAGAAGAGAGTCATCGATCCCAAAAGCACGCATTTTCGACAAAAGAGCCTGATGCCAAACTCTGTCAAATGCCTTAGAAATATCAACGGCAACTATCTTGCTTTCCACTTTTCGGTGAGACATGCCATCACCAGTGGACTTGTTGCTACGAAAACCGTACTGCCGGTCAGTGAGAAGATTCGTGTTTCGAGATATTTCATTAGCTGGCGATTTATCACCGTTTCCATGACCTTGGAAAGAAGGGACGTAAGTGTAATGACTCTGTAAGAGGAGACAGAAGAAAATTCGCCTTTTTTTTAGGGATGGGCTGGACAAATGCTTTTTTCCGTCTGCTCGGAAAGAGTCCTAAAGAGTAGGACTGATGAAAAAGCTTACACAGTGGTTTTGCCAGCGAGGAAGAACACCTCTTCAGAAGAAGAGTAGATATAACACCTGGACCAGCGGATTTGTGTATGTTTAGATCTTTAAGTACTGTTGCTACTACACGAGTGAGAAAGTGAATTCGTCCTATTAAAGATTTGACGTCCTCAAGTGAAGGCGAAGAAGACTTATTAACGGAGGATTCGCATGATTGGAAGGACTTTATCTGGTTTGGGAATATGATGTACCACCGTCGTCTTACATGAGAGATCGCGAAGCAGTATGCTTGGTATGACATCGGTTCCCACTGATTTCTTGCTTCTTAGTGATTCGTACGCATGGAGCTCTTCCGTGAGTAGCTCTCTTTAGTAGGCGATTTTCGGCGTATTTTCGTCATTGAATTCTGTGAAACTTGAGTTCTTGAAGTACCAAGTGTCTATTCATTTCGAAAGTAAATATTGTGCGAAAGAGTTCGATTCTTCACGTCACGGTTCGAGCGAATTGCATCATTCGCAGTGGCTCCTAAGGCCTCTACCTTCTCCTGCGGATAGAGGAGAGGAAAAAGAAATTGTCACCATCGACAGCTTAGACTGATGTTATCAGTCTTAATTCCTTGTGCGGTTGCTGGCGTTAACAGCCCGAATTTTGTTGTGCCAATACAAACTTACAGAAGTTTTGTGAATTTTTTTTATCAATATTTAGAGGTCCGAGTTACCAAGTTTTTAGTCTCAACAGCAGTCCACTTTTGTGTAAATGAAGTGCGTCAATAGCTGCGCTGTGGAATGTTTCTTCGTTGTTAGTGTGTTGATTCCAAGGTATACCATAGTTATGATCGCACTGATTCTACAAAGTACCTGTCAATCCTCTTGTTTCACAGGTTCCTGTTCAATGGCAGAGTGAGTTCGAAAAGAGCCGACGTTCAACGTCAGCGTTCTAGAAAATTGTAAGAATACTTTTGAACAAATTTCTGCAATTTCGTTGGGAAGGATTATTCCGATACTGAGACCGTAATAATCACTATCATATGCGACCTTGCTCCTGATAGGAGCCGTGTCTCGGAATCAATGGGCTGTCCGATACTTTTAAACGAGGCCGGTACATAACAATATGCTGACCCTACCAATTGGCCCAATTTCTGTGTTTGGCGTTGAAATCTTCGCCAATTATCATATAATTCTTCTCCGATTCCAGCCTTAGAGGCCAAAAAAGTGTTTCCAGTTTTGAGATAAATAAGGTCGATTGATGAGCAAAGATAGAGACTCACTATACCCGTTCCTCACTACAGAGAGAGATGTACACAATGCATGCCGCAAGCACCTGGAATCTATGCACTGCACGTATATTCATTCCTTTTATTCAAAACGATTAATGAGGATCGGTTGGATGACTTATTTCTTACAAAATGTTGAATCTTATATGCGCGAACTTGGTCTTGGAGTAATTTTAATAGCGTCGCTATTCATTCGATTCCTATCAGTGAATTAACAAGGACATTTGTGGTTCGCACCCCTACGACTGAAGGTGTATTAATTAATTGAATTATAAATCTTAAAAAGCTCTTTGACTGAATTAGGCTGGCCGAAGTCATTATGTTCCTCACGCAAATAAGTATACCATCGGGCGTTCTAATCATCACAAAAGAACTCAACACGATTCGTAGGATATTAGATTCGAATCGGAACTAATTTCATTAAAATCTGCAATTTGGCAGGGCGACAGCCTAACTCCTATGCTCTACAATGTCATAACGGACGTTATTTGCACACTACATGTCTACGAAAGTGGGTCAATAAATACCTGAAGATTAAAACAGGTGACGTTGCCACCTCAAATCCAACATTTTGCTTGTCAAGAAGCATCTTTCAAAAGAACACACCCAAATTTTCAGCACAGATCTGTCAAATAGCTTTGTTGTGACAGACGCCTACGAGAATTTTCGTACAAATGAAAAAAAGTGGATTTCGTGTGCTCCTTAAACACTGTTTTTTGCGCAAAAAAAACATCACGCAAACCAAACAAAAGCTTGAAAAGTATTATGAAGACTCTTCACCATCGATTGGAACCATCGTATCAGCACAAATGACACTGAACGTTCTGGTCGTCCAATTGAGGTCACCGCACCAGAAATTGTGGATAAAATCCACGGTATTACAATATATTAGACGCTGGGCGAATGAAGGTGCGCGAACTTGAAGAGGCTGTAGGCTTATCACATGGACCAGTGATTTCAGCTTAGCAAAAATATTTGAATCTGAAAAAAGCTATCCGAAAGACAGGTGCTGCGTTTGACAACAATCGCAATCATTTGACACTAAATGCAATTTCAGAGGAGTGTTTGGCGATGTTCAATCATAATTCGAACGAGATTCATCACAACACATCAGAGTCCAAGGGACAGTCGAGACAGAGTTGACTTCTCCTGGTGAATCGAAGCCGAAAAAGACCAAAGTGGATCTGTCAGCCAACAAGGTCATGGCGACAGTTGTTTTTTGGGATTCGCGCGGTCTCATTTACATCGATTACCTTGAGAAGAGTTAAGCGATCACCGGGGCCTTTTATACAGAGCTGTTGGATCGATTCGACGCCGATTTTAGCAAAAACTACCACATTTGACCAGAACAACGGACCAGTGAGCAAATCCGGAGTCGTAATGGCAAAATTGCATGAATTTGGTTACGAATTGCTCCCTGATCCAACATATTCTCCAGATTGAGCCCTCTGCGACTATTTCCTGTTTCCAGACATGAAGAAATGGCCCAGCGGCTCGAATGAAGTGATCATCGATGAAGCGATGAAGCAAACGCCTATTGTGAGGGCCTTGAAAAATCGTATTATTTGGAGGGCATCAACAAATTGGAGAAACGTTGAACCAAGTGTATTGAGCTAAAGGGAGATTACATTGAAAAATAAGACGTTTTTTTTTGCCGAAAAGAGTGTTTCTTATTTGAATTTTCAGGAAGTTATTGACCCACCCTCGTATAAGCGACTTAAAAATTCTATACTTCACAGATGAAGCAGCTGTTTTTACCGAATCCGAAGAATATATGAGTTCTGTGTTTTGCGATTAGGCTATGCACAGTACTCTAACTGTGACTACTAGATGGAGTGAAATGTGACCTCCTTGGGAATTAAAATTTTTTTTATATTATTCAATATAGTCCTCTTTTAGTTTGATACACATATTCCAGCGATTTTCCAACTTCTTGATCCCGTCCGAAAAGTAATTTTCCGGTCTGCAAAATACTCCTCCGTGGCGTCGATGATTTCCTCGCGTGAGCTGAATTTTTTATTTATGAGCCATCTTTTGAGGTTTAGGAAGAGATAATAGTCCGAGGGATCTAAATCCAGTTACCAATCGACGCCAAAAGTCCGTCCGATTCCGCATCAGCAAGTCCAAACACTTTTTCGAAGTGCTCTCGCCTTTGTGTTTTCGGTCATTCGCGGCAGCCAGCGGCAGGATAACTTTTTCATATGCAGAATCAGTGCTAATCTTTAAGGTATCTGATAGCTCGCGCACCTTCACTTTCCGGTCAGCCAACACCATTTCATGTATTTCTTTGACATTGTTCTCTGTAACCGCATCGGAGGGCCTGCCGCTGCGGACTTGATCGGTAGTGGAGTTGCGGCCACCACGAAACTCTCGAATCCAATATTTGACGGTGTAATCTGACGGAGCATTAGCCCCATAATATTTATGCAACTTTTCTTTTGTTTCCTTCGCCGTTTTGCCTCTCAAAAAATAATGTTTTATGAAAGAACGAAAATCGTTTTTGTCCATACTCAACATGATGCCAAACACGTCAACAACAATCAGCTGTCAAAACAAAACTAAAGACAGTATCGCACTGAAATTTGGCATATCTGCCTAAATATGAACGGACTTCAAGGCACTATAACCTTTTTTGCAGTAGCAGCGCATTCTGGCGGTCAAGAAGGTCACTTTTCACTCCATCTAGTTCACATCAATTGTGCTTATATCACCTTTCTGTAGCAGACTTGTCCAACCGGATTTGATTTGTGAAACAGGAAGAAAATATCAACACTATAAAAGTCAATCAGAAATGACTTAATCTCAGAAGCGGTATGTACGTCAGATTAATTTACGCGATTGAATCAATGGCGGCGTCGACAGCTAGCAAAGTCCTAAGAATAACATGTCTATGCATAAGTAGAACGCTACGTTCTACTCTCTCCGCGGCATTGGACATCCAGTAGCGGAATATCGACTGCACTATACCCGAACATTGGTTTGACAAAGACTTTCATGTAAGGGGAGGAAGATGCTTTCATGGAGGACAAGTCCATCCACTTTTACACAGATGGATCTAACACTGATAACAGGGTTGGTGGCGGTGTTTCCTCAGATAAGCTACATCTAAACGTCTTCTTCCGTCTTCCAAATCACTGTAACGCGTTCCAGGCGGAAATTTTGACCATTAAAGAAGCTCGGTCCTGGTCGAAGAAAAACGTGATATCTGCATATTTTCGGATAGTCAGGCCGCTATCAAGTCCCTGGACTCAGTCTCATTAAATTCTTAAACCATCCTTGAATGCCGATCATCTCTTATGGAGATGGCAGAGCAGTTCAACCTTCACCTTTGCTGGGTGCCGGGCCACAGAGACATTCCAGGGTAGTGGAGATTGGAACCACTCTACCTATTCTACTAGAAAAGGGTAGCATTGGTATACCAATCGCTACGTGCGTATTAATATTAAAGCTGGATGCCAATAAAAGAGCAAACCTTAGGTGGACTGTCGGACCAACATGTCTAGCGACCAAACAGATTTGGCCAAAGCTGGACCTGAATCACACTAAGAGTTGGATCCTTCTGAATAGGAAACAACTCAGCGTCATCACTGGACACTGCCTTATAGGCATGCGTGCAAGAGGGCTTGGCGTTTTTACAAACGGTTTCTGTAGAAGCTGCATGGACGAGGAGGAGGATGAAACAATCCTCCACCTACTCTGTACATGTCCAGCTCTCTCCCAACAAAGAAAACTTCACCTAGGAGGTTTTTTCTACAATGACTTAAGCGATCTAAAGAATATAGACGTTAACAGTCTCCTACGCTTCATCATAAGCTCAAATTGGTTCCATGAGTAGGAGGATCACAGATCCACGTGATATCACAATGGACAAATAGGCCTAAGTGGGTTGGTCTTTCCAACACTCATCTTCTCCAACGGGTTGAACACGTCTGGTCCTCTGGGTTGTGGATTGTTTGTAGGGTTAACTATCGGACCAAGTACAAAATCTTGTTAAAAATGAACTACCAGCCGATTGACAACGACGTTCGGATCGCCAGATGGAATATCGGACCCTGATTAAGATCTGCAGCTGGACAACTAGCGGTAACACAGACTACGATAAAATAGATATCTGCGCCACCCTGAAAGTGTGTTGGGGTATGCCTGACAAAAGGAGAATAAAAAAAAACTGCGACATAAACCACGGCGACTGTTACAGAGAGTAGAAGCATCTCTACTTGGGTGCGGACTTGTTGTAACCGGCAAACTCAAGGCAAGACTGCTTGGGCTTTAGTTACGTGAGCGAACGCCTTGTAAAAATCCGCATTAAGGACGGTGCTACGTATACCAATGAGTTTTTCTACAAGCTTATCCACAAAACCTACGAGTAATGCCCGCCAATGTCGTTCTAATTAATTTTAACGTTAAAATAAAACATTTTTAGAAATACAGTCGAAGAGCAAGCCTACACGACACTGCGTCTGGAAATGGACTTGGGTTAATTGACCTTGATGCGAGGCAGTGTTGCCACGAGTTCCTTACCTCAACACATATTCAGATAGGAACATGGCGGTCACCTGATCGGGTAACTCTTAACCATGCTGCGATCGACGCAGGGAACTTCTCTAGTATTATGGACATCTGCACATTTAAAAAGTCAATATATCAGACAGCTGCCTACTTGGTTGCTCTGCGGCTATCTTAAACGCCACAACAACGAAGAAATACTACGAAGAGACTAAGAGTTTAACGGCTGGAATAGTTAGAAACCTCCAGAGCCGTTGCCAATCGCAAATCCCTAAACGCCTTTACAACCTGCACTAAGTGATTATAACAAGCAGTCAAATATGCTACGACGGATGTGCTTGGATTCACCCGTCCACCCTCACGAGAACATTGGTTTGATGAAGAGTGCAGATAAGTAGCAAGACAATTTACCTATGAATCGGCTCTGGTTAGAAGGACAAGGCTGGCTCGTGCGCTCTACGAGCAAAAGAAGAGATAACAACATGCAATTGAAGAACCAATGCGTAGAAGTTCTACCAAAAGTAAGAAGAACGCGTCAAGTACACAAGATCCCAACAGAGGCATGTAGAAAAGAACAAGAAAACTTAGTAGCTGGTAGAGTTACAGTCAGTACGGAAGATATGGGAAAACCACTTCTGGAGTCGGACATGACACAAATTCGGCTGCTAAATAGAAGGAACTGGAGCCAAAATGAATTAAAAACAGCAAGCATAACAAGATTGCCCATCCAGGTGGATTACTTGGCGAGCTAGGGAATGACTTAGTGGAGAGCATGCCCACATTTCCAGAATTCTGTCGGAGGAAAGTATTCTTGATGATTGGCACCTCATCATTGTTTGTTCCATCTACAGGAATGGAAACTGTAAAGGCATACGTCTCCTTATCATCGCGTACAAGATCTTTTTTCCCTTGCCATTGGTCAACGGCAGATCCTAGAAAAAACCCATGAAGTCCAGATCGATTCTCACTACTTCTTTATCGATTTAAATGCCGCATATGGCAACATCTATAGAGATGAGCTACACAAAGCCATGTCTAACTTTACACAAAGCTCATCTCAACCGATGAGTTCTGCCAAAGTTATCAGAGTGACGACGAAGAACACTCTCTCTTCCGTAAAGATCAGGAGCAATCTCACCGAAACCTTCGATGTCGGAAAAGGGACATTACACTCTTAAAGGCCTGTTCTTCAAAATCATTTGTAAGGAAAATGTGTTTACGTAGTTCACAAGCCAACATCTGTTGCAAATTTTTTCAAGTCTGTGCAACCACTGGCGTTCGCTGATTGCATTGACATCATTGGCGAAACGCAGTGAGTTGCCACTGTTACGCTTGCTAGTGCTCAACATACACGAAGAAGTTTTTATATAAAATTCTCATCGTTCCCCTCCTACTCTGCGAAGGCGGATGAGGACATCCTTGCCCGTTTTGAGCGTAATAATTTTTGGTCGCGGTTGCATTGACGGGCCTGACTTCTACGAGCTGTGCAGCGACATCGATTTGATTTCTTCTACACAAATTGCCACGCACAAGATGAAGCGCACAAGTGGAATGGCTCAGCCGTCTTGGGGCGCACAAATAGAGAGAGAGTTAGCTGAAGACAGCGCTAGTTGGAGAGGTTTATTGGTTAAAGCCTAGGTCCATCCTGCCAAGTCGGAAGAGACCCACAAATAATTTCATACGCACTATGGCTCAATTGAAACTACAACGGCCACTATTGGCTCCATTGCAACGGTGTCCTGCTGTTGACTTTTTTGATAAGGAGCAAAAAGTATCTAAAGAGGAGTTACAAGTTCGAAACCAAAGAATGCAAGCAAATGACATCTCAAGCACTTACCACACCAGTAAATAGCAGTCCGTTTAGCACGCTATCCTTCGATTTAAATCTCCGATCCAATGGATTACTTAACGCTGGCTCTAAGAGTAATATTTTCCTAGACGAAAATTGCTGTGGCCACTCTACTTGGTGTGCATAGTTCTCATATAACTTCAACGTTTGTATGTAATGCTGCAAACTGAAATAAAAAAAAAAACAAATGCTTCATCTGTCTTACAACAACTGACAACCAACTTACAATCCTAAAAGTCCCGCAACGGTCATATCTTCCACATCCTTCGGACAAAGATCACAAAACCGACTAAAGCTAAACGCGCAATCAACCCCCATGTCAATGTACCTCGGGTAGTCTTCGAATTTTCTCGATGACTTTGGTCTCCTCGACTCCGGAAACAGTGATCTTTGGACGTGTTCGGCCTTAAATATGCTTAACCTGCAAGGAATCACCAATGTTAGGACATTTATAAGTGCCTAACCGATGTCATGACAAACCTGTTGTACAGCAAATGCCTCTTGCTGGGCACCGCAATATTCAGCAGTGCCTCATTGTACACCAATCTTGGGACTACGTACTCCTCACACTTCATTGAAAACGGACTCTTCGCATCCCTTCTCTCGAACAACTCCGGGTGGTTGCATACCTTCCTGAACTGCATCACCAAATTCATCAGGTTCGACGTGAAATTCCTGTCCACATGGTGGCCGTCATTGCCTCCGCCGATTGTAAAGTGCAACAAGTCCTCGATCCGAATCTTCTTCTTCAGCGCCATGTAGAGCAGCTTCTGTCTAGTGGTTAGCGGACAGTACACCATGATCTCAATCTTGTCGGACAGTTCGTTCTCGACGTCCTTCTTGATTCGTCGCAACATGAACGGCTTCAGAATCATGTGCAGTCGGGAGATTTGCTTCTCATCGATTCCTGTCTTGTTTTCAGCATGACTTTCGATGTCCTTCGAGAACCACTCGTTGAACTCGTCATGGGAATCGAAGAGCGTCGGCATTATGAAGTGAAGCAAGGCCCACAATTCGGCCATGCTGTTCTGAATGGGTGTTCCACTCAATAACAACCGATTGCGGCAGTTGAATCCGAGGAGCAACTTCCATCGCATCGATGAGGAGCTCTTTATTGCCTGCGCCTCGTCCAGGACCATGTACTGCCACTTGATTCGGTTGAAGTACTTGTAGTCCGAGACAATCAACTGGTAACTGGTGATGACTACGTGGAAACTAGCGTCTTTGGTGTGGAGATCTTTCTGCTCCCAAAACTGCCGAAGGATCTTCCTCTCGTTTGGCGATCCCCAGTACGGAACGACGTTAAAGTCTGGCACAAATCGCTGCATTTCCTGCTGCCAGTTATGTAGGGTGGAAGCTGGGGAAATCACCAAGAACGGACCCCAAACTCCGTACTTCTCTGCTATGTGACAGAGGAAGGCAATTGATTGAACGGTTTTACCGAGACCCATCTCGTCGGCTAGAATTCCACTGATGCCCTGGTCGTAGATGTTTGCCAGCCAGGTCATTCCCTTGATTTGGTAGGTTTTGAGTGTTCCGCGGAATATATTCGGTTGCGGCAGGTCTGGTTTGCCTGATGAGTTTAAGGCAGCATTGCCGTCTTCCTCATCACTGAGATCCAAGTCAAACTGTTGGGTTCTTGCGCGATCAGTTTGGAATGCATCTGCGGCGTTCTTTTGTGCTCGTTGCTTCATCAACTCTGAATCGTAGTCGTCATAGGCCGACAACCTCGGGTTGAGCTCTTCATCTAGTTGGTTCAGAATCCGCAATTGCTCTTCCTCTGTGCCGTGTCCGAGCTTCTTCGACATGAAATGAGCGTACAACTCGGTCTGCGTGATGAGGAAATTGAGTTTCCGCTGCTGGCGCTTCGCTTCAATGATCTCCACATCGATCTTCCTTTGCTCCTCGGCTTCCTTCTCCATTCTACGACGGGTTTCTCGTTCCACCCGATCGTATCGCTTCCAGTATCCCTGCATCTCTCTCGTAAGACGTTTCGCACGCCATATCGTCTCCTTCATGATCTTTTGCGACTGCATGGCCTTCTGTCGGGTCACCTTCATGCACATGGTGGCCACGCGTTTGCAGCTCTGAAGCATTTCCTTGTGATTGTTGGCCTTGGCCCGTTGAATCTTGCCCAACTCCTTCTTCGACATTAGCTGCCAAACTTTACGCCGCCGCGCTGCCATCAGTTCGGGGGTCTTTGCCAGAGCGGATTTCTTCTTTCTACCTCGGCCGGAGTGCGGGACTCTCATCAATCCCATGGGACTGCGCGACTTGGAGTCGTCCTCGCCGAATTCCGACTTCAGGTGCAGCGAACCATGGGCGCTATTCCACTTCTGACCTTTGGCATCGTTGGATACAGACGGATCGCTGTGTTTGCTGCGTCGTTGCTTCCTCGGTTTGGGTATCTTGGGTAACTTTTCCTTCTTAATTCGCTCCCTGCGACGTTTTCGCACTCCGACTATAGAGCGCTGGTGCTCAGGAAACATGTCATAAGCAGAGAGCAATCCCGTGCCGTAGTATCCGAACTGGGTGTTCTGTAGAACGAATAGGGTCAGAGAGAAATTAAGTCTACCTCAAGAGATACTCACCTTCTCCTTCTTGTAGTATGACTCGCGATACTTTTGCTCCCTAACATGACACCTCAGCATCTCCTTTACATAATCGTCTTCGTCAGAGATCTCCGAATCTGACTCAGTGTCGCTTAACAGAACATCACACAGCCACTCCCTCTCGCTCGTCACCCCAGACAGATTGTACACGTGTGCCTTGTCACTGAGTCTCTCTGCCAACAGAGTTTTCATATTCAAATCAACTCGAGTTCATCACTCTTCCACCAACTTACCCTCCTTGGAGCCATTCAAACCACCATAACGTCCAGAACCTCTTCGACCTCCCTCCCGTTCATCGTCATCATCGGCCTCCGAGTCTGTGCTGGCCAACGGCTGTGAGAGTAACTTATGAGCAAACGACATGAACGGCCCCATGTCCAGACTCGCCTCCAAACGCTGCAGATGCAACGGCTTAGCAAACCTCTTCGTGCTCATGCCATTTTCCATTTTTGTCGTCTTCCCTGCATTCATTGTGCTCCGCACTAACCTAGCTTATCGATGAAAATCTGAAATTGCGTAGACATGCTGTTGTTAAGTGAAACTGAGTAACCACCAGCGGATTTGCGACCGAATTAACTCACAATTTTGTTTGTAAACACAACTCTGCGAGTTTATTTGCAATCCAATGGCTGTTAGTGGATGTTGTGATGAAGAAAAATTCACTAGAACGGGTTTTCCATTTGGCTAATTAGAGTTATGCGTCAAGTTTTCGGATTGCACGCCGTTTGGGGGGCATTAAAACCAATAAAACAAAATGCCAAAGAGATAGAGAAAAACTTTGGAAATTTTGACATGTTATCGTCGTTGGCCATTGCACAAGTGACAGTTGATAATCGATTGAACGAAGGTTTTAACGAAACCGGTGTAAACAAATAGGCGGTTTTTGTTGAAATGTAGATGGCGCATGACGGAAATCGATTTTTTGGCGTGTTCGATGAGAGTGGAAAATCAGTGCTATGACGCATTTTCTTCTAGGGAGTGTTCGATTGGACAAATAGAGTGAACGAGTAATTTAAGTGAACACATATTATTGTTATTGTTAGATTGTAATAGGAAACAATCACCGACTACAAGCTTGTGTGCGCTAAAAGCAAAAAACAACACGCTTCATGACACTAAACTTAGTGTAATGCAGTGGAAAGTGCAGAGGGAAAGGTTAGCGAAGAAAGCGACATAATTTTTCTCAACCGAGTCTAGCTGTGATATTTTTGCTTGCACTCATTGGAAATATGTAACATTGAGTGCGGGTGACAATCCGTGAGCTGGGGGTGATTTGTGCCAACTTTCTTGACGCACTGTATCTCATTGTTGTGAGCACTGTTGGCCTCAGAATGGACTTATTTTCAATTCGTAAAAGGCAATATGAAGACAGTTTGAGCATTTAAATGTAAGAAAGTTTCTATCTCGCTTTCTTTTTCTGCCTTGTCGTAACAGGAAGGACGTCAAATTAAGCGCCAAAGACAGCCAAACTAGGTTGCTTAACCAGCAGTATGGAGTTGTCCCAAAGTATAATACTCCAGGTTGGGCTAGCAATAACAACAATCCACCCGTGGTGTTCTCGACCGCGACCAGAGCAAGGATTCTAGAGTCCTCTATCCCACATGCTCGTACTAACGCTACCAGCGCTAACCCAGGAGTTGCTAGATTACTTAAATCCGATGACTCCTATGCTTCTTTCTACGACACGTTGCGTGGATTGCGCTTAAGCGATGGTTCACCCTGTTACGGTTAAACTCCATCATAATAGACAGGTGGTTGGTCAGATCGCTGTTTTTGACGTCTTCTTCCAGGAAATCGAAACGGTCGAACGAGCGCTAGGCATACTCTAAAAGATTACCATCTAAGGGGCTGATGTAAAGGAGAAAAAGACGTGAGGCAAATGCACAGCATAAAGAGCGAGAAATGCTGTCGAAGACGCGAGTGGTGGTTTTTCCCGTACACGATGTTCGGTGCAAGAACCAGGAAAGGTCGTAGTTCTGGTCGGAAGAAGTCGACAAAGATCCGGCTGAAACCGGGTGGACTTCGTAGTAAAACAGATATCATTAGGAGTTTATTAAAAGGTAAAGAAAGCTTGGTGCCTTTACCCAGCTTTTGAACTGACGTGCGCAGCCAGGTAAATTCCTGCAGATCTCGTGGAATGCAGATTTGTAGCGAAAAGATCGAGAGACTCCGTGGACCAGCTAATTTATAATAGACAAACTGAAAACATTCAGAATATCTTTGATCAGTGATTCACTCCTCAGGTAATCTGATCAGAACTAGTTCACCACCGATTCCTGTCTTTATCTCTGAAGCTGTAAGTGAGGTCGTTGAGACGGGTGAGGCCACTAAATATGCTGTTCCTTCCTTGGATGGCTTCAAGTCGCCTAGTACCGATGTAGCAATAATGTTGTAAAACGGTATAGAGCAGTTGTTGGTATATCGAAACTCCTGTTGAACAAGAAGGAGTAAACACGGGAGATGCTTTCGATAACGCAAATTTTGACGGCATGTGTTTGTCGGCCAGAGAACATGCGTTAGAAAGGCCGGAATACCCTTCTCTCTCGTTTTTCTGGTCGCTGACATATGCGATGAGTGCACCATTGGTACGGATTTGATGAAAGAACATTGACTAGCAGTCGACTTTGGGGCACAAACCTTGAAATACCGGAAAATGGAGATACCAACGATATACTGAAACGCCAACACTTCCGTCTTAAAAGTCGTTATCTGCCGAAATCAGGCTACAGAACCTGTTTAGGCAAAAGTGGAAGATGATCCTGCTAGCCATCGATGCTGTTTGATGGAGGCAGAAAATAAGAAAGACCTTAGTGGAACCAAAGAACATCATGGTTCCTGTAAGGATTCTAAATCCAAAGACAGCAGTGTAAAGATGAAAAAAAGGGAGATAGTGGGAAAATGTGCACCTATTGACGCTGTATCGACCACAACGAAAACGAATTGTGCAACACCGGTCGCAACAGTTCGGATTATGAAAGTTAAGACCAAAATCCTCAGCCTCGATAATCTGGATTAAGATCAGGGTAAACTTGGGACAAAAACTAATCAGTGAGTACGATGATATATTTCTACAAGAAGGAGTATGTGAATGTAGGCAACTTCTTCAACACCAAAACGCCCAAGCAATTTATCAACCCGCAAGGCGTCTTCCATTAGCAAAGCAAACAGAAGTTGCCGAAACGGTGTCGAAGATGAAAGTTAAGGTAATAATTGAAGATTCTCAGAGTCCGTAAGCATCTCCAGTGGTCCTCGTGATGAAGAAAGACGGCAGCACTAGGTTTTGTGTAGACTATCGACGTTTCAACGATGTCACCAAAAAGGGCAGCTACCTACTACCGATTTCTGGAGCGAAATGGTTTTCAGCACTTGACCTGAAGACCGGTTACTGGCAGGTAGAGATTAATCGAAGAGATCGTGAGAAAACGGCCTTCAATACGGGAAATGGTCTTTGACAGTTTACGGTGATGCCGTTTGGACTGTGCAACGCTCCGGCCACATTCGAGTGATTAATGGAACGTATATTGCATGAGCTTACGTGGGAAACCTGCGTAGTGTATCTGGACGACATTAACGTCATAGGCATGATGCTCGAGGAGCATCGCAACAATCTAAAAGAAGTGTTTGAGGGGCTGGGAAGCGCTCATTTGAAGCTGAACCCAGACAAATACGCTTTATTCCGTCCGGAAGTAAAATGTCTAAGTCACATTATATCGGCGGATGGAGTAAGGATGGATCCTGACTAAATCGAAGCGATGAAAAGTTTGCCTGTTCCCAAAAATAAACACCTACTGAGAAGTTTTTTGGGACTTGCCACATGTTACAGAAGCTGGGTGAAGGATCTTGCTTGTATTGCAAAAAGCCGGACAGTTTAAATGGTATGGAGAATGTGAAAAGGAATTTCAAAAACTCAAAGCTGTGCAATGCCCCCATCTTGCGTTACCCCACCCTCCGAAAAATGTTCATCGTGGACGCAGACGCTAGCAATGTTGGAGTCAGAGCTGTGGTGTCTCAAGTTAATGAAAGTGGTTGCATATTACAGCATGCTCTCCATGCCTGAACTACTACGTAACTCGGCGTATGTTTTAATTATGGCACCGAAGCATTTCCATAAGTACCTTTATGGACAGAAGTTCATTCTTCGCACAGACCACGCAGCTCTGAAATGGCTACTACAATTTAAGAACCCTGAAGGTCAAGTTGCGAGACGGATTGAGCAGTTGCAGGGCTACGACTTTGAAGTGCAATACCGCACGGGAAAACTCCACTCAAACGCTGATGCCTTCTCTCTGCGATCGTGTGAAGTCAAATGTGAACACTGACTGCAACAGTAAGGAAGCGAAGGACCAGGCCACTATCCAAATCATCAGGACTAAGCCAGTAGAGAGTTGGAGTACAGATAAAATTCATTCCTCCCAACAGGTAGACAATGACATCGAACCAATATTGGCCTGACAGGAACACGATTAAGCTGGCAGGAGATATCGGACCGGAGCCAAACTCTGAAGGCGTATTGAGCATAGTGGGACTCGCTTTGTTTATAAGATGGTTTGCTGAAGAGAAAATGGGAAACTGCAGATGGAACAACATCTCGTATGCAGCTAATCGTACCGCGCTCCAGAGTCGGCCAAGTGCTCAATGAAATACATGGCGGAATCTTAGGAGGTCATTTGAGGATAAACAAGACGTTGGAGAAGGTAAGGGAACGTTTCTATTGGCTAAGCGCAAAAGAAATGTCGAGAATTGGTGCAAAAAATAAATAACATTTTCGGCTACCAACGGCCCAAAAGTAAAGCCACAGGGACGAATGCAACAATACAATGTCGGAGAACCATCCGAACAAATAGACATCGACATTGCTGGGCCGTTTCCCGAAACCTTTAATGGCAACCGATAAACCCTCGTGGTCATGAATAACTTCAGCAAGTGGCCTGAAGTGTTTGCCATCCTAAATCAAGAGGCTAAGACCGTAGCAGATTTGGGGTCCCAATAGAGCTACACTCCGATCAAGGGCCAAAAAAGTCTTCCAGGAAGTGTCCCAATATCTCGGAATACGGAAGACAAGGGCAACGCCACTATACTCTCAATCTGATGGGATGGTCGAGCGATTCAATCGGACCTTGAATGAGAATCTGTCTAAGATCGTCAGCAGCTGCCTGCGGGGGTGGGGTCGACATATACCCCTCTTCTTAATGGCCTACCGAAATAGGGTCCATAGTTCAACAGGACATTCGTCACCCGAGATCCTATTTGGTCAAACAATACGGTTGCCAAATGAAACAAAATTCGGATCCCCACCTACGGAGCTCATGGAGGTGGACAACTAAGTGGATAACTTGCGCAACAAGATTCGTAAATCGCATGAAAACATCAGAGAAAAGATGAAGCTAGCGACCAACCGCTTCAACGAAGGAGATCTGGTGTGGCTGTATAATCCTCTGCGTAAGAAAGGAAAATCACTAAAATTGCAAATGGACTGGGAAGCTCCATACAAGGAGAACCTGCATAAATAACGTTGTCTACCGGATCCAGCGTAGGGATCGGGTGGAAAATGTCACTTTAATGGAATGATGAATGACGAAGTTGCTCCGGAGGTAGCAGTATGATAATCACATAAACTGTGTACGGCGCCATCTATAGTTGAATAGGAGAAGATTTCCATATATGAATAGCAGAAGACTCAACCATTGGAAAATGCAGAGCGGAAGTTCAAAAAATATTTTGGCAAAATGGAAAGATATATGGAACGCTGGATAGTACAGAACATTCTCGAAAGGTGTCAGGAGAGAATAAATATCAACGTCACATAAGAGATGCAAGTCAATTCTAAAGGTCCGTTCACATCTCAGCAAACTGCGAATGCGAACGAGCGAATGTTCGCAAATTTTGCATTTCATTCACGCCTACTTTGGAATGAATAGCTCTGAGCGAAACAAAAGAGTCAACAGAAACAGAAGTCTCGAATGTGGATGCGAAGGGCAACTTCTACGAGTACATCTAGATGCCAACTTCTAGTTAATGCTTTGAAAGGATATTGCAACTGTAGTGGCAACGACATGCTAGGGCATAGGACAATACATCGCGCTCTACCACGTGATGTGGTGATGTGTACGGAGTTTCGGTTTTGTTAATTCTAATTGCTTAGTTGTGGCGGATGCATTGTTGGAACTCCGGATTTGCTACAAGACTGACTTGTCGAAAACTAAAAAATAGTCTTTCGACATCCGAAACGGATGAGGAGAGAATGTCGGAGTGGAACGCGCCTTTGTACCTCATACTACAACCGTGTACATACCAACAGATTCCGGTATGTTGCAGTATAAGGATATCAGCTAAGGGGAGAGAAAAACTCAAAATATAGGGCATTTGGCCATTGCTATTCCGGCCTTGTATCACTCGCAAACATGGAGTCCATGCAATTTTTGAATGGGAAATCGAAGAGAGAAATATTGAACAACTTTGGACCAATCACTGATCCCTGGGGAATTCCCTTAATAGGCCACGTGCAATCGAACAACTAGCGGGGGCTGTGGACTGTTGCAAAGCAGATGAATGTTACCGCCATCCAAGAAATGCGGTGGGATGGGCCGAACGGATTCGGGCTAATCGGCTTTGCGGCGGGGCGATGATGTTGAACTGAGAATCTTGTACTGTTCGATCTTGATGAGTGAAATTAATGCTGTTTCCAATACATCGGCACCGAAGATACGAGTTCGTAGATGTCGTCCTTTCTGGGACCACCGTAAAATAAATACCACTGTTCCCAAGGGTAGTCTGAGTATACTGAAGCGCTCCATCACAGGAATAACTTGACCATTTCGTCGTCGTGTCTGCATCTCGGGCATAATTGAAGTAACCATGGCTCTTAAAGATGCTTTCTCTCTACCCTCTATGACATCTGTTAGCTCACTTTTGATCAGAGACGAAAACTTCTCCAAAGGTATGGGTTTGAGTTGTCCAAACACGAGGCCAGCGATCGGGAGGCGTCAACTCCTGTATTTGAGTGTACGAGGCTACTTGTAGACCCAATACAGGACGATGCTTGCTCGAGTCCGGCCACAGGTAGTAAGATGTATCTGCAAGTCTCAATGCCATGCGAACATTTCGGAGGGGGGGAAGGCAACAAGAGCTCCAGGCGAGGGATCCTAGCACCATTGATCGAAGCCACCTTGGTGCGAGCAGTTAATAGGGATAGTCAGGCCCGCCTGTTGAAACCAATTGTCTTCCTACAACCTATTCACACGTACTAGCAGCACAAAAGCCGTAAAGAGCGGTTGTTTCTTCATCAACCAATCCCAACCATCGTAGGATCAGAAACCGATTTAAAGCATTGAGTCCATTCTGAAACTTAAAGCAATCATTACATAGTTCACTGGCAACTGGGGCATCTCAAGTGACGCCCTTGAGCCAAAGCGTTTGATTAAAGGTTTTCCTGGTGACGACCACAGATCCGAGTAAACCAGTTGGATCGAAAAGTTGTGCCACTTCACTCAGCACGCGTCGCTTCCTTGGAGTCCCACCGGTTATATGGTCTATCACTTGCTGACGGTTTGAGTTCTATTTGCGCAATTTGAAGTGTCTACCTGCGAGGATCCTATGAACGTTGGGAGGTAAGGGTATGGCTTCGTGAATTGAATCGCAACTCGTAAGGAAGTCATCCACTTAAAATGACGTTAGCAAGTTGTCCTCGCAGCCAGTGCCTGTTCGTCGTTGACGACTTCGCAACAGTTGACTTACAGCGTTGTATGTGATGCACGCCGCCATACCGTAGGTTACCGTTGTCAATCTATCTATGCCGATAGGAGCTGATGGTGATTCCCTCTATATGATCCGTTGGTAATCTCCATGTTGCGAAGTGACCAATACCTGTCGGAACATTTTTTCCACCCCAGCGGTGAGAGCAATGCGGAAGTTATGAAAACGGTGAACTACGTTCAGTAATCAGTTCTGAATGGTAGGACCGACTGACGGCATGTGGTTTGGTGACACACCAGTACTAGTCCTCCTTGAAGCGTTGAAGACAACTCGGAACTTATCAGTGACGACATGGTGGGGAATATAGTAACAATTCGTGTTTCTCTCATACGAGTAGTTCTTCCAAATTGTTGTTCCAAATTGTAAAATATTAAAAAAAAGATTCTTCTCGTGTCTATGGTTTGGGATCTTCGAGCGAACGCACCCATGGTAGAAACCACAAATCAAGATCTGAACGCGCTCTTTGGCGAAAGGCATATTTGACATATGCGAAAGAAAAGTAGAGAAGAGGACAGTAGTTCGAAGACACCAAAGCCACAGCCACGCGCCAGGAAATATCAAGTAAGTAAAAATGGAAAAATGTTTATATGTACAAAATTAATGAATTTAACTTTTAGAGAATAAACGCCTTTAAAACGGTTTAAGTTAAATCTTTGTTTCGACTCTGGGTTGTCCTCGACTTTTGCAGGTACACCTGTTGATATGACTTCCCAAGCTATGATGCGTCCGGATGAAACAGGATGTAGACCATATAACGTCCATTCATAGTCGTAGAGTACGTAGAGAGAGGGAGTGCGAAAAATATGCGATCACACTCATTGTCGACGACGTTTTGACCAGGTACCACTTTAAACCTCCAAAAGCTCCGCACAGGTCGCCCAATCTGATGTTATCCTGGTTGTAATGCTGCTATGGGGTTTTCTAAGCAGGTCAAAAGACAATTCATCCGAACTCTGTTCGCTGAGTATAGGGCTCGTCTGAACTTCTATTACGCCATTTTCGACAATTAGGCTCTGCACATCAGAACCAAGAGGAATATCGATACCAGCTCTCCAAATGTTGCCACTGATTCACGTCAATATGCACCGTTAGAAGCGTTGAGGTTATTGACGGAAGAACCAATCCATTGACCATCAATGCAATACCGAAATAAATTGAGCCCAGTTTGAACACGACACTGCCTCTTGTATACGTGCGTGCGAAAGCACCGACTCCCTCCACTGTGACTTCATATTTACTCCTGCGGAGATTTAAACGATGAGCAAAGTTATCTAACAACAAACATACCTGTGATCCAGGATCGCAGAAGTGCTGTCCAGATGAATAGTCATATACATATACCCGCGCTGTTGCAAGTAGGACAATGTAGTTGCCACAAGTGAGGCAGATGCTCAGGGGATGTGATGTCAAAAAGATGGTTGCGTTCCCAACAGTGGCATGAACGATATGTTTTGATTCTTTTGACTCCTGTGACTTCTGTGACTCCCGACAAAAGAACGTGTGGTGTTTGTGATTACACCGCTTATAGCCGCCGTAGGGCCACTGCTTGGATGTGTGAAGAAGACGCAATTCTCCAGCGCATCGAAACGTTGTTGCAGTTTTATAGTCATTAGTAGTGGGCATCGAGAAATACGGTGAGGTCGTTAACAATGCACACGCTTCCCCTTATCTGCTCTAACCCAGTGTGATTTCGTAAGAGGTGAGGTACGGTATCACTGGAGCTCACAACGATTTGAGACCCTTACTACTTAATTCGGTAGCGAGGCTGTGAGTTATTTTCCCCAAAAACTTGTGAAGGTCCGCAAAGCGCGGGATCTGATTGCAAGAACAACTTAGACACCATTCCCGCTTCGTAGAAACGGGAAGCTTTGAAACGGCTATCGAGAGTGTCAACGCATCCTAACTATCTCCATGACGCGTAAAGCCCTTAGTGATTCGTGGACCGTGTCCACAATGGTGAGAAGAGTTTTTGACGATTCGTCTTATGCAGGTTTGAAGTTAAGAAAACGACCAACGTGTATATCGGCCAACTGTTTTGGATTATCAAAGCGCCGTGGTTGCGCTCGCTGTCTGCCGAAGTTCATTTAGCTTCTATGTATACTTCTGGGTACCTCTATTCAACAACCAAAGTCTCAACAGCTTCTTTGGATCCCAGCCAATTGAGCAAGAAGCCATCACACGACGGAATAACCACTGGGTCTAATTGGAGATCGAAATTGTATGCTGATGGGGTTCCGTAATTTTCTGTTGAGAATGACACACGTCTCATTGTATATAGGTGAATTCCATCTGTGACCGGAGCTGATCGTGTGCTTCCAACTCTCCCTTTTTCTTAGTTCCTGTTCAATCTGCAAGGAATAGCGCACTCTTAAATTTGCACCACGCACATATTCGTGGATGCGTTTGAGCACGTTTACCGCCACAACTCGTAGATTTAACTGCCATATAAAGGGTCTTTTTTTAAGGGCTATCTATCTTTAAATTTCGAAATTTTTTATTGGTTTGAAAGGCCTATCGATGCCATTATTTGTGGAGTATTACATCGTTCAAATGTCCGCCGCTGCTTCTCTGGGTGACGCGCATCCGAAATGTCCAATTTTCCATGACTCTGGCGCATAAATCAGGCTGAATTTGACCGATGGCATGGGTTACGTTGGCTTTGAAGACCGCTGTTGTTTGTGGCTTATTCGCATAGACCTGCGACTTTAGAAAACCCGACAAGAAAAAGTCTAACGGGGTCAAATCGCACGATCTCGGTGGACAGTTCACATCACCTCCACGTGAGATGACCATACCCTCGAATTGCTCGTGCGGAATTTCCAATGTGGTGTCAGCTGTGTGGCGCATAGCGCAGTCGTTGGTGTCCATATCATCCAATCCAGGCCAAAAAAAATTGGTAATCATCGACCTGTAATGCTCGCCGTTGACGGTGATGGCCTGGCCAACGTTGTTCTCAAGGACATATGGACCGATGACGCCGCCAGCCAAAAATCCACACCAAACAGCGATTTTTTCGGAATGCATTGGATGCTCTTGGATCTCTTATGGAGATGGTATAGCCCCAAATTCGACAATTTTGTTTATTGACGTACCCATTCAGCCAGAAATAGACTTCATCGCTGAAGATGATTTTTCGATGCAAATTAGGGTGAGTTTCAAACTGCTCCAGAGCCCATTCAACGAACACACGTCGTTGTCTACGGTCGTTTACCTTCAGCTCCTGGGTCAGTTGAATTTTGTACAGCGGCCGTGTTTTCGGTAGATCTTGCGTTTCGTCGACTTACGGGCGTTGCTTTATCGGTTACTGAACCAGTGAACTCAAATTTATGCACCACACTGCGAATAGTCCTCTCGGTAGGACGACTATGGTGACCGTAAAATGGGCGAAGTGCGCGGAACGTTGCCCAAACAGAACACTCATTTCGATAAAACAATTTTATCATTTGCAAATTACAAAGTCAAAGGCAAAAATGACACATGCATAATTGACAGCAGATGTCAAATTTTGGCTGGGTGACAGGGTGCTCCTAAATTGTTGGGACATAGCGTGCTTCTAAATCTTGAACAGATGTTGCGTCGAAAATCTTCAGAACTTTAGAAGATCTGATGAATTTTCTTGCTCTTGATATTCATATCATGGCCAGCACTATCAAGGTCATCCGCCGCTTGTGAAGAACTGGAGATTTGATGAATTTGCGAGCGCAATTTGACTCTGATCTCATGGATATACCCTCTGACGCAATGATATTGGATTTACTGTTACTGCTATAGCATGAATTCGACTTTCCCTGTTTTCAGGACTAGCGCGGAGTTAGAGCCAGGAGAGGAATGCATGGATTCCTGGCACTGGCATCTTTGTGCAGAACATCAATCTTAAACTTCAGTATTGATTAGGCAACCTTGTGTCAGTCTTTAAAATGGAGACGTCTTAATTCAGCTGGTAATGAGTTATATAGTCGGAAATAAGTGGACGGATGCAATGGTCTGCATCTGTGACGACATCCGAATCGCTTCATACCTTTCTAGAACTCTCTTACCACTCCTAAGGTAGTTCAAGTCTAAGACTTCTTTCAACGCAGACGGATGTCTCTGTTCACATAACCCTGTCTCGATTCCGGCCGACCACGGGATCGCGAGAAATGAAATTGCTGATAAAGTTGCTAGGAGGAGCTCAGAGAAAAACTGCTCAGAACCCAAACATCCATTGGGATCCTTAATTTATGCTTCCATTGACAGTTCGGATTATTATGAGCACAACAGTAGATGGCAGGACGCTCTCGATAACAAGCGGACATCTCTAAGAAATTCGTGCCTTTTCTGCTGTTCCTTGGCAGGAAAGACTTATTACTGACGTCTTCATGAGGCATAATGTGTTTCAAAGGCATGTATAAGTGCGCTGCACATTATCGAGCTCCTGCGACGCATGTAGTGCGAAAGTTGACGACACTGAGGAGGACTTTCTCCAGGGATGTCTGTCTTACGCTGGCATCAGAGTAGGTACCGATACTAGATGTTTATATTGTGGGTACTGCTACTTGTCATTTAAGTGACTACTCATCTTTCTACAAAAGACTCTGAAACTATATTAAACAGATCAGCAGTTTTCTGGCTGAGTTCTTCTGTTCCTCGGGCTAAAAATCTTCTTATGTAAATCAATGACTTTACTACGACAGGATTTGGACCTTGCTCTATATACATTATTGGGGTTCGCGTCGGCAATCCTCAAATTCACCCATTCAATTGTGGTCCACACATCAGAGAAGATAATCTTTTATAAGTATCACTGACAAAAAAGAAGTAGTTTGCCATTTTCCTCTACTTTCCCAACCACATTTCCAGTTTACCCTCTAATGTAACTTTCACTCGAATTTTCTCTCTACCAGACAGATAAAATCCAACTCGAATACATTTAATCCATCAACGTTAGCCCGCCCACCGTACTGTGTCATCAAAACGTCCAAAACCTTGTCATCACCACACAGCTCAAATAGCTTTACGGAAATAATTCCTTCGCTTAACCTAGCACCCGGCAGTTACCACATATCCTGCCACTCCTACATTAAATCAACAAAAAGGGATTATTCTCCTCGATTTGAATCAGTTAAGAGATTTGAGAGAGCAATTTATAGCGTGCGTAAAACTTTATCAACGACACCTATCCCACGCTTTTATGTGCTCCAACCCTGTTTTTGTTTTTTTTTTTTGTGAATAAATTCACTCCACCCAACCCTATTGAATACACACTTGCATTGACACATGACCTTTGAAATGATTACCATTAGAGTCGAACAAAAGTCTTCCTCTCTCACGTTTGCGTCCGCGTTCGCGTCCTCGTTCATCACTCAGCAAGCACCGCCAAGTAGGCCATAAAACTCCCCCCCTCTTTAGGTTCCACATTAGTATATGTAGTATCCGCCTTTTTCAAGTAGACCACGACTAGATGGCATTATCATTGCCACTTAATACCATATAGCCGCAGTCCTTTTACTAAGAGCTTGCATCGAGCTCGGCCTTTGCTATGCATGCTCATAAAAATTAAAGTACCATACTTTGTAAAATAGATCAAACCTGTTACACATATTCTCTGTCGTTCCCGTTGTCTCTGCCCTTGCCACCGCCTCTGGCATTATATCTCTATTTAAATCTTGTGTCCTCGAAGTGGTAGGTGGGAAAGCTCTACCACCACCAGCACCATCACCACCCAGTCAATGTTCAACAATTTGTTTAGCTTTTCGCATCTAGAACACAAAATGAGACCAACAACCACCACCACCACCACCACCACCATCAACACGCATTCACACAGTAATACAAACGAAACTGCAAGGATAACGGTTATGAAAAAAAAAAAAAACAATCTCAATAGTCTCGCGCATATGACTTCAACTCGACTTCTCCCACCTGTTAGGAGAGCAACAGGATGCCATTTTACAACTCCTCCACACATCACACAAACAAGCATAAAACAACTCATCGAACGTTTACACGACCACTCATGCTTTGCCATCTCCTGTGAGCCTTTTCAATTGATGTAGGAAGGCACTGTGTCCACATAGGACATTACCCCTTTCCAAGGCTCCATTACAATGTTAAAAGCCCATGAGTGTGTTTGTAAAAGGTCAGAGAGTAAAGCTCAAGCATACAAATAGCAAAGCGATGTCCTTTGCTCTCAACTGTTCTCGTCTGCTCTCTACGACGCCTATGTGTGGAACTTTGTTGGAAGGGGAGATGCAATTTCGAAATTAATTAATGGCAGTCGATTTACCAAAAACAAAACAATCCGAATAACCGTTTTTCTAAGGATCCATTAAGGAGTCTAGATTTGACAGGCAACCATTGACGAAACCCCAGTTAAAACCATGAATGACAGAGAGAGTTGTGAGCTTTCGCCAGGGATGGAATAAGACATCAGCTGATGGAAATGTCATTAAAACTCAACTGTCAGATGGTTAGAATTTATGCCTTAAGGGCAATTGGTAAATGACCAGTAATTCCCTTCTGACATTATCACAAAGAAACTTAAACCCTTAACCCTGCTCTAAAAAAATATAATCAAGATAAATCCTCCTCGTTCTACCTCATAATCCCTTTCCAAATGGATAAGCTTACAAGAAAACACCCTCCAGCTGGAGCTCTCATTACAGAGGGATCTACTCCACACTGTTGACTTGACCGAAAAACTTGGCCATTATCGCCCACTTCATGTCGGTACTCGTACCGTACCATGCATACTCGTACATCATTGACGAAGCTGGGTTGAGTTTTTGTCAGTATTCCATTCCAGACGTTTGTTATGGGTTTGTTCCGACAATAAAGGACAACCTCGACCAGTCATCAAGCAATCAGTTGTGAAATTGATGAAGGAATCGAGTGCCTAGCTAGCACATAACACCTTTACTGGGGTAATCACAGAGGAATAGCTCCATTTGAGGTTATAGTTGAAGTTGGTAAATCACTTTTCAATAAATGTGGTACGACGCATCGAACGTGATACCGAATACACTGATTCGGAGTGTGAATTTGGATTAGGGCGCCCTGTTGAAAAGGGGCGCCATTTGAATGTACTGATGTGTGATACGAGTACATGAATTGAGTGACAGTGTTAAGATGTTCTTTGAAGACTCTGTCTTGGTGGCTTTATCTGCCGTGCTTCTAGATTCCGAGTTAGCAAAGCACCGGGCCTCGCGCAGACTCGAGTACTCGCGGCGAACACACGAAAGTCCTCCAAACCATCGTTGTCTACTGAGCATAATCATTTCCGTTTTTTGAGCCGCCAGCTCAAAGATATGACTTTATAGATAGTTCACCACCCGCAGTCACCACTGCTCTCGACTTCCTCACGGGACCACGCCGTCACGACTAGTGCAACATCGTTCGCAAAGCTGATTAGCCTGGTCCCTGGAGGTATTTCTAGCTGCAGGAAACCATCGTCCACGAGGTTCCAAAGATCGGGGTCCAGTGCCGAGCTTTGGGCCACTTCCGACGTCACCTGCTTCTCTCTCCGTCCCGCCGTCATATCGTGCCGGATTACTCAATCCTGGGGATAGGTATCCGGTAGCTTTATCGCCTCAAAGCCCCTATTCATATGATAGAGCACCTACGGTATCAGTAACCCCACATTGGCACCGAGTTCCTAGAACTAAAGCGGATGTAGGCCGGCTAGTCGCAGAGATGATGATTGGCAAAACTTAAATGATATCCAAGCCAGCGTGCTGCAGATTTGATGTCACTTTAAAGCACAACCAACGTTCACCTGCGCATTCCAAGCTCATTTAGGACTTTTCGACATCTCGAAAAGATGATGCAAACCGCATCAAGTGTGAACGACCAGTGAGATCGACGGCTCCTGATTTGAATCCACCACTATCCCACGAAACCTGTGGTTTGATGAAGAGTTCCAGCAAGCAAATACTCGTATACATAGCAGAATGATTCGCCTAAGAAGCTACGCTACACAGAAGCGGCTCGAGCGCTCTACTAACCAAGCAGAAGGGTGGAACATAAGCTCGAGAAAGACCATAAGAAGTGGCATTCCAGGAATAACGCTCGAAGTTTTATCAAAACGTATTAAGCCAATAAGACCCAAATAAAGATCTGTTGAGACTAGCAAGAACATTTTATCGTTGCTGAAGATATTGAAAAACTACCTCTGCAGGCTGTTAAACAGCGAGACTGCCAGGGAAATGAGTCATTCAAGCTAGCCGAAGATGGCCAGGGTTTCTGTCCAAGCCACTAAAAAGAAGTAGAGATAGCCACATATTATACAACCTGGGCCCGACCGGTTTGCAAGAAAAGAAACCTTCTGTAACTGCTCCAACTATAGGAGCATCGGTCTTGTCGCTTGTAAGATCTTGTGGGGTCGTTGGGAGCTGTAGAAATAGGGTAGGCACTGAGAGATGTCAACCTAGTGATACCCAGTGCTTCAACTGTTTCTACACATCAATTGTGGTTATTTTATTTTCGATCGATGTCCATCCGGACTCGACTTGCCAAGCTTATAAGCGTGAGTCCTGACCAGGAGACAAAAATAGCAGCACTATAAACGGGATAGCGGATGAATTCTGCAGATGGAATCAATGGTGAAATAAAATCCCGGAACAAAGCAAATAAGACCTTATCCGGGCTACTCCGATATATTTGGAGCTCAGGCCGGCAAAGATTTTCGAGACTAAGTCAGGGTCTTGGAAAAGAGATGATGGCGGATGAGCCTTTAATGGACCAACGGCAGGGCTGACGACATCCACGAATGGGTTACTGACTTCGGTCTAACCGACTCCTTGTCGTAGGGGTATCTACAATGGAACTGGCCCTACAGGTTGAGGGTTGAGCCTTTGGAACAACTACCCGAGCATAGAAAAGAAAGTTAAGTTACGAAGCAACAACAAGCCTCGAATATGGACGGACCTATTGTTGACAACCCCTGCATATGAAACAAGGACAACGAACTTAGGATCTGCACATGGTCTATTAGGTCTCTTAAAAGGCCACGTGCAGTCGAACAACCTGCAGCAAAGCAGATGTTACCGCTAACCAAGAAATGCGGTGTGATGGGCCGGGCAAAAAGAGAATGAAAAACTGCGACAACTATTACTGGGATTGCTATCAACGGCAAAAGCACCTCCTTCCGGCATGTTAACGCCTCGTAACAATCCGTATTAATTAACCTTGTACGCGCACACGCCTCGACAGAGGAGAAAGATGATGACACCAACGATAGCTTCTACGAGCTCTGAGACAAGATGAGCAGTGTCCTGTCAATGACGTTAAGATTTTTTTCGACCGTTTAAATGCAAATGTGCTGGGTTTAATTCGGCCACCACAACGAAACCTTTAGTTTGACGACGAGTGCCGGCAAGCACATGCAGCTAAGCAAGATGCATACAAAGCAACGCTGCATAGAAGGACTAGAGTTGCTGACGAGATCTACGAGCAGAAAAGAAGAGACGAAAACCGGCTTCTCAGGAGGTACAAGAAGAAGCATGAGAAGCGCGCAGTGGGAGATGCTACTCCAACAATGAGATTCGGATGTTTTACCAAAAGGTAAAAAAAAAACAGGCCACGAATACAAGCCTATATATGTAGAAGAACAAGGGAACGTACTAGTAGAGTCAGTCGATGCCGTGGATTTGAAAAGAGCATTTTTGTAGACTGTATAGCGGCGATGACGAATCAAACACCGCAGTCAAGCAGAATGAATCTTTCAACCTGGTCGATGCAGACCATCAATTTCGTCCACCTGACCTGGATGAAGTGAATATAGCCATATCTAAGTCCAACAAAGTTGGTGGAATAGACGCCCTGACTGCCGAGCTTTTCAAAGCGGGAGGCGATGACTTCTTAAGGAGCATACAACAATTTCTCTGTAAAATATGGTCGGATCAAAGTATGCTCGATGAATGGAACCTCAGCATTGTTTGTCCGATGTTCAAGAAAGAAGATCCTCTTAACAGCGTCAACTACAGAGGCATCTGTCTTCTTAAAATCGTCTACAAGATCTTCTCTGCAATATTGTGTGAACGCCTGAAGCCGTCCGTCAACAATCTGATTGGTCCATATCAGTGTGACTTCAGGCCAGGAAAGTTCACCATCGACCAAATATTTAACGCTACGGCAGATCTTGGAAAATACCCATGAGCTCCAAATCGATGCACACGACCTATTTATCGATATTAAGGCCGCGTATGACATCATCTATAGAGATGCTGTAGAGATGAGACGTGCAGGATGACGATGTAGTATGCATCATCAAAGTCTGTAGAGAACTCACCGAGACCTTTGATGTCAAAAAAGGATTTAGACAAGGCGGCGTGCTGTCATGCGCTTTGTTTCATCGTTTTTGAAAGAATACAAACACAAGAGGCACAATTTTTCAAAACTCCTTCCAATTTCTCGCATACGCCGCCGATGATATTGACATAATCGGAAGAAAGCAGCGTGATGTCAATGGCGCTTTCGCGAGTATTTAGACGGAAGCGTCGAAGATGGGCAAGAACAAGTACGAGTATATACTGTCTATCTCGGTCAGAATGTCACCCTCGACAGATATAAGGTAGTTAAGGACTTTGTCGAGATAACGACACCAGCGCTGAGTTCAAACGAAGAATAACTCTTGCCAATCGCTGGTTCTTTAGGCTTAGCAAAGACCTGTCCCGAACAACAAAAGGAACCCTATATACGACCTTAATAATCTCAGGCGCAAAGACATTGGCTTTAACAAAAATGGATGAGCATGCTCTTGGCTGATGTGAGAGGAAAATTCTTCTGGTGATTTTCGGTCCCGCCTGCGTAAACGGTGAGTGGTGGAGAAGGGACAACGACAAGCTGTACGGGCTGTATAGCGACATGGACCTAGCCAGAAGATAGGAGGCTGGATCATATAGAATGGATGGACACTAATGCGCTCCGGTTCGAAAAGTTTTCGCTGTAGAGAAAGACCGCGACTCAGGTGGCGCACGCAAGTGGAAGGGGACCTCAATCTACTTAACACATGAAGCTGGAGGAAGCTAACTAAAAATCGAGCTAGCTAGAGACGCTTGCTGGTTGAAGCCCAGGTCCATCCCGGACTGTAGCGCCACCTTAAGCAAGTAGGTAAGATCTTCTTCATCGTATTGTGTGAATGGGCGAAACCATTTGTCAATAATCTGATTAACCCCTGTCCATGTGGTTCTAGGCCTGACCAGAAGTACTAAACGATGCTCATAACCTCTTCTCTAGTATATAGAGGAGCTATCTAAAGACGTTTGTAGTTTTGGGATCTCTACCAAACTCGTAAGGAATGCTCCATAAAGGTCGGGAACACTTTAAGAGCTACCTTAAGGGGTACGTGGCAGCATTCAACATTCAAGATGATATTTGCCAAATTACCAAGGCAACACTAGATGCAAAATTTACGAAAAGTCTGTGGAAGTACTTGCATACACCGACATTGGCATCACTGGCAGAATGAATTGTGCTGTTCCTGATGAGTTTGCAAGTATTTACTTAAAAAAAAAATGGACGCACGACGTCGACGTGGTTTGGTCAAAAAATCTCCAGTTCCTGTCCACAGACAACGCATTAGAGGAAAACCGCGATTTGGATGCACAAATAGAAGGGAACCTCAATAATGTTAGAGTTCTGGCTTGACGAAGACCACCCTCACTGGAGAGGTTTATTTGATGAGGCTCAAGCCCATAAGGCCATACTTTGAGTAATCAGGATACAGTGGAAAGACTCCACTTTTGATTTTCAGCAGTTTCAACCAGAGGACACTTACTTATATGGGCTTCTCGGACGTATCACAACCAGAGGCTTATGAGGGCTGGTACATCAGGCTTCTTTTGTCCAAATAATCCATTAACCAAAGCAAAGACATGGTTTCTCCAATTTTATACAGTTTTATGCGAACGAACTTTAATATTCCGGATGTTCGAAGCTTCTGAGCAGCCAAACTTGACTTTGCTTTAGTATCTCACTGTCCATCCCCTTGCTATTCATATTACATGCTGCACTCTCAAAGCCATCTTCCGTTTAAAGGGAAGTAGTCTTTGGTACAACATGCACTGAAGCTTTAATGAATTTGCGTGCTGATTGCCTTTTGTCTCTATGGGCATGTCGTCTGACGCAATGAGATCAGAGCTCCTGCTGCAGAAAAAATACTAAATCGGCCCTCCCTGCTCGCAGGAATGGTTTCGGCCAAAATCTAAGCCAGGGAAGCAATGCAGTCGGGTTTTCACGAATGAAACCCATTTAGGATGTAGCGCTGGTGTTGTTGTGGAGGATGCCAAGGTTAGATATCTGCCAAGAGGAGATATACTCGTACTCAATCCTGATGCCAAGAAACTACTTGTATACGTTAGTTCTGCCTGCGTCCTCGTTTAGCACTGCCATTGACAGTTGGGTTTGATATTAGCATAACTGCAGATGGCATGACTCCTCAGGTTGCCGGCAAGCCAAACGAATGCTTCCTGACGTCTGTAAGAGGTCTTGATGCCCCACAGTAGGAAAAACTGCGGACAGTGATAGAACATCCTGTGACGCTTGCTAAGAAAGTGATCACCTCTGTGAATATCCGGCAAACGCTCGCATCTCAGGCTATAGGTACACAGCTTTGGCGTGGTGGGTGCTGTTACTGTAGGCACTTCATCACTGAAGTGCTTGCTCTTATTTCTTCGAAGGATTGCGAAATTCAAGTAAAAGAAACTTATAAGGAGTACAATGGACAACTTCTTTGTCCAGGAGTTTTTAGTTCACCAGAAAGTTGTTGGCTTTGATGCCATTCACCAGCGCAAGGGATTGCGCGTGATCCAGAGTTGACCCAGGTCATACCCGATTGTTTCAGCTGGACGAGATCTTGTCGTCTATGATGATTTTGTTGCTTAATGCAAACACAATTTTAGTGTTGGAAAGGTTTGACGTGATTGAAGCGGAACGGTTGCCTTTAACAATTTCTAGCACTTTGATGTTACGTCGCTGTTCATCTAATTTAAATTTTCCTCATTCTTCATTCAATCTCTGAATACCTCCAAATACCATTGTATCCGAAATGTTTCCGGACGACACTGATGATACTTCGTTTAGCGTTCAGACACATTTATTCATGGAACAGGTCGTGGACCTGAGCGTCAGTCAAGAAATCTCTCCAGTCATCGCTATCTTCGGCCAACTATTTTGAGTTGCCCACTCCAATGTGATGGAAGCTATGTCCTTTCGGGTAGAAACAGAAGATTCGTCGGGCGCGAGTATTGGTATCCAATAGTTTTGCATGTTAAAGCCGTCCAGGTAACTAATTTCACGACGAAATTCGCGTTGCGTATTTGCAACTGAGCCGGAATTTCGAAAATATTTTTTAATAATTTCCGCACGTTCGGCAAGCGTAAAACGACGCATGATGAATTAGCGAACCTTACTGAATATTTTGACAGCTGGTAACTTTGACAGCTGCTTTATTAAGCTGAATAAATGAAGGCCTTCGGGGGGAAAGAAGGAAGTGGGGGCCACCAAAACTAAAACTAAAAGGGAAGTAAGTACTTGCTACTAACTTATGGGTCCTTCAATTCGTCTAAGCGCTATCACAAGCGCTTCAAAAGTCAGCATACAGGATTCTTAGCTCTTGTTCATTAACCAGTTGAAATATGTGTTGTATGTGATGGCGTAACCTAGTGGTTAAGTTCGCCAATCACTGTGCAAGTGGGCCTGGGTTCAAAACTCGGCCAACACCAACGATCAATTTTTCTGACGACGGCCAATAACAAATCTCCGAAAGTCAAATTTTCTGAAAAGAAAGAGTATCTCACTCTCTGTCTTTTTGAATTATTTCGCTTATGATTCCTTCTTCGAACCTCGGCTAAAACTTAAGCCTCTATTGGCTTTTAAACGGAATGGCAAATTTCTTATAGGAGTTACTTCCAGCTGAGGTTAATAACTCATTCTCAGGGATAGTAAGAGTTTTGAAATAGAGATGGTGGCGGATATAGCATACGGGATAAAGGTAGTTCTTATGTTTCTAAGGGTGATACTGGCTCCGGATTGCGTCGAATTTGCTGATCATAACACAGTCAACTAAATTGGTCATGTCGGAAATGATGCAAGGCACTCCTACAGGATTATCGATGTCCAAAAACTCCGAGGAGCTAACATGGACTGGGGCCACTAACTATGTAACTGCACCAATATTACGTCTACGGATAATTCAATCCCCACAAACCTCCAGAAACTCGGCTGATAGTGCACTCGTATCTCTTAACTGATGTTTTACTTGCATCAAGTGCTAAAATATCCAGCAATAATATCACAGCTGTTGTGTTGGGTTTCACCCCACCATTTCCATTATCCCCTTGTTTTCAAGAAGTGTGCAAACGAGCATATGTTATGTAGGAAAACAATTCGGCTACGAAGCGGTGGCACCAAGGAAAAAAGCGCTTCGGGCAAAAAAGGAATAATTCATAAGTTTTACCAGAAAGTAAACCAAACGTGTCAAGGCAACTTGCTTCAACCAGGGACCTGTGAACAGTGAAACTTAGTAATAGAGTCACAGTCGGTGTTGAGGAGATGAGAAGATTAATTCTGCACACACTTAAGCGCCGAGCACGATTCAAATTTCGTTGTTTGTCAGAACGAACTATTGAACCAGCATGATGAATTCCAAGACTCACTCACCCAACCAAAATTAAGTAAGGACAGCAACATCTACACTTAAGCCCAACAAGTCTCCTGGGGCCCAATTGTCTGTGCCAACTATAAAAACATCAGTGTCCTTATGATACGAGTACCATGCAAGGTTTTATTTTCCATATTGTCCTCGTATGAATGCCTGAAATCATTTGCCAACCATCTGAGTGACAGCTGTCAGTGCGGTTCTATGCATGGTAAGTTCACAATTGCCCAGATATTAAGACTCTGGCTTGTCTCAAATGAAATCCAAAAAATGTTTTTATGTATTGCAGCGTTTTTGCTAATATTTGAGAGGGTCGATGAAAGGATGCGGAGAATAATTGCGATTAACAAAAACCAAATACAACCTAAGGTTAGAAAACACGTTTATTCCTCAAATGAAATAGGTGTCGAAACATCAAAAGAAAGAAGAAGATGACAGGAATGAGTTGTCAAGTTTTAGTGGTGAGCCCCGGTTATGTTCGCAAACTCGTAACAGTATTTTAAGGCCGCATGTAAATTCCTCTATATAGGTAAGCCATACAGGGTCATGTTTAGTGAATGGTATCCCTGCCAAACTCTTTAGATTGCGTAGAATGATGGTGAAGAACGCTCGCTGGTCCGTAAAGGGCGAAACCAATCACCGAGACTTTTAAACTTAAAAAAGGGTTTACATTAGGTGATGCACTGTCATATACGAGGGGCGTTCAATATATTCTCGGTATCGATATGAAGGAAAATGCGAATTCAATTTAAATTGTTTTTCTTTTTCAATATGATCTCCCCTAACATCAATGCATTTGTTACATCTTGAGATAAGCTTTTTTAAACCCTCAAAATAATAAATTTCCTCTTTCTCTGCAAAATACCGACTTGAGTTCTTCATCATCCGAAAATCTTTTTCCACGAAGACATTTTTTCAAATCCGGAAACAGGAAATAATCACTAGGGGCAAGGTCTGGACTATAGGGTGGGTGTTGGATTTCTTCGAAACCACAATCTCGCGCAGCAGCCTTGGAAACTCGCGCCGTGTGAACAGGAGCGTTGTCATGAAGAAGCAACACACCCGCTGCGAGTTTACCCCGTCTTTTCTTTTTAATTTCCTCCCGCAAATTATGCAAAGTGGAAGCGTAGGATGTGGCGTTGATGGTTTCACCTTTTTTTTTGTACTCAATGAGCAAGATTCCCTTTGAGTCCCAAAAAACTGTGGCCATGAGCTTTCGGGCAGACGGAGTGACTTTGAACTTCTTCGGGGGGTCTGTTCCTTTTTTATGCCACTGCATGGACTCTTGTTTGCTTTCAGGGTCATAGTGGTGGACCCATGTTTCGTCCCCAGTAACAATTCGATCCATAAGACCGTCCGCGTTCTCACTACACATCTCCAAAAGCTCTCTACAGCATGCGATTCTCATTTTTTATCTGAGGCGCTGTGAGCATTCGTGGCACCCACCTTGCACTGACCTTTGAAAGGTTAAGATGGTCATGAAGAATGGTGTGAATGGTACCAATTGAAAGCTTGGTGATCTCTGCCATCATTTTCACCTTTATTCGGGCATCCTCAAGAACAAGTTTTTCGACTTCTTTGATGCTTTCTCCCGTACAAGCAGTAGCCGGGGCGCCGGAGCGGGGGTCGTCCTCAATGCTCTCTCTGCCTCTCTTGAACTCACTTGACCACTTTTGCACAGTTGATAATGAAGGTGCGGAACCCTGGTAAACAGCCACCATCTCTTCATGAATAGTTTTTTGACTTTTTCCTTGCTTAGTGAGAAATTTAATTACAGCGCGATGCTCAATTTTCACCATCATCGTCTCAGTTGCCATTATAAATCTGTTTAACTAGAGATAAAACGCGAATTAATAATCACATTTATATGAAATTTTACATGAATGCACTAAAATAATAGTATTACTTGATAAATAAGTCAATTTATATATGCAACCACAGCTTCACCCCGATACCGAGAATATCTTGAACGCCCCTCGTAACATCATGTGAAGCAACGTAAAGCACGTATAGGCACAGTTTTCGAAGTCTGTATATGAGATGATATCGATTAGCACAGGGACATGGTACCGATGAGTTTGTGAGTACTCACACAGATGCAGCAAAAATATGTGTGTATTGCACATCCTGTTAATAAGAAGGAGCGCACAATATGAGGTAGCGCTTTAACGTCCTTAAGAATTGTTTCTATTTCGGCTCCACTATTAACTCCAATAATGATAACTCACCAGATTTCAAACGAAGCCCTGTCAATCGCTGTTCCAACAACCTGCGAAGGCTAGAGAATAATAAGGCCTTATCAAGCAACAAACTCAGACCTACTCTATGATGCAGAAGCACAGTTGTTAATGAAAATATTTTTGGTTGTTTTGAGCGTAAAATTATTCGAAAAATTGTTGATCCCGCTTACGTTTACGAGATTTGAGCGAGAGTATTCAACGGGTGACCAGATAGCAATGATAGTTTATCCAATTGTTATGCTGCAGCAGCTGTCAATTTTACCGATGACATCTTGCTGTCAAAATATTCTAGTAAGGTTTACCATTTCATCATGCATCGTCCGCATCCGAAGGTGCGGAAATTATTAAAAAAATATTGAAATTGCTGATCAGTTGTACTCGTAAATACGCAACGTGAATTTCGTCGTGAGATCGGTCATCATCGTGGAAAAGTTTGATCGTGAGACCCTTTTGGATCTTAATCCACCAACCAGATAGAAATTGGTGCGAAATTAAGAAAACATAGCCGCCATAGCGGCCAGTATCGAAGAAGATCCAGAAATGTCGATTCGGCGCGGATCAGCCGAATTGGGCATCGTCAGAGAGTCAACCCGGCTTATTTTCCGATTGGATTTGGGCCTACATCCGTATAAGATTGTTCTGACGCAAGAATTGAACCAGCACGACCATAGCCAACGCCGTGAGTTCGCTAATTGGGCGCTGGAAATGCTAGCCGTAGAACCGGATTTTGGCCAAAAAAATCATATTCTCGAACGAGGCCCATTTTTGGCTCAGCGGGTATGTCAGCAAGCAAAATTGCCATTATTGGAGCAAATGAAAACCACAAGTGTTCGGCCAAGAATCAATGCATCGGCAAAGATTGACTGTTGGGTGCGGTTTATGGCATGGCGGCATCATCGGTCCTTATTTCTTTTGAAATTAGCCGACTTTTTCTGGGTAGAGCTCGACAACATCGATATATCTGAGCTGTGGTTCCAACAAGACGACGCTACATGCCATACAAGCGACGCAACGTTGGAAGTTGTGAAGGAGAAATTTGGCAACTGGGTCATCTCATCAATTGGCCGCCGCGATCATGCGATTTGGCATAACTGGATTATTTTCTCTGGAGCTACGTCCAGTTCTTAGTCAATTCGGTAGCAAGACAACCACTTTGGACGAGCTGGAGGCCAACATTCGACACGCTATTGCCGGAATAACGCCTCACATATTGGACAGAGTCATCAAAAATTGGACCAACCGCATGAAGTATGGGCCGATGATTCCACCAGCCCATAAAGCACACCAAACAGTGAGTTTGAATGGTTGTAAGGGCATCTCGACAAAGGCTTCTGGGTTTTCTCTACTCCAAATTCGGCAATTTTGCTTCTTTCCATATCCATTTAACCAAAAATGGGCCTCTTTGGAGAACAAAATTTTGTGTTGAAAATTAGAATCAAGCTGAATTATGTGTTCGGCCGTAGGTTCACCGAACCTACGACGGATATGATGATCACGTGGTTTCAACTCTTGCACAGGCTGGATCTTATAAGCTTTTAAACCAAGATCTTCCCGTAAAATCTTCCAGAAAATGGATGGGCATAGCTTCAATTGCTGTGCACGATTCCAGCAGTCAGCTCTTTGGCCAATGCCAATCTGCTTGCTGCACACTTTGCGGCCAGCTCAACACTCCCGGATTGTGCTCTGTCTCTGCCTACACTTGAGTGTTTCGAATCCACTTTCGCACTCATGTAGTAGCAAGAGTACTTAAAGATGGTATATCACCCCTTCTTCTGAAGAGGTGTTCTTCCACGCTGGAAAAATCACTGCGTAAGCTTTTTCATCAATCCCACTCTTTAGGACGCTTTCCGAGCAGATAGAAAACAGCATTTGTCCAGCCCGTTCCTAAAAAAGGCGAATCTTCTTTTCTCTCCTCCTACAAGCCCATTGCACTTGCGTCCTTTTTCTCCAAGGCCATGGAAACGCTGATAAACCGCTGATGACCGGCAGGCAGTACTGTTTTCGTAGCAACAGGTCCACTGGTGATTTGATGGCATGTCTCACCGAAAAGTGGAACCAAAGCGTACATCAATCTGGCGAAAGCAAGATAGTTGCACTTGATATTTTTAAGCCATTTGACAGAGTTTAACATCAGGCTCTTTTGTCGAACCAGTGCTCCATTGAAATCGCCAGTAATATTCCGCCTATTCAAACTTTCAACCGTAACACCCGTCTCGCTATGAATGCTCATCAGTATAACCTCAAGCCCATTTTCAGACGTACTCTAAAATATCGTGATTCTTTCCTAAGCCGTACAACTTGCTTTTGGAATGCCCTGCCGATCTCTGTGTTTCCTGGTTGTTATAACTTACAAACATTTAAGAACAATGTACATCGGTACCTGTCTTTTCTTCCTCCCTAAATTTACTTCGCCCGCGCTGTGTACGAACATTTTAAGGGTATTAAAACCCCTTGAACGCGCGCTCATTATAAAAAAAAAACAAAACGATGGATTCTCCTCATCACTGCGCTCCACAACGGTAATAACTTCTTCTGTTTGCACTGTTTGTCGTCTTTGGGGATGCGTATTATCCACCAGAGGGTACATGGTGCGAAAACGATTCATCGTGTTCCGACTAACTTGCTCAGATGGTCAATTATGTCGACCGTAAAATGGACTTAGCGCACGATAAGTTTGGCGGACCGAACCATGGTCTTCCAAATAAGTTTGCACAATTTCTATTCGTCGTAAAATGGCAAAACGTACTAACCACAAACAACTTTCAACTGTCAAATTGACAATCTGTAGAAACAGTGTTGCCAGTTTAAAAACCAAACCTCTAAAAAAAAACACCCCATACAAATACCGAAATATCTCTCTCTTCACTTTTTCAATAACTTGCTCATATCTTTGTTCTGTTTAGACACCTTCAAGTGTACATCTTTAATCTTGTAATCAATATTGTCCGCATACCGGCAGCAAGGCCTTCCAGCCGGTCCACACTATCACACATTTCCTGGAGATTGCAGTGCAGCTATGTGTCAAAGTTTGCTTTATTGTCTAGCCTCTGAGACTGCATCACAGGAGGATCAGATCTAATTCTGTTAATTGGATGGTTGCTGCTTGATGGTTGTCGTACTCCTCGGCAATCTTACTACTGCTGGGTGAGGAGGCAAGACAAGCAGTTCTCCAAACCACTCTTCAGCCCGATTATATGGCGTTGACTGAAGCGTAGAGTTGAGTTGATTTCATCTAATTGGCGTGAAGTATTTTCTAATTGCTCCCTTTGTTTAGACAGCTCAACAGCTATATAGCCTTGCCAGTTTCCTCAGTCCCATATAAAAGGCCAAAACTCCTTTTCGATGCCTGTGGGGTGCGATCTTCGATTTTTTTGGGTTTTTCCTCGAAAATCTGTTGCTCGTCATCGACTGGTTTTGGTTTTACGTCGTCGAAAGGATTATGCACAGGTGTAAGGTAAATGCTTGCCATATTGCTGTACTACGCAATGAGAAATAAATGGTAGAGACAATTTTAAATAGTGATTAATTTTGGAGACGGTAAGTGTCTGTCTACATTAGCATGTCTACAAGGAAAGTAGCCAAATGCCTCGTCATCTAATTAGTGACGCGCATGAATGGATTAGCGAGATTCCTTCTGTCCCTATCTAATATCTAGCAAAACCACAGTCAAGGGAACGGGCTTGGAATAATTAACGGGGAAAGAAGACCCTGTTGAGCTTGAGCCCTGTATAATTCTCGGTGGAAGGTATCATTCAAGGCGCAAATATCCTGTATTTCGTTTTCTCCCTTTCGGTTTGTATCACCTAGCACTCCTATTTAATTGCAAATTATTGTACAATTCACAATATACGAGTATGTACGAGCATAAACAATGAATCTGTTTGAATATTTTAATTTATGTTCTACAAGGCCCGACACCCTCATTCCGATCCTGGCAAAAAATAGAGCACACCAGCTTGCGAACTCATTTCTCTCATCAGCCATGTGGGTGGTGCGGTGGTTCGAATGCCACAAAAACACACAGTCACTTCCATCTGGTAACCTGGTGAGGGGTAATAAGCCTGAAGGGATGGTTCTGTGCTTAGTTAAGCAAATCAGGTAGATAACCCATGAACTACAGTAACATTTTTTATTTTCCCTTTTGTTTCATCGCCCTCCATACACCCCTCGAGAGTCATATAATGGCGTACAATATGTCTCAACAGGACACATGACCATTCTACTCTCTTCTTCGTACCTTTCTTATTCGTTTCATTAAAAGGATATACGACGAGATTGAGTACGTTACGTCCACCATACATTCCTTATCTATGGCGCTGTGTGTTTTCGTATTTTCGAACTCGTACCCGTACCCGTACCCATACTCGACCTCCTCCTTATTGAGAAAGAAACCAAAAAAAAAAAAGGACAAAAGGAAAAATAAAACCAAATCATAGAAAGAGGGTGGCACAGGCTGCAGGGCGCAGGGCTTTTGCTACGCATTACTTTATCCTGACCCTGCCTGCTCTATGTGTATGAGGGCGCTGGCGGTATATTCCAGTATTTTCACTGTATAGCGCTGGCGGTGTAAACGGTTATTCTTACCTATAGCTAGAGATAAGTATCTCATTTCGCTCAAGAGAGAAATGTAAGTATATTAGGTTGGCCAAAAGCTCAGGATAATTCAGTCGAGTTTTAAACTTACTCTAGTCGACAGAGTATCTTAAGCGAGTGGTGTTTGCTCGTACTCACCCGTTGAGTATTTAACAAATAATCGTTATTTTTTAAAGTTTTCCTTTTTCTCCATACCGTCATACCGTCATACCATTTATTCATTTTCTTAAAAAAAAAAATTTTGTGTCGAAAGATTAAACTTGACTGGACTTGGTTTCGATGAATTCGGTTGACTTTTGTTGTTTTTAAGTTTTTTTTTTGTGCACAAGTCTTCAAGTCTTTTGGGGATAATTTTTCGTTTTTTCTTTGTCCTTTTCCTTCCTTTCCACTTGTATAATTTGCGTTTTATCATGTATCTATATGCTTGCGGTACACATACCCAAAGCATGATATCCTTTCTATCCTACTCGTAACTTGTAGAACAATCTACAGTTGCCTTTGTAGGTTTTCTGTTTTTTTTTTGTCCTTTTGTGTTAATTTTGCTTTTTTTTTTTATTGGTTTCGGTGAGAGATATGGATACATATAAATATATGGAATATCCTTGTCCGTTATCGTGTATCTTAGCAGACACAAGAGAAAATTGAAAATTTTCGGAAACTTGTTTAGCAGTGATTAAAAAAAGTGATAGTTCGTTAAAAACCGTTGCTGTCGTCGCTCGACCTTTCTCTCTTTTCTCTTTTATTCTGTGTCGTGGTAGTTGTGTTGATTGTCCTATCCATTTCCTTCTTTCCTTTTCGTAAATCTAATTTCCAAACTTCCCTTGACATTTTCTTTTAGAACAATCTCCATCAAGGGTAACAGAAATATGACTTAATTAAGGCAAATACCGTAAGATACAAATTCAAAAAAAAAAAAAAAAAATCCAAAAAAACCAAAGAGCACTCCAGAAACTCATAAAGCAAACTCGTAGAGCGTCGATTTTGGCAGTTTTTTGTGTGAACGTTGTTTTTTTTTAATTTATTTGTTTTAAAAGTTGCGCCATCATACATAGGGACGCTACGCACCTGTGTGTTGAGCAATAGATTTTTATTTCTCCCATAATATTCGTAGACAACGTCTTAGTGTACCAGAAAACAAAAAAACAAAAAAAAAAAAAATCAATTTCTAGGCACCGAAAAGAACCAAGCTCCAAGACCACTTAGAGAGATTGTTTCTTGAGAAGGAAGTACCGAGAGAGACTCGGCGTGCCTGAGATTTTCCCATAACTCCCTCCTACCCCACATCGGGACTCGTTAAGTACCATTAATTTGGATCTCGTTTTGTATAAACTCAAAAATATAAAAAAAAAAAAGCAACCAACATCAAAGTGACTGAAGTGTGTGAAAAGAAGAAAATGTCCCCAGCTATGTGGTACTTTTTGCCGTTTGGGGTTCTTTTGGTCATGCAGCCTGTAAACGTGGCCGGAATTGATTTGAGCCGCTTATACGGGCACATGGGACAAACCATCCAGAAACGAAGTGGTAAGTTTTTTGTTTTCTTTGATTTAAATTGAAGTTGATGTCTTTTGAAGTTTTTTTTTTTTTTTTTTTTTATTTTCCAATAAATTTAAGGCAATTATTGAATTTAGTCCTTGAAAGGGATGTGTTGCTGTAGGCAAAATTTTTGAATTTCAAGCAAAAATATATGTACATATGTCATCAGAGCTCATTTACGACCACCCACTTAGAGGAATTTTCGTTTTATTTTTCAAGTGGTTCTTTGTAATATTTTTCTATTAAAAATTCCAATCACGTTTCCTCACAAATATGACTCTTATTGGTAAATTAGGGATTTGAGATTGAAAATTTATATATCAATATCGTTGACATATTTATTCAGAAAAAGGAAATCCTTATCGTCATCCTTCTGGCTGGCTAATTTAAGTCTTATTGACACAAAATGAAACGACAAGCATAATCGTCACGAAATATGTAACGACGTCATATTTTGTCTGAACTGCATTTCCATTATTATCATAAGCCTTAAATACAACAAATAAAAAATAAATCTTTATGGTACGCCAGCCGATGGCATAGGATATGCTTCTGCCGCATGTGGTAGGTGGTAAAAGTGATTACTTAACGATACACTTTCCTAAAGCGAAGAAAAAATTTATCTGCGATTCAGAGAATTTCATTAAAATTGAAATCTTCGAAACCAGAAAACAAAGTTTAATTGCAAAATTGGATTCCATTAAAATCCGGGGTCTTCGGAAAACTTTTTAGCCTTACTCAAAGGCCGTCTATCAAATCCTCTTGTTTCTCTGTGAATAGTGGCTGTAGAACACTTAGTTTTTGATGCAAGCTGGCAAGGTTTCCAGATACCTTAAAAATGTACAATAGAAAAGATAATAATTGTTCTGCTTGCAGGAAAGTTCCTGTGTCTGCCTATGTTTTTAAGATATCGTGTACTTCTGCCAGTCTTTAAGGTAACCTTATAATAGTCTCGTCTTATATCGGGTTTTTCAATAAGAACATAACAATTTTCTAGGAAATTTATTCCAGGTATAGTACACATGTCAAATTTAAGTAGGGAATTCGATCTCGTTCATATGACCACCGCGAGCACGTTTACAGCGACCGATTTTTTGGAGCCCATATTCCACCACTCTTCCTCACATATCGACCGGAACGTTGGTAATTTAGCGTTTGATATTGTTTTTGAGCTCCTCTAACGTTGTTGGCTTGTTGGCATAAACCAACCCGATAAAAAGAAATCCAACTGCTTTAAATCGCATGATAGAAGTGGCGATTGGCGATCACACGATTATCGAACTTCCTCTTCAATAGATCAATTGTTTGACCAGCTGTGTGGCATGTGGCGCCATCTTGTTGGAACAGCATATCACTTATGTCAAGTCCATCCAATTCTGGCCAAAAATAGTCTTCCAACATGGCACGTTAGCAGATAGCAAATCATTTTCATCGACGAAAAAATACGGTTCCCATCAGCAGCACACGGTCACTTTTTGTGGATGCAATGGAGTCCCTTGAAGCACAAGTGGGTTTGTTGCTGGTCCAATAACGCATATTTGGCTTATTGACAAAACTATTAAGCCAAAAATGAGCTTCATCGCGGAAGACGATTTTTCAATTAAATTCAGGATTTTCTTCAAACTCTTACAGAGCCCAATCGTGGATGTTTCGATGCTTCAGATGATCAAGATCAAGCTTAAGTTCTTGAGTTAATTTGATCTTGTAAGGGTGTAGGCTAAAATCTTTACGCAAAATTCGCCACAATGTGGACTGAGAGATTCCCAATTCCTGTGAGCGGCGTGGAATCGACTGATTCAATTCAAATTATTCATACGTGAACAATAGTAAAATATTTAATCGAACGCAAAGACCAGTTCACTTTTAATTATATTTTATTTAACATCAAATGAAGATCAATTTAGAACACCAAAAAAATTCACAAAAAGGAGCTGTCACTCGAAGAGCCGCTCGCCAAGATGATAACTCCTCAAACAAAACATTCATAGAAAAAAAAGGCTTCAGTGCCTGTCAGAAAAAGGAATGCAAAGAAAAAATTAGCAAAATAGGTAATTGCTTTTAAGTGGTGCCAAATAGCGGAAAAACCGCGTTTACAAATTTATGTGCAATACTCCTGTACACATACATTAATGGTACATTAAGATAGAAATCTTTTTTAGTACTTAGTAACTAAATATTGGAATTCAAAAAGTCAAGTTGACTTACTGCTAATATTGGGTATATAAATATATTCGTGCGGTTTTTTTTTTTCAAAATTTGAACGTTTATTTAAGAAAAACATGTACAATAGTATTATTCAAAGTATTGCCCATCTGAAGCTATGACTTTTTCCCATCTTTCTGGCAATTTGTGGATCCCATCCCAAAAGAACTGCGCCGGCTTGGCAGCCAAGAATGAATCAAGCCAATTTTTGATATTCTGCTCTGATGTGAACCGTATTTCAGTGTGGGCGTTCTGCATCGGCCGGAACAAATGGTAGTCAGAAGAGGCAAGGTCTAGGCTATAAGGCGGGTGGGGTAAGACTTCCCATCCACTGTTTTCCAAATAGTTCTTAACCGGAATAGCAACGTGGGGCCGAGCGTTGTCATGATGGAAAATTATTGCCTCGTGTCTGGTCGCATATTCCGGGCGTTTTTCGGCCACTGCTCTCTTCAAATGGATTAATTGTGTTCGGTAGCGTTGTCCATTGATGGTTTCACCCGGTTTTTGCAGCTCATAATACAGCACACCCATCTGATCCCACCAAATACAGAGCATTTCCTACGCGCCATGGATATTCGGCTTTGCCGTTGATTTGGCTGGTTGGCTGGTTGGCCAAGTTTCACATATGATTTTTTGCGCTTGGGGCTGTCGTAATAGATCCATTTTTCATCACCAGTAACAATCCGATGCAAAAATGACTTCCTTTTGTGGCGTTCCACAGCATTTCGGACATGCAAAACCGCCTTTCGACGTCTCTCGGCTTGAGTTCATGTGGAACCCAATTTCCTTGCTTTTGAATATATCCAGCTGCTTTTAAAAGTTTTGAAATCGCTGCTTGAGTGACACCCAAAGATTCTGCGAGCTCTTCTTGCGTTTGGCAACAATCTTCATAGAGTAATGCTTCCAGTTCTTCATCTTCAAACTTTTTTGGCTGCCCAGGACGTTCATCGTCTTCCAAGCCAAAATCACCACTTTTAAATCGTGCAAACCACTTTTGACACGTTCGCTCAGCTAGCGCATGTTCACCATAAACTTCCACCAAAATACGAGTACGATAACTTTCGGCAGCAGTTTTCTTCATGAAGAAGAACTCCCCGCAAAAACACTTTTTCAGGCAGAAAGTTCGACATATTTGAGTGAAGGAAAATTATTGTTGTTTACGCTTCAAATGAATGACATATACTGAAATGACGTACAATGACAGCAGCTTTCCAACGCATGTTCCAATGGAATAATACAAGTTACGCCATCTCTTAGCAAACAGCACGATGGAAAGATGGTATAGCTTTATTGCGGATGTATGGAGAAATATCGTAGGACTGCACTTTTAAACAGAGAATAATTACATATGGATCTGATAGATGATGGTAATGAGTGCCACAACCTAACAGTGTAAATGAAAAATAAACGAGAGGATTTAAGAAAATTCCAATAATGAGAAATTAGATTAGTTGTTCTAGTAGATCGAGTGAGATTGAGTCGGGGTTAAATAAATATGACGGACAGCGTTTATTAATAATTTTGTGTAAAAAAAAACACAGTTCCTGGCATCGAGGCATTGTTGCAAGCTGCACCCAAGCAGTTCCCTGGTGCAGAAGGAAATATGTTCGTGCCTACGAATGCCATAGACATATCGCACACAATCATCAAAAGCGACTTGTAATTTGCGCTGGGACAATGAATCCAGGCTACTATAGACCACTTCGGCATATGTAACCCGAGGCAAAATTATGGCAATAACCAGCGCTGCCACCCTACTCCTATAGCAGTAGATCTACTGCGTTTTAGCCCAAACGAAAATATACTGCGTAGCAAAACCAATTTACTCCTCTTTTTAGAATTTTAAACATAATTTGTCTTCTGCACAGCTTGACGAATCTTTTATTCAAAGTAGACTCTAAACGCAGCTATCCAAATTCACATTCATTTTTACTCTGAATGCATCCATCGACAAGTGCATCTACACAAAAAAAGTACAAACATTCCTGGCTACAGTGCGTCAATGGTAGTGGCTTCTGCAAGATTTGCTTCAAACCCCTTGAAAATAATAAAAAAAAAATCTAAGCAGACATTATAACTCTCAGAGGTATATAACAAAAGCTAAGAATGGTAGTGAAATGATGTCCATACCTAATTTATTTCAACAAGCAAGTGTTCGCGATTCTGAAAGCTCAAAATTTAAAGCGGAACTTATTTGTTTAATGTTCTGTATAAAGCGCAATTTGTCGATTGCAAATATGGATTTCCTTCCTTCCATGATTTGCACTGTTTGCCCAGATTCGTCCATTGCTAGATCTATCAAATGCGGACGGACCAAAGTAACTTCCATGATCAATAACATAACTGGACCATTTTCCCAGTCATTAATCAGTGCACAATTGAAGAATACTAAGTTTTCTATTATAATTGATGAGACGAGGGATGTCTCCTCTACCAAGTGTTTGGTTATCGTAACTCGATTTTTTAATAATGTGACAAACAAAATAACTGACCATTTCTTTGGATTAGTAGAGCTTCATCTGTCAGATATTTTAGGCAAGAAATATTTTCAAAACTAATTTTTGAAGAAAAAAATATTCCGCTTACCAATATTATCGGACTAGCGACAAATAATGCGTCTGTTATGTCCGGTAATATTGGAGACGTGAAAGCAAAGTTTCAACATGCAAATGCGGATATATTCTTTCTTGGATGTACATGTCATTCTTTACATCTGCGTGCCTCTGCAGCATCTAGAAAATTGCCAGAATACGTAGAAAAGGTAGTCAAAACTATATACAACTATTTTGCTCACAGTCTCAAACGCATTGGTGCATATAAAGAATTTCAGGAATATTTTGATGTTAAAAGCAACATTATCTTAGGTCTATTTTCCGTTCGTTGGCTTTCGATGGAAAGTGTAATAAATCGCCTTTTGCAACAGTGGTTGCCCTTGCAATTTTATTTTAATTTACAATCTTTCGAAAATCAAAGTTCAACAACAGAAATAACTAGTTTTCTAATGAAGCTGCATAGTAAGCTTTATCTTTTTTTTCTTTCGTACATTCTAAATTTAATAAACAACACCAATACACTCTTTCAAAGTGAATTTACAAAAATTGATTTACTTGATTAAATAATGAGAGATTTGTACCTTGGATTACTTAAAAATTTTATGAAGCTTAATGCAAATACTTAAGGTAAATGTTGATATTGAAGATTCTTCCCTTTATCTGCTCCGACATGTACTTTGGCGTTCAGTTTCAACAATATCCAGATTCACAAGATTTTGTTGCGGAAGATGTAATCGAGCTTAAAACTTCCTTATTATGTTTTTATAAGGAGCTACATATGTAAACAAATAAAAAAGCGGTTCGACTTCAAAAATAAAAAAATGCAATTACTTAAATATTTATTGTAGATGTGAGCCAAATAGTAGATGGCTTTACCAACTCTGATACAGTCAGAGGCTGTCGAATAGTGCTTAAGGCACTATGCAGTTAGAACCGGGAGTAATCACTTTTCCGCGTACGTCCACGTTTGCAAATACAGGCCAGCTGTTTTACCACTTAGTGAAACACTGGTAGACCTCCGCTCACATCTATCAGATCACTCTTATCCAAAGTTACCTGACAATGAACTAGTGCCATTATTCTTCTGTCACCTCGGTCTCGCCATTTACGTGCGTAGTGATGTAGCTTACCAAACTCCACCATAATGTAATTGCTGTTCCAATTCGGAATTCAACTTCATGTGCTTAAAATTCCATCACAGTAAGCAAATTCTCCACTACTGCTTTATTTACAGAAGCCCGAAACTGGAAACCACTTCGACCTTCAACGAGTTTGATGCGCTGTCTTACTCTATTCAAGGAATTGTGTCCCTGTATCCTCATACTGTAATCGTTATTACGGGCGATTTCAATATACACAATTCGGGTTGGCTTCGATATTCTCAACAGGCAACACCCGAATGACGGTGTGTTGAGATCTTTGCTGCGAGAAACAATTTGAGCCAGTTGGTAAATGAGTCCACGCGAATACCAGACTTTGATAGCCATACTCCCAACATCCTGTACTTGTTTTCAAATTTCTCACCCTAATAAGTACAAAGTTGATGTGCTATCCACTCTAGGATCCAGAACCTGAATTTTAACTGGTCGTTATGTTTCCTCGATAACGACGTGGATGCCGCTGCTGATATGATCACAGACACCATTCTCCTTGGAATGAGATCCTTTATTACTCATCGGATTCTCAAGAAATGTACCTCCACGCTGGCAAAACCACTGAGTAAGCTTTTTCATCTTTTTAGGACTCTTTCCCAGAAGATGAAAAATAGCATTTGTCCAGCCTGTCCCTAAAAAAGGCGAATCTTCTTCTCTCTCCTCCTACAAACCCATTGCACGTTGCACACCCTTTCCAAGACCATGGAAACGGTGATAAACCGTCAGATCATGAAATATCTCGAAACACGAATCTTCTCACTGACCTGCAGTACGGTTTTCGTAGCAACACCACTGGTGATTTGATGGCATGTTTCACCGAAAAGTGGAAAGCAAGATAGTTGCCGTTGATATTTCCAAGGCATTTGACAGAGTTTGGCAACAGGCTCTTTTGTCGAAAATGCGTGCTTTTGGGATCGACGACCCTCTTCTTCAATGGATTAGAAATTAATTTTCGGAACGTTCATTTCGAATTTTCTTTGATGGTTTCAAGTCTGATATCCACAAAATAAACACTGGAGTTCCTCAGGGCTCCGTTCTGTCCCCGACACTCTTTTTAATTTTATCAATGATCTCATGTCTGATATTATACTCATATTCGTTCCCGGACTCACGCTCTGCTCTTCGGCTGTAGAACGAGAACGGCAGCGTATGCTAAGCTCATTAAATTCCGATATTAACAGCATAACCAATTGGGGAACTATCTACCCAAACACCCAGCCATTATCCATGAATGGCACTTGCATCGTCGAAACCGATAAACGTTCCATTCTCGGTATATGTTTCAGTGACGACTTACGTTGGACTGGCCACATATTCGATGTCGCCAAAAATGCTGCGAAATGTCTAGGTTTCCTCAATCTGGCCTCAATATAAAAGGCATTCATCCGCCCAAAATTGGAGTACAATACCCATATCTGGTCGGGTGCGCCCAAAACATCTCTGCGCCTGCTAGATAGGATTCAAAACGGTGCGATAAAACTCATAGCTGATACCACTATCACTAAAAAAATGGACACCTTCGAATACCGACAAATGTCTCCCGTCTCACTTTGTTTTATCGCTATTTCCACCATTAGTGCTCCATTAAAATCGCCAGTAGCATTCCGCCCCTTCAAATCTTTAACCGTAACACACGTCTCGCTATGAATGCTCATGCTAAGGGTATACTCCCTTAAGCCAATTTTAGCACGCGATTCATTCCTAAGCCATACAGCTCGCTTATGGAATGCCCTGCCGAGCTCTCTATTCATTATAACTTGCAAACATTTAAGACCAATGTACATTGGTACCTCTCTTTTCTTCCTCCCTAATATTCCTTTGGCCGCGCTGTGTACAAAGATTTTAAGGGTACTTAAATCCCTTGAGCGGGCGCTGATTATAAAAAAAAAAAACAATCGACTAAATCTTTACACTCCAACATATCCTCGAAACAAACCAAGAAGTCCAAATCGATACCCACCATCTTTTCATCGATATTAAGGCCGCATATGACAGCATTTATAGAGATGAGCTGTATACAGCCATGTTTAGTGTTGGCATCCCTGCCAAACTCGTCCGTCTGTGCAGAATGACGATTGAGAAGGCTCGTTGCTCCCTCAAGGTCTGTAACGACTTAACCCAGACCTTTGATGTCAAAAAAGGTTTGCCATGTGACTTTTTTAACATTATACTTGAAAGAATTGTGGGGAACTCACAAGTGAACACTGGAGGCACAATCTTTCAAAAGACTGTATGCCGATGATATCGACATATTTTGGAGAAGTGGGTATCATCGGTGCGGTTACTAGTATTGAAACGGAAGCTGCTAAAATGGATTTAACGGCAAAACTAAGTACTTATATGCTGTTAACAGAAAGACAGACAGTCGCTTCGACAGAAAAATCATTCGGAAAATATTCGGCCCCTTTAGCAATGACATGCTTTGGAGAAGAAGGTTTAACGACCAACTGTACGAGCTGTACAGATGTCACTAGTACAGATGTTTAACGTAGTTATCTGCCGTGGAGGCTCAAGCCTACGGTGCGTCTTCGCACGAGATATCAAAACAATGCGTTGATAAGCGCCCTTCGGGTAGTACAAGTACTACCACCAGTACCAGATTCGAAGTCGTGTGTAAGGCACGAACTTTCCCTTTGGTGAAGGGTCGAGGCCTATTTAATACCTCAGCCATTCTGTTGGTCATAGCACCCGGTTGCAATGCAACTCCACATCGAGCAGATCAATTGGTTCCATGGCAATCCCATGGTTTAGCACTGGTCGTAGTAGACTACACATATGCTAAGCCATGAGATGTCCAAGCACCATTAGTTCTGCTCTCCCCGCGATTTTGGGTACAAACTTACAGCCACCACGATACTCCCACAAGAGGGCCAACTCCTAGGTCAGGCCGGAACCATAGTTCCGGGGGCTCCTGACCTCCCGTGGTACCAGAATATAGCTTCCGGTCGAGCTTCGCAACCTTGAGCTTACTTCCAGTTGGGCACCTCACTGCCCAGGACTGGCGGCCTTTGCCACTTAAGGCTTCCCTAACTTTAAAAGTACCCACCCGCTAACTGCCTACTGCGTCTTCTAAGAAATACTTGTCTTGCAAAGCTACGGGTTCTTTCGAACCGTACGGTGTCAGTGAGAATTCCGCTGACGTCGTAGGCATCACCGTTGTAGATGATGTCCATAGCATGCAAGTCCCTAACGTCTGAATAATTTGGGCACTCACAGAGAACATGAAGCCAATCCTCATGGGTGGCTCCACATGAACAGCTTGCCGCCCCACTAAGACCTCTTTTATGCAAGAATGTATTAAGGGAGCCATGCCCGGTTAATAAAAAGCCCAGGCTGAGGGTAAAGTTCCGTTCAGGAAAAATTCTCATGGTTAGCACATCCCTCAGGAAGCCGTAAGTAACCCTGCCGTTTTCGCTAGCATCCCACCTAGATTGCCATCTAGATAGAACACATGCGGGAAACCCAGTCTCGCTCATTAAGAGGGAGACCTTTTCTCATCTTGAAAGCTATACCACGACGTATCGCCTCCAGATCCAGAGGTGGTGTGGAGACAGTGCGGCACACAGGCAGGCAACCAAGCAAGGCGACTCTTTTTTGGCAAGCCAAGATCCGACGGCGGCTATCTTCAGTTATAACCCTGTCGTACCATACCGAAAAAAGTACGAGCTGTACAGTAACATTGACCTAGTCCGAAAACTGTGATCCATCGCCTAAGATGGCAAGGATATGTAGAGCGAATGGGCACCAATCCACCGGCCGCCAGAGTCTTCGAATCTAACCCGCAGGGATAATGCAGTAGAGGAAGACCTCATCTGGTGCGCAGAAGGTTATTTCAACTGCTACTGGAGGCAGTTAGCTAAAGACCGGATTAACTGGAGAGACTTGTTAGTTAAGGACCAGGTTTACCCCGAACTGCAGCGCCTGTCTAATTGTTTCATATTAGCCACTCCAATGTGCGTATGGTGAAGTTCTTTTAAGACAGCCTGCTGTAAGGATGTTGGTATAATTACTCTTCGACCTACATGGCACTACAATCAATCGTGAATTCTGATTCGGAGTCCCTTATACTACACAAGTTTTGTAAATTGCTTGAAAGTGTTTTATCCTTTTCTGTTTCGAATTGAATTGCTTTAAAATTAATTTTTCATGGATGAATTTGATTAAGCGTAACAGCGCAAATGAAATAAATTTTGAGTTTATTGGTGCTTTGGAAAAACAATCTGCATTGATGTTTTCGGCGCTTCTTTTTTAAATCACTTTATGATTGTATCCTGTTAAAAATGCTGTGTAACGTTGTAAACGAGCTGAAGTCATCTCTGGAATTTTTGAATTTTGATTAAACGTACTAGGACGTGATTAATGAGTAATGAGTTTCAAAAATCTACGAAAAATATATTCGTGAAAGTGTTGAATAGAATAAATCATCATCTCTGTCTAGATTTGCTGTGCTGTAGCTAATGATCTAGAAGCAAACGCTATAGGTCTCCCCTTTCCATCAATTAAATGCGATAATATGCTTGCTATACCTGTAGCGCTTGGGTCACTAGCAATTTGAATTTTGAGTTTCTTGAATGCTTCTTGACAGTGGATGGACCATTTGATTTGTGAATTTTTGGGTAAGATTTGACGCAATGGTGTTGTAATTGTTGACAAATTTGGAATAAATCTGAAATACCATGTTCCCATTTCGAGAGATTTTCGTACGTCTTTAACAGAATTAGGCTGCTACTTTGATTGTGATTTGAAATTTTGTTGTACTCTTTGTACGAGTATTATGTGTCACAAAAATTCAATTTTATTTTCGAAAAATGAGCACTTAGGACGACCTAAATGGAAGAAAGAATTTTTGAAGTTGTTTCCAAGATGCTTTTACATGGATTTTGCATTCAGCCATTGATTGCTCATGCATAATTATATTGCCGAAATATGATTCCGTATTCCGAACATCACGTAGAATTTGGTGTGCTATTCGATTGAAATCAGCACGAGCAGTTTTGATACGAAATGAAAAACGGTTCATTTGGTATGCTCCTCTGTGTGTAGGAGTTATTTGTACAGGGTCTTCCAATTGATAGTGGTCATATTTTTGAAGCTACATCTGTCAAATTGGCTGTCATTTATTCAACCTGTTTTGCCAAATCACCATGGATGGACATAGCGTTCAACAACATGTGCAAATGATCAAACTGTTTTGTCAAAAAGGGTGCTCTGTTCGGGAAACGTTCCGCGCGCTTGGCCCATTTTACGGTCGCCATAATCGTCCTACCGAGAGGACCATTCGCAGTGTGGTGGATAGTTTTGCGATCACGGATTTAGTAAACGATAAACCAACACTCGTACGTTGACGAAACGCAAGATGTGCCGAAAACATCGCCACTGTCCGTGACAGTATGCAGGAAAACCCGAGCAGTCGATTTCGCGTCGCTCACAAGAACTCGGCCTTTTGCAGACCAGAAGTTGGCGAATTTTACGTCATGACTTGGGTTTGCATCCGTACAAAATTCAACTGACTAAGGAGTTGAAGGTTAACGACCATAAACACTGACGTGTGTTCTTTGAACGGGCTCTGGAGCAGTTGGAAACTGGCCTTAATTTTCATCGGAATATCATCTTCAGCGATGAGGCCCATTTTTGGATGAATGGGTACGTCAACAAACAAGAGATTGTCGAATTTGGGACGATGCCAATCCACATGAGATCCAAGAGCGTCCAATGCACCCCGGAAAAGTCACTGTTTGGCGTGGATTTAGGGCTGGCGGCATCATCGGTCCATATTTCTTTGAGAAGGACTTTGGCCAGGCCATCACCGTCAATAGCGAGCACTATAGGTCGATGATTACCAACTTCTTTTGGCCTGAATTGGATGATATGGACACCAACGGCATGTGGTTTCAACAGGGCCGCGCTATGTGTCACACAGCTCACATCACATTGGAAATTTTGCACGAGCGATTCGAGGGCATGGTCATCTCACGTGGAGGTGATGTGAACTGGCCACCGAGATCGTGCGATTTGACCCCGTTAGACTTTTTCTTGTGGGATTTTCTGAAGTCGCAGGTCTATGCGAATAAGCCACATACTACAGCGGCCCTCAAAGCCAATATAACCCATGCCATCGGTCAAATTCAGCCTGATCTATACGCCAGAGTCATGGAACACTTTGTTTTATTTAAATTTAAAGATAGTAAGCGCTTAATGAAAACCCCTTATAATACTCGACTGTTCATCAACTAGGACATGCAAATATGCCTTAAACAAATCAAGTCTACGAAAACATCTCGAGTTCCTAGGTAGGAGGGTAGGTAAGAGTATTTGTTGGAAACACTAACACACTTAGGCCTATTGGCCCACTGTGATGCCATGTGATTCTATGATCCTCTTACTAATGGAACCAGTTTGAGCTTACGATGAAGCATAGGTCACTGTTTACGTCTATATTTTTTAGATCGTGTAGGTCATTGTGGAAGAAACCTCCTAAAGGAGAGAGCTGGACATGTAGAGAGGAGGTAAAGGATTGTCTCCTCTTTCTCCTCGTCCATCCAGCTTCTACAGAAATCATTTTTTAAAAGCGCCATGCCATCTTGCGTGCTTGCCTTTGAGGCAATGTCCAGTGATGACACCTATGGTGGCGCTGAGATGCTTCCTATTTAGAAGGATCAGACTCTTACAGCGATTCGGATCTAGCCTAGGAATGATCTGTTTAGTCGCTAGACATGTTGGTCCAACAGTCAATCTAAGGTCTGTTCTTTTACAAGCATACAGTTTTAATATTGATTTGCTCGTAGCGATTGCTGCCGGTAGAATAGGTAGACTGGTTCCAATTTTGGCGAGTTCATCGGTCCTACAGTTCGCTGTGGCCCGGCACCCAACAATAGTGCAGGTTGAACTACTCTGCCATCTCTATAAGAGATTATCGGCATTCAAGGGCGGTTTTAGAATTTAATGAGACTGACTCCAGGCACTTGATAGCTGCCTGACTATCCGAAAAAATGCGGATATCCTTAACAGATATCACGTTTTTCTTCAGCCAGGACAGAGCTTCTTTAATTGCCAAAATGTCCGCCTGGAACACGCTACAGTGATTTCGAAGACAGAAAACACCGCCACCAATCCCGCTGTCGGTTTTAGATCCATCTGCGTAGAAATGGATTGATATGTATTTCATGAAAGCATCTTGCGTCCAGAATGATCTAGAGGGGAAGCTTACATGGAAGTCTTTGTCAAACCAAAGTTCAGGTATAGTGTAATCGATGTGAGGATTCCTAATGTATTAAGAATGTTAATCGCAGTCGCAGCTATTTGCCTGCTGAAAATATTGAGCAGTGTCAAATGAAACAGAATGACTAATGCCGTTCTTTGGACTCTGCTTAGTTTACTGCAGTTGACTGCATTGTCTAAGGCCATCCACCTGACGACAACCCCGTAAGTGGGTATCGGCCTTATGACCAAGATGTATAGCCAGTGGGTTATGCGAGGTTGAAGGCCCCATTTGTCCCCAATAGCTTTTTCGCCAGAGAATATGGCTACTGTAGCGTTCTTGTGCCTTTCTTGAATGTTAGCTTTCCAATTTATGTTTCCTGTCAAAAATGAGACCCAGATATTTTGCTGTATCGGAAAGGACTAAACTGGTACCGTTTATTGAGGGAGGGTCTATAATTGGAATTTTGTGGAAAAGAAGACAAAATCAGCTTTATGGGGGCTTACTCCCAATCCATAGCGATCTGCCCAACGGGTTAATCTGTTAAAATTTAATTGAAGAAGTTCTTTAATTTTATTAAGATGCTTACCTAAGAAGGCTATAGCAACGTCATCCATATAGGCAATCACCCTGCTACCACCCGCTTCCAGGTATATCAGCAGTTCATTAGCCACTAAGTTCTAAAGAAGATGGGAGAGGACACCGCCTTGCGGCGTATTTCTGCTGGCACATCTTTTAGCAGAAGCCTCACACAGTTTGGATAAGACTGATTAGTATAAGACTAATGAACTCCCCAAGTGAGTCGTCTACCTGTAGAGTTGACAACGCAGTCGTGAATTGGGATGTGTTGACGTTCTTAAAGGTACCGTCGGTGTCCAGGGAAGCAACCATTTTGTACGCTCTATTGGGTCTATAACTTTCGTGCGGTTTGCTAAGAGATAGCGTAACTTGTATTATTCCATTGTTATTATTCCATTGGAACATGCGTTGGAAAGCTACTGTCATTGTACGTCATTTCAGTATATGTCATTCATTTGAAGCGTAAACAACAATAATTTTTTTCACTCAAATATGTCGAAGTTTGTGCCTGAAAAAGTGTTTTTGCGGGGAGTTCTTCTTCATGAAGAAAACTGCTGCCGAAAGTCATCGTATTTTGGTGGAAGTTTATGGTGAACATGCGCTAGCTGAGCGAACGTGCCAAAAGTTGTTTGCACGATTTAAAAGTGGTGATTTTGGCTTGGAAGACGATGAACGTCCGGGGCAGCCAAAAAAGTTTGAAGATGAAGAACTGGAAGCATTACTCTATGAAGATTGTTGCCAAACACAAGAAGAGCTCGCAGAATCTTTGGGTGTCACTCAAGCAGCCAAAACATTTCAAAACGTTTAAAAGCAGCTGGATATATTCAAAAGCAAGGAAATTGGGTTCCACATGAATTCAAGCCGAGGGGCGTCGAAAGGCGGTTTTGCATGTCCGAAATGCTGCTGGAACGCCACAAAAGGAAGTCATTTTTACATCGGATTGTTACTGGTGATGAAAAATGGATCTATTACGACAGCCCCAAGCGTAAGAAATCATATGTGATACCCGGCCAACCAGGAAAATCAACGGCAAAGCCCAATATCCATGGCGCGAAGATAATGCTCTGTATTTGGTGGGATCAGATGGGTGTGCTGTATTATGAGCTGCTAAAACCGGGTGAAACCATCAATGGACAACTCTACCGAACACAATTAATCCGTTTGAAGAGAGCAGTGGCCGAAAAACGCCCGGAATATACGACCAGACACGATTCAATAATTTTCCATCATGACAACGCTCGGCCCCACGTTGCTATTCTGATTAAGAACTATTTGGTAAACAGTGGATGGGAAGTCTTACCCCACCCGCCTTATAGCCCAGACCTTGCCCCTTCTGACTACCATTTGTTCCGTTCGATGCAGAACGCCCTCACTGAAATACGGTTCACATCAGAGCAGAATATCAAAAATTGGCTTGATTCATTCTTGGCTGCCAAGCCGGCGCAGTTCTTTTGGGATGGGATCCACAAATTGCCAGAAAGATGGGAAAAAGTCATAGCTTCAGATGGGCAATACTTTGAATAATATATTGTAGGAATCATTCGTTGTGGCTACCCAGTGAATACAGAGCCGTTTCCACCATGTTGAGCCGTTGAGAGAATTCTTGGATCAATTTTAGCTCATACATGGATATCAATCAGTCGTTCAGAGTTTCCAGAAGGAAAGATGATAGACTTATTGGTCTGAGGTCCTTTGGGACAACATGAGAACATTTTGCGGCTTTGGGAATCTCGAGTTCCTAAGGCTATTCGAATTTTCTTATTGCGTAGTGTGCATTTATAAAACTTACACCGACCTTATAATCGACGCATAGTCGGATACCCTCATCAGGTTTAGGTATCACAGCTAATAGCGAAACCCAATCACTATGTAATAATGCCTGCTCCTGCCAGGCTATTCAATTCATTGTCCACAAATTTTGTTAATGCGTATGGAATATGACGCTCTTTCGAGTAAACTGGTGTAGAATTCGGCCGTAATTTTAATGAGACTTTGTAATTTGGGATACAAGCGCTTTTCTCTTCAAATATGCTAGCGAACTTCGTCCTTAACCATTCGACTTCGTATAAATTATTAAAAATACTCGTATTTATTGGTTGCTTACCTGAAGCAATTCCATCCAGATTGTTCAACTTGGTATTGAGGTGTCGAATCCTGTCCTGTGACAGCTCTACAGCCATCTGGAACTAAATATCCGTGTGTCATCTGTGATTGACGTATTGTATACCCACGCTGACTTTCCTATATGGAGCAAAAGCATTCTGGGAATAGGAACGAGAAATAGTGTTTACAGGAGAGTTAATGGATTAGGTAATTTTAATGCATTGAACTGATGTCGGGGCAAGCATGTATATCCAGAACCTGAGTCCACTTCGAATTTGATTGGTGTCACTGCGATATTGATATAAGCGTAAGAGTGTTCACAGTTCGATGTTGGTAAATAGTCATTTCATTACACGTCGATTATCTTATATAGTCGTACACCATAGCTTTCCTTTCTAGTGTCTTGAATTTCATTTGCTGAACTGACAGCTGATTCAAATTTACTTCTGGAATCGGGTTTTCAACGAATGAAATACGAACTTTTACCCCACATGACCTTTTTTATTGCATCCAGTACATTTGAGTTTTGGCTTGTCAATCCGGAAATATTCTGCGTTGTGATTGTTTCTCCCACAATGAAGAAATAATCCTGCAGTACCCAAGTCCTTGCGACGTTATTCCGGTAATAGCCTGTCGAAGTTGGCTTCGAGCTCGTCCAAAGTGGTTGGCTTGTTAGCGTAGACTAGATTTAGATTGTTGTGGGAGGTGGTATAAAAAATTCCAAGACCACTGCGACCACAGATGGGCCAATTGTGATATCCTCGATTTAGAGCTCATCTACGATGCCGCAATTCGTTAGGAAGGCGGCTAAGTCTTTAGGTGAGCTGGCAGCTATGTCCGGCGCTTCAGGGTAGAATTGACCTAGGTAACGTTGACGTGTTTTGGTTAAACCATTGCAATCACATAGTACGCGTTCTGCTGTTTCCACGTCCTCGTTGCACAGTCTGAATGTATTGTCTTATGCTATGCCCATGGTCATCGGGTGTTTTTTCACGCGGCAGTGTCCTGTGAGAAAACCTGTGATCACTAGAATCGGACTTCTACTTAGTTCTAATAGTTGTTTCGTTTTTTTTTGTGGCAACAGCTTGGCATAAAATTTTCGGCTTGTCTGTTTCCTTCGGTTTCTCTAGAGAAATTATGCTTCTTTTCCTGTAGCCAGGTTTTAATGCTTCCTTTTATTGTATGAACTGATAGCTTACAGAATTGTCTTGCCATCATGAATTGAGATACGGATCCTTTCCTGGCTGGTTTGACTGCTTTTTCGTTGCCTTCATGTCCGCTGTATCCTGGCACCCAAATCAAGTGAACTTTATTTGTGGTTGCCAGTAGTTGTTGGATTTCAAAGGCGTTAATTGCAAGTAGGGCTGCTCTGCTGTCAGAGAGAATGTAAATGTCTTTGTTTGTTATATGCCTGTTTAGGTACTCTCGAATGCAAAGCTCTATTGCATGGATTTCACCCTGAAATGCGGAGCTGCTTGTATCCATATAGGTATGTATAGTATGGATGGCTTAGTACGAGGTCCGTATACTCCAGTTCCGACTCCTTCATTCGTTTTGGATCCGTCTGTGTACCATACATGTGAGTCCTTGGCAAATGTTGATTTTTCCTGTTCCCAGTTAAGACGGTCTTCAAATGTAACCTCAAAGTTGTGTCGAAAGTTATATCGTGGTAGACATGTGTTCTTTTTTTGAATTCATGAGGAATTGCAGCATGAACTAGTTTGGCATTGGATTCATCTTCTATGAGGAGTATGTAGGCATTTACCATTGCTTCTTTCATGAATTCCAGATGAAGTGATGGAGTGTTTAGGATAATTTCAAGTGCAGCTGTTGGTACGGTTTTCAGCGCACCAGTTGCACAGACACAACCCAGAGTCTGTAATTTGTTGAGTTTGACCTCTGCGTTGCTTTATGCCACCAAACGGCGGCTGCATACGTGATGATAGGTCTCGTTATTGCCATATACATCTATAGTGCCATTTGGGGATTAAGGCCCCAATATTTTCTAGCTAGACTTTTGCTGGTCCATAGTGAGGTCCTGGCCTTGTCAATAGTCTTAGAGAAAGATGAGTGTTCCACGTGAGTTTTTCTTCCAGTGTGATTCCTAGATATTTGACTTCTGTTGATAACTCTATTTTTTCACCGAAGAGAGTGACATTTCTGAGTCTTTTTCGCCTTCTTCTCTTGGTGAATTTAACAATGGTGCTTTTCTTGGGATTGGCTTTGAGGCTAACTTTGGTGCACCATTCGGCAACTATGTAAGTCCAAATCCCTCTGGAGGCGATCCGAGATTGTGTCCACGAATTTACCTCTGATTACGGTAGTAATGTCATCTGCATATCCTTGGACATAGAAGCCATCATTGCTGAGTATAATCAGTAGTTCATTAATTATGATGGACCATAGTATAGCTGAGGGAATACTTTCGTAGCTATCACACTGAGTATATTGTTGCTTAAGGAGGTTTTTATTATGTTATCGTAGAGTAAGGAATTGACAAATCGCAAATCGCCGTGAGGTGACTCAGTTGGCAAATATCTCCTTTACAATTTAGAGCGTTGCATTGTAGCTCGGATATATCTATGTTGTCAAGCTTTGACCACAGAAAGTGGGTTAACATCGCTTAGCACCTGAGACCATTCGAAAGAAATAAGGTCCGATGATGCCGCCACTGTTAAATTAACGCAGCAAACTAGCGATACAACTGAATGTCGCTATGCGCTCTCTCCACACCAACTCGGTGTGCTACGAGGGTAAAAGGAAAACAAGCGTCAAGTTTCCATCCAGCAGGAAGGCCTATTACCAGTATCAGGAAACTTTGTGTAAAGTATCACGAGATTTTCAATGCGCCTCCCCAAAAAGTTGCAGACGATCTTGCCGCTCTTCGCCACTATGTACACTCTAAAAGAGTCTTACACCGCCAACGCAGTCGATTTGACCACGATAAATTTTTTCAACCCTAAGAAGTCATGCAAAAACCTTCCTCTCACCTTCTATTACCAGAACGTAAGAGGACTGCGTTCTAAAGAGAACGTCGTTTAGCGTCAATCTCATGCTCTCCCATTTGATAACTACGCTCTGACTGAGACAAGTCTTGTCCCCAACATAAAAAACCAGGAGGTACTCCCTCTTTCTTTTAATGTTTTTCGGGATGATGATCGCGCACACCTTGTCGAGGTGTCCTACTGGCCATTCACAACAGCCTGGACTATTCTCTCGTAAGCTCGACTTTGTGTCGGTTAAAATAACATTTACTCGTAGATGCTTGTATGTTTTGTGTTGATACATTCTTCCCGCGCCACCTATCGAATCCTACCAACTTGCTTTTGCAGCAATTGACAATTTGATCGACTTATCAGACTCGCTTGATGATATTATTATCTTCGACGACTTTAATCTGCCACAGCTGAAGTGGACTCCATCTGAAGACCTATCCTTTTTCATCGCTTCCAATCCCATAAGGAATGCCTCTTCTTAGACCGGTTAACAGACTCTAGTCTATGCCAAGTCAGTGGCGTTTCCAACTATATGGAAGGGCAATTAGACCTTATCTTCACCTATCTCTGGTCGCTTCCCTCTGCATTTTCCTTCATCCCCTCCTTGGTATAATCGTGAACTCCGCTCTCTACGCAACTACAATCTCGTAAATGACCCTAAGTCCTGTTTTCAATTTGTCAATTGTAAAAGTAAGACTGATGGTTATCCCTCCTCCCTAGCTTTCGAAACCAAATCTTCAAGTGATCCTCCTACCATCGCCCGCCCACTTTTTCTACATTTTCCAAGCAATCATTTGCCAACAACTCCTTCGTACCAGATCCCGCTTACTTCAATGATCTACCAAATGTCTCCGTTGGTCCTTTTCTCACTCAAAATTTCGATCCTGCAGTTATTGAAGAAAAGTTACTAAATCCTAAACAGGAATTTGTACCTGGCCCAAATGGACTCCCGCCGTGTCTTAAAAAATGCTCTTCCAACCTGTCTCTATCCCTTTCGTACCGTTTTCGTCTATCCCTTACAAAGGGAGAATTTCCCCAGATTTGGAGACCTCTTTTATAATCCCGATACACAAAAAGGGATCTAAACATGAAGTTACCAATTATCGTCCCATTGCTACTCTCCTCCATATAGCCAAACTCTTTGAAAGCATTTTATACGACGCCTTAAGCTTCAAAGGCAAGCCTTTTATTCCGCCCCGACATCATGGTTTTCTAAAAGGCAGATCGACTACCACAAACCTAGTTGAATTCGTGTCTTTTGCTCTCGCAGCCTTAGTAAATGGCAAAGAAATCGATGTTATCGCAACTGATTTCACTAAAGCGTTTGATAAAATATCTCATCAATTGATCCTCTTCAAAGTGTCTGTGTCTGCCCTCGGCGTTGAGCCTATCTTATTAAAATGGATTTCGTCTTACCTGGTAAACCGATATTATAGTGTTCGGTTTATAACCGCCCTTTCTGTTCCATTCCTGGCCTCATATGGAGTTCCACAAGGCAGTCATCTTGGCCCTCTCCTCTTCATTCTTACTATCAAAGATGTTAAGAGGGTCATTTAACATTCCTCCCTCTCCCTTTACGTTGACGACACAAATTTTTTTTAAAACTATTCCTTCTCCCCATGACTCTGCCCTTCTTCAAGAAGACCTTGATCGGTTTTCAATCTGGTGCCTCAAAAACTGCCTAGAACTTAATATAGCCAAATTTCAATCTATAACCTTCTCACGTAAATGCAACCCGTCTGCTCTCCGACATTATTTTCTCCATGGTCAAACAATTCCCCGGGTTCAGCATTTTCAAGACTTTGGCATATTATTCGACAGTGAGCTTAATTTCCATTCGCATATCGATAAGATGATCCTCAAAGCCAACTCATCAGTTGGCTTTATTAAACAGTGGTCCAAGGAATTTTCCAACCCGTATGTAACCAGATCTCTCTATGTTACCTTTGTTCGCTCCCTGCTCGTGTATGCCTATCAAGCTTGGTCCTCTTTCACCGAGTTCATGTTTCCCGAATCGAGGGTATTTAACGTCGATTCCTCCGATTTACTCTCCGTGGTTTGGCCTGGAATGATCTTTTAATCTTGCTTCCCTATCAGGACCATCTCAAACTTCTCAATATAAATTCCGTGGAAGAACGCAGGAATACTGCTGACATTCTTTTCATTCATCGACTTCTCTCAGGTTCCATCGACTGTGAAAACACCAATCTCCCGAATGCTTCGAAAGGTCAACTCAAACCTCTCCGTTTTTGATTTCCACCTGAGCACTCCTCGTCTCAAACAAGATCTCCTCCATCACTTCCTTAGTCTCTAGCTCTTAAGTCTTTCTGTTAGTTAAGATAGATAATGCCTGTGTTAAGCCAATAAATGGGGGTCTAAGCCCCCACCAAAATTTAAAAAAAAAATTAAAACGCATCAAATACTTAATCTTCTTGGATGCATTGATGCTTGGCCGAACACTTGTGGATTGTGTTCGCTCCAATAATGGCAATTTTGCTTGTTGACTTAGCCGCTGTGCCAAAAATAAGCCTCGTCCGAGAAGATGATTTTTTGGCCAAAATCCGGATCTCCGGCCAACATTTGCAGCGCCCAATTAGCGAATTCACGGCATTGTCTATGGTCGTCAGGCTTCAATTCTTGCGTCAGCATAATCTTATACGGATGTAGGCCTAAATCCAACCGCAAAATAAGCCGGGTTGATGCACAATTCAGCTGATTGGCGCCGAATCGACATCTCTGGGTCTTCTTCGATACTGACCGCTGCGGCGGCTATGTTTTCTTCATTTCGCAGCAATCTCTGGTGGCTTAAGATACAAAAGAGTGTACTCACGCTCAATCTTTTCCACGGTGCAACGAATTGCCTGCACACTGAAGCCATGACGACGAAATTTGCGCTGCGTATTTGCAACTGAGCCGGGATTTCGATACTTTTTTAATAATTTCCGCACTTTCAGCAAGCGTAAAAGGATGCATGATGAAATGGCAAACCTTACAGAATATTTTGACAGCTAGATGTTGTCGGTAAAATTGACAGCTGCTGAAACATAACAATTGGAAAAACTATCATTGCTATCTGGCCACTCTATAGTTTATTGTCGTTGGGTTGGTCGAACTATTTTCTTGAAAGGATATGGGACAAAATTGTATGGAACTTGGCCCAAGAGCGCACATTAATGAGACTGGTATCAAAATAAGGCTGAGTGAGCTGAGGAATATGTATAATAAACAAATATGTAGTGTACTTCAGATTGGTTAAAGTTAGTGAGTCTACCGCCAAAATTGGTATCTGTACCCATATACTCGTACATTATCTTCGTTTCGTTTCTTTGTATTCGTTGCTTTTACATCTCTTCCTTTACATCTACACTTTTCTCACATTCAAAGCCAATTTTCGGTGTCACGTACGGTCTCATATTATGTGAGCTGCTAATTCCTTTGCAGGGTATTCTGGTTAATTGAAGACCATCTACGTCACCAATAACATACCGATCGTTGGGCAAAACAATACCCCGATATTTGGCTAACGACTTCTTATGTTTTAACAAAATTTTTTAGCATGATATAATCACCTTGGTTATAATTTCTCGGTTTCGTATGCCTACTGTCAAATGTTGTTTACTGCGCCCTTGTTCCTTATTGAGGCTTTAAGCAGCTTCGTTCCTAATTTCTCCTAAACCGACGTCTGTTGGCTCTAAATTACTTTTAAGATACTCTCTCACCTGGCCACACAATTTACCCCTCTGATCTCTATCAAATAGAAGCATACTACGATTGAAACCTGTACTCCGGTCTACGGTGTTGTTTGTAGCGAACTCAAATTTAGCATCACTTTTGTCCCAATCTCCTGTACTACTCGTATTAGCTTCACATTCTATCGCCAGCGTTGGTACCAGCACGCGGTTAAGCCTTTCCAATGGACTGCGGGGAATGAGTAGCGACTTTAATGTGCTGAATATCACTAGTTCGCAAAAACTCTGTGAACTCTCGGGAGGTAAACCAAGATCCACGATCTGATATAATCCGATCTGGTCGTGCATAATAATTCCTTGCTTTGGGTGCTTTTAACCGGATACAACTTTATAAATTTGGTAAATGAATCCACCAAGAAGCTTTTCCAACGGGGACACGAGAATAAACCAAGACGATCTACAAGTAAGGTGTCGAACGGAGAGTTCCCCTTTGGTATTGGGTGTAAGACGTCTTCGGTTTTTTCTGACTCAAGGGAAAAGTAAATACATTTAAGACATCCTTTGATAAATGTTCCCACTTGTCACAGATAAGTCAAGGATAAGCAAAACATTTTTTATCCCCTAAATGGGAAAGGGCTTCGTGATGTGTCCGAATGCCTTGATCTTCCATGTACGATGGAACGTAAAAGAGAACCTTGCCATCATCTCAAAACAGGGGCTTTCTTTTTTTTTTCTAATTCTAGGGCGATTGCAACAGTTTTCGGATCCTGTTTTTGTGCAATTTGGTAAGCTTTCTGAAGTACGAACATAGTCCTAAGAAGCTATGAACATCTTTCGTAGAACGGGGAATTGGAAAACCACGAAAAGCTTTGAGATTTGCGTCGTTAGGACTAACCGCCTTATAGTGTAACCTAGATAGACGTTTACTTTTCGTTAAAGTAAGCATTTATCTAACCTAAGCTTCAAGCCTTTAGTTACGACAATGTGGAGGACCTCTTTAAGTTTTCGTAGAAATGAGCCATCTAAATACGTTAAGATCATGGATTTAGAAATCAGATCTCCAAAAATGTGCTGCATAAAGCATTCGAAAACTAAAGGCGCATTTCTAAGACCAAAAGGTATTTTAGTCTATTCGTATTGACCAAAAGGTGTTATGAATTAAGTGTACTTCGTTGACCCTTCTTCTAATGTAACATGGTGAAAACCATTTTTTAAATCTAAAGTCGTGAAATATCTTTTCTCTCTAAGGTGAACGATATGATCCTGGATCAACGCTACTGGGTAATTATCCCGTAGGCTTCTGAGCTCCCCGTTCTTCTTTTAAACTAATACTACCGGGGCTGCATGTTCATTTTGATTAACAAGACAAGCTGACACAACCATATCCTTCGCAGTTTCTTTAATATTACTAGTTACGTTTTCATTCATAAATTTTTTATTTATTTTTGAGAGGTTTGGTTTTTAAACTGGCAACACTGTTTCTATTCTACAGATTGTCAATTTGACAGTTGAAAGTTGTTTGTGGTTAGTACGTTTTGCCATTTTACGATGGATCAACGTCAGAACAACGCGTGCAAATTGTGCAAACTTATTTTGAAAACCATGGTTCGGTTCGTCTTATGGTGCACTACGTCCGTTTTGCGGTCGACATAAATCGTCCATTTGAGCAAGATACTCGGAACACGATAAATCGTTTTCGCACCACGTACAGTTTGTGAATAATACGCATTCCCAAAGACGATAAACAGTGCGAACAAAAGAAGTTATTGCCGTTGTGGAGCGCAGTGTTGAGAAAAAACCGAATGAGTCGATTCGGCATCGTACACAGCAATTAGAGCTATGCCCATCCACTTTGTGGAAGATTTTATGGAAAGATCTTGGCTTAAAAGCTTATAAGATTCAGCTTGTGCAAGAGTTGAAACCGCGTGACCATTATACGAGTCGTAGATTCGGTGAATAGGTCGAAAACATGATTCAGCTTAATCCTCATTTTCAACGCAAAATTTTGCTTTCCGATGAGGCTTTTTGGTTAAATGGATATGTAAACGAGCAGAATTACCGAATTTGGAGTGGGGAAAACGCAGAAGCCTCTGTCGAGACGCCCTTACAACCATTAAAACTCACTGTTTGGTATGCTTTATGGGCTAGTGGAATCATCGGCCAATATTTCTTTAAGGACGATGCCGGCCACAATGCTATCGTCAATGGAGAGCGCTATAGAAACATGAATTCTGACTTCTTTGTTCCTCAGTTGAATGGCATTGCCGTGACAGAGCTTTGGTTTCAACAAAATGGTGCAACATGCCAGACGGCGTGCGACACAATCAATTTATTGCGCGAAGCATTTGCTGAGCGCATAATTTCCCAGTAATGGACCTGTAAACTGGCCTCCACGATCCTGTGATCTCACACCTTTAGATTACTTGCTTTGGGGGTACGTGAAGTCACTAGTCTATGCCGATAAACCGGTGACGTTGGACGATTTGGGAGTCAACATTCGCCGTGTTATTGTTGCTCGATAAAGTTGTCGAAAATTGCACTTCACGATTTGCCAATTGCATTATTAAATTAATTTGAGATGTCGAAGCTTCGAATGTTCGGTGTCCAATCGGTTCCCACTGATTTTTTACTTCTAAGTGATTCTAAGATCGTTTTTCTTTCGAAATGAACGAAGGTAGCTCCGTCTCGTTGGCGATGACGTTATTTGCCATATCGTTGCCATTGAACCCAGTGAAGCCTGAGTTCTCGAAGGCCGAAATCGTGCAAAGGAGTCGATTCTTCACATTCTCCTTTTCCTACAAATCTTCGATCATAAATAAGTCATCATCATCAACAGCTTCTCCTTAATCTATATCAGCTGTTAAAAGTATCTGTTCGTTGTTTGTCGTTCGGGCGATCTTTAGACTCGGAAGGTAATTTTCATCTTTCCTCCGCAATATTTTATTCACTTTCCTGTTCTAATACAAACTTACTAGATGGAGTGAAAAGTGACCTCCTTGGGAATTAAACAATTTTTTTTTTAAATGTTTTTTTTTTATATTATTCAATATAGTCCTCTTTTAGTTTGATACACTTATTACAGCGATTTTCCAACATCTTGATCCCATCCGAAAAGTAATTTTTCGGAAAGTCTGCAAAATACTCCTCCGTGGCGTCGATGATTTCCTCGCGTGAGCTGAGGAGCCAGATGATGAGCCATCTTTTGACGTTTGGAAAGAGATAATAGTCCGAGGGATCCAAATCCAGTTACCAATCGACGCCAAAAGTCATTCGTTTTTGGTCATTCGCAGAGCCCAGCGGAAGGATAACTTTTTCATATGCAGAATATTGCCCAAAAAATGGCATGTGCGCTCAGTACTAATCTTTGTGGTATCTGCTAACTGGCGCACCTTCACTTTCCGTTCAGCCAACACCATTTCATGTATTTTTTTGACATTGTCTTCTGTAACCGCATCGGAAGGCCTGCCGCTGCGGACTTGATCGGTAGTGAAGTTGCGGCCACCACGAAACTCTCGAAACCAATATTTGACGGTGTAATCTGACGGAGCATTAGCCCCATAATATTTATGCAACTTTTCTTTTGTTTCCTTCGCCGTTTTGCCTCTCAAAAAATAATGTTTTATGAAAGAACGAAAATCGTTTTTGTCCATACTCAACATGATGCCAAACACGTCAACAACAATCAGCTGTCAAAACAAAACTAAAGACAGTATCGCACTGCCTAAATATGAACGGACTTCAAGGCACCATAATCTTTTTGCAGTAGCAGCGCATTCTGGCGGTCAAGGAGGTCACTTTTCACTCCAACTAGTACACATGCTCTGTAATTTTCTTTTATTAATGTTTGAAGGTTTTTGATCGATGACTTCAGTGTCATGATCTCCGAGTTATGCCTGTCAGTAAATTGTCTGTACAGCGTTTTCAATCTTGACATCAGTCTACTTTTTTGTTGATGCAGTGCGTCAATAGTTGCATAGCGGAATATGTCTTCATTGTCAGTATGTTGATACCGAGGAATCGTATCGGATTTGTTTTAGATGTCCGTCAATCTCCTCGTTTGAGAGATTCCTGAGTTCGAGGAGATTGCTCTTGTTAATATTCTAGAAAGGTCTGTTCGTAAGGTACATTGAAGGAAGTAATTGAAGGAATGTCTTGGGAAAAATCCTCCAATTCGACAATTTCGTTTGGAACGGTCAGTTGAATACGTATGTCGAACAGCAGCCGATTCAGATAAGAGCCGTATCTGGGAAACGACAGACTATAGGTAACTTTAAGACCGTGTCGGTACATAACACTGTGCTGCACCAACCAATTGAGTAATAGGTTCCCTCTAGTGTTTGGTATATTTTATTTCCCCAATCTCTGTGTTTGGCGTTAAAATATCCGCCGATTATGAAATAATTCTCCTCCGATTCGAGCCTTAGGAATCAAAAAATTGTTCCGAGTTCTGAGATAAATAAGGTGGATTGAGTAGCTTCAGGCACATAAACAGATACCATGTTTACGATATATGCTTCAAGCACCTGGAACCTACACACTAAACGGCGGTACACTCTGTTGAATCGCAAGACTTTTCTAATGGAGAACGCAACGCCACCTCCTTGTACACAGTTTTTTTTTTTTTGTATTTTCTGTGCTCATAGCTTTGTTTCGCCAACCAAAAGCACGTCAGGGGCTTGGTCTTTGAGCAATTTAAAAAGTATGGCTCTTCGTTCGACCCTTATCAGTGAATTTATATTCAACCCAAGGACCTTTTGTACTTGCGTCCATTGAGACTTTGATATGGCACTGCCACTGTTTATAATAGCACAAATGCCATTTTCATTTATCCAAATGTTAAGTCTCTATTATGTAATGTGGATTGATTGTTATTGAATCTAAGAGAACTAATAAAAATAATAAAAAATCACTAGCAGGCAAGTTGCTACAACAACCGTACTACCGGCCATTAGGAAGTTTTTGTGTTTTGAGATCTTTTTATTGAGATAAGCTACGTGCTTATCAGCGTTAACTTTCGAAAGTAAGTTACAGTGGGTCTATGGGGGAAAAGAGAAGCAGATTTGCCTTTTTCAGGGATGGTATCCGGTCCAATTTTAAATCTTTTTTTTGGAAAGAGTCCTAATAAGTAGGTTTGATGGAAAAGCTTACCCTGTAGTTTGGCCAGCATGTGAGGAGGGCACCTCTTCCGAAGAAGGAGCAATATACCATCTAGACCAGTGGATTTGTGTATTTTTAGATTTTTCAGGACCATTGCCACTAGATGAGTGCAATAGTGAATTCGTCCTGTCGAATATTTAAGGCTCTCTAGTGAAGGTGGGAATTTGACGCAATCTGGAAGCGTTGAACTAGCAGCAAACTGTGCGGCAATTAGTTTGGCCGGGTCCGAAGATTTGTCAACGGGAATGTCATTATAAATGAGCATCGGGATTGACGATGAGGCCAAATTTCTAATATTTTGGACGAAAATCCAAACGTTTTTACCACCTTTGGGACATTGTTGTATTTTTTGCCTCAGTTTTCGTCGTATTGGCATTTCGTACGCTCAAGAAAGGCGTTGTAATCATACCTGGCTCGTTTGAATTCTTTATGGTAGGTTTTCTTCTGTCGGCTTGTCTTGTCACGTTGTACCACGCCTTCTCATTTAGTTCGATACTCTTTAATTGATGAGGCATAAGAGATCTGGTTCGAACGATAATAGTGTTTATGATCACATCCGCAGCACCTACCACGTTGTTATCGAGGAAATAAATGGCGTCTAGGATTCGTTTTTTAAATAAAACGAACAATTATTGAGCTAAATAACTCTGCAACCTTTATTGCTTTATAAAGTTGACACACAGGGATTATTTATGAAACATCATATCTTCCAAATGGCCGCCCGGGCTCTGCCTGCAGATCCTCATCCTTTTCTAGGAATTTTCAATCAATCTTTCACATAATTTGGGCTCTATCTTAGCGATGACGGCATCAGTGTTCGCTTTCAGAGTTAAAATTGTTTGTGTATGGCTGGCGTAGACCTTACTTTTGACATGGCTCCAAAGAAAGGAGCCAAACAGTATTAAGTCGCCTGATCTTGGCGGCCAATGGGTGGCTCCAAAACGCGAAAATACGCGGCCAGAAAATTTAGTGTCCAAAACCCAATTGTTTCGTAGTTTCTATGGTATGACCTCCTCTTGAAAATGGAGGCCGTCCGTACTTATATCCTCAAGATGCGGCCGCAAAAATATATTTTATCATGTCACGGTAGTGTACTCCATTTACCATAATAGCTTTTCTGGCCTCATTTTCGAAAAGTACGGCCCTATGACACCCCTGATTCATAAACCACACCAAAGAGTTACTCGTTTTGGATATATAGTATTGGCATCTCCTGAATCAGTCGTAGGTTCTCGGTAGCCCAGATGCGGCAATTCTGCTTAATAACGTACCCGCCAATGTGGAAATGAGCCTCATCCGAAAACAAGATTTTCTGGTAGAAATCAATGTTTTCCAGGACCCAATCGGAAAATATTATTATTTCGTCGAAATTCGAGGTTAAGCTCCTTAGAACTGTGCCGAATGGAGGTGTTTGGGTCGTTTTCGGCACACCTACACTACGGCGATATATTCAGTTGAACGTCTGGCGCCTTCACATCATATACTGAGTCGGTCTCTTGGAATTTTTTGATTATGTTGCGCACATACCATATACGAGTATGTCTCCGAAGGTACATGTTTACGTGCAAAATTGGCATAAATTTTCCGCATCGTTGCCACGGTTGAATGTTAATTTTCGTAATAGAATTCAACGATTTGAACTTTTTTTTTCCACTGTAAGCGTTACATGGTAAATTATCCAAATTTATAGATGACAACCCTGCGTATATCAGCTGTAAAATAGGCCTTTCAAATTGTACACCTTTCGTTGAAATACTCTATACAACGACCAGTTAGAATTTCCTAAACTCGCTTGAGATACGGCGAGTATGTTAATCCGGAACCTAGTTCTAAAATTCACAACAAACCATCAGCTCTAATGAGCTAGGTTTCATGCGAAACCTAGGGTTTGACGATGACTGTCGGATGACGCATGCAGAGAAATAAAAACGCACGTAGAGCGGTGCTGTAAAACAGGACCAGAGCAGCTTGTGGGCTCCACGGTCAAAAAAATAGGGCTGGTCCCTCAAAAAATTGAAAATCCAACTCGAGAATCGCGAAGACGGCATTGACGACAATATTTCAACCTGAACGATTGTAAGCAAAAATTTGACCACGCGAGGATAGCTTCAGTAGAATAATGCTGTCGGTACTGACGATATAGTTGCCGAGCTGTTCAATACGATATAACTCTGTGCAGCAAATCATATCTTATATACGTTCGGGCGAATGAAACACTAGTATAGTATACCCTATCCTGAAGAAAAGAGGTCCTCTAGTCTGCGTCATCTGTAGGGGCCTTAGCCTCCCCGACATCGCCTATAAGATCTATATAATCGCCTTAAGCCTTTTGTCAGCCAAGTGACTGGTTTTTGTAGGTTTTTGTAGTGATGTTCAATGTTGATGACTATTTCCACGTCTTGATAGGCAAAGTAGACTCTGAGAGTTTAGTTATTTATTTTTATCTTGCCGACGCTTTGAAACTGTACTGGCAATGCTGCCCTTGTTGGATTGGAACGGCCAGTGTTACCACAGTTGGTGCACAAAATAACTAACTGACTATAGGAAATAAAAGCCATGAGAGATGCTTTAAATAGCCGTTCAACCTCTTGGATATTTTATGGCATTCCCTTACATGGATAAGAAGACTTCATGAAAGTGTTTAAGGCTGAGCCAGATAGTGAGAAGGCATTGAGGTACTGTTTTAAAGGATTTTAGGATGATTCTAATAATTGTGTTTCAGAAAGGTCACCGTAAAGGGGTGATTTAATTTTCGTCGAAATGATTTCCCATGTGGATACTTCTGCTGAGGTTGTAGCTTTATTTATGAAGTTACAGCTGGTGGATTGTATTTGTATTTAATCACAATTTTATACCCAAGAGCTGTTGTAGGCCGAAAAGGTTTTTGTTACCTTTTCAATGGCTATGTCCAGATATGGTCTTCAATTCAGTTTATGCAGCACAGTCTCCTCAAAAATATTTTGTACCTTTTTATAAATTCTCTGCAGGCCATTTAGTGATAGCATTTGGAGGCTTAAAATTCTTCTCCTGTCTCCTGGTAAAAGAGACCAGTTGCCTATTTTCGTAAGGATGTTATGTATTTGTCGAACTAAGAATTCTATGAGAATTCCCTAATTGTGCCGCCTCGAGGAGTTTTAGTTGGAGCGACGACTACCCATTAGTTCGTTGGTGATTCTGTAAACGCTTTTCTATCGTAGCTACCCGCTGCTTCCTGTGTTTTTGTTGATTTGGCTGCGTTTATCACTGCCCGCGCTAAGTTGCATATTTCACATATTGAAACCATGTAGAGAATCAAGTTCATTCCTCCTTACTACTGGGGTAGCTTCAATGCACGGGCCTTCAGTTGCTTACGTTCATCGATCGTTCTCTATGTATTTTCACAAAGTTGAGTGTTACGTCTTCAATATGATGGACCTACACTGTTTTCTACGTCAGATATCAAAATATTTCTCACAGCACCCCAATAATCTTGAATGCTGCCGGGCGGGAAGTTCATGATAGTTCCTATGCATGATGGTCTCTACATTTTTGGAGAATGAACTCCAAACTCTTAAGAGGGCGGCGGGTGGTGAAATAGATAAATTAGGTTAGAGGTTGCTAATCTGTAAGTCGACACCTGTCAATCGAATTTGAGAAAGCGGTCTCTAGGGTCATTCTGGTCCCCTAGCCTATATTTCCTGATAACATGTGTTTACTCGCATAACATGCCTTGGCATTAAAGTTCGCTATCATCATGACGTGGGTTTGGTTGAAAACGGCACCCAATTAGAGGTAGAAAGTGTCCTTCTCGTAATCTGACTAGAGCTGCATATTTGAGGTAGCTTAGGTTACTTACTTTGGTAGCGCTACAGTCCGCGGTGAACCTGATCTTCAACTAACAAGCTCCTGCAGTTAGCCCGGTCTTTAGTTAACTGCCTCCAGATGGGCACTCCAAGTCGGTTAAAGTCCCCTTCTATTTGTGCACGCCATCTAAGGTGAGGTCTTTATGTACTGCGTTATGCCTTTGAGGAGGCCGGATCATTAGTGACTATTCACTCTACATGTCCTAGCCGTCTTAGGCGGCTGATGGGCAGTATTCTGAGTAGGTCAAAGTCGCTGTGTAGCTCCAAAACCTGTCAACAGAAACGGGACCGAATCGGTGGCAGCCCGCTGAGTTCTGCCAATTCTGTCGATATCATCGGCAGGTAGGTTAGGTCAGGTTAAAACAGGGGGTGTGATGGATATGCCATCACACAAACACAAGGAACCAAAACGGGCCCATCGCGATCGGTGTGGATAGTAGTTGCATAGACATCGTTACCGACCTTGACGGAGCAACGAGCGAGCTCAATCGTCATTCTTCGCAGACGCACGAGTTTGGGAGGGATGCCAAAACCAGACATGGCCGTACATGGCTCCTCTCTATAAATGCTATCATATGCAGCTTTAAAACCGATGAAAACTTGGTGGGTATTGATTCCGACTTCTTGAGTTTTTTTTCAGGATTGTTGACGAAGGGTTTCAGACGTCCACACAGATATGATATTGTAGATAAAATCTTGTATGCGATATTGAGGAGACTTATGCCTCTATAGTTGGAGCAGTTGAGGCGGTCTCCTCTTTTGTGGGTCGGGCAGACGGTCCTGAGATTCCATTCATCAGGCATACACTCTTCTGACCAGTTCTGAGAAATGAGTCCCTACAAAGGCATTTCCAGCAGTTTTGAGTATTTTCACCGGTAAGCCGTCAGGTTCAGCTGCGTTGTTGGTTTTCAGCTTAGATATTGCTATCCTTACTTCGTTCTGGTCAGGTGGACGGATGTTTTGGGTATCATCGTCTATTCTGCTTGACAGCCGCAATATTTTCGATAGCGCGCTTCTCGTGATCTTTTTCTTCTTCTGGAGAAGTCGATGTTTTTTCCATCTTTTCTGCTCGCAGAGCTCCTATTTGGAGCACCACTTTATACTTTACTCGTTTAGCTGCATGTCTTCGCCAGAATTCTTCATCAAACCAAGGATTTCTTGCTGGAGGTCGGGTGAAGCTCAGCATATCAGTTGCGGCGTCTCTGATGGCATGTTTGCAGCTTAGCCAATTCTCTTCGGTACTTGATGCTGGTGCCATATCTAGATGAGATTTCGGGATATGATTCTGGCGGTTTCTTGGTATTGCAACACTTCTACGTTATTTCTTCTCACCGTAGTTCTTCTTTATTTTTAGCGCTTGGGAGATCCGCATTTGCACTTTGGCTGTAAGAAGGTGGTGATTCGAGTTAACGTTGGCTGCCCGGAACGATCGGACGTCCAGAACACTGGAGGTATACCTTACGTCTATCGCAAAATAATCAACTGGATATGGCATTTGATGATCCGGGGACCACCATGTCCCCTTGTGTATATTGAGATGAGGAAACCGTGTGCTCGCTATAGTGATATTTCGTCCAGCAGCAAAGCCAATAAGTCTAGGTCTGCTGCCAGACACACTCACGTGTAGGCTCGGCTGTGCTTATCAACTGTCCTACCAAAGATGGCCTACTTTCCTATCATAGTACGATTTGACAGTCATACTTCGGGCAGTGCTCATCTGTCTTGTCGAGGAGCTAGTAGAAACATTGTGTGGTGACGTCGTCCTTATATTTCTTAGGGGTGTTGGAGTAGAGACTTCTGTGAACGAATTTAGCCGTGATACGGATTGTCATAAGACGCTCGCTCATGTGTCGGAAGCTCAAGACTTCGAATAAGCGCTCGTTACTTTCCCTATATCAATCACCATAGTATGTTACAAGCACATAGCACCATTTTTCATCATCCTTGTGTCCGGCCCATCTCATAGCACTTCCTGGATGGCGGTGATATCCGCGTAATAGCAGTCAAGGGTCTCAGCTAATTGTTCGTCTGCCCGTGGTCTATAAAGGGTCCTAGCTTTTCACGTGCAGATCTGAAAATGGTTGTCCCTTAAACCATTTGTGAATCCATTTCTATTTGAGGCCATTAGTTGCTTTGTCACATCTTTTTAATCTCTTCCGTATAGAGGTGTAAGCCCTATAATGGCGGAGGATAGTATTATGCTACTGGGCGAGCACGCTCTTGGCATTTTAGCCTGCATGTGTAAGGTTTTACTCATCCAGTCACCGGGGACCATCACTGGGAAGCAAGGCACGCACTTTGTTACGAACTTGATTGTTGCGCTGCTTGGTCAATCCAAGTCAGCGGCTTCCCGATCGGTGGCCACGCAGGTATGTTAGGCACGGCTAGACTTAAAAGAGGTGTAAGACATGGACTATAATAAAATACGAGTGGCCAAAAGGGATCATTGCAACCTCTGAAAAGAGGACTTAAGCACTTTCCTTTGAAAAATAAAATGTCAAACGCTTGACCTTCACATTTGCACAGTGTCGTGATGTGATCTGGCCCCTTCGGATTGCAGTCTGACCTTACCGTCATGTCTCTTTATGACACAAGCATGTTTTGCTCTGGTCGGTCGCCTTTATTATTAAATTTTTTTAAGTAGTCTTAATTACGTTAGAGGGATAGCTCATATCCTCCTGTACCACAGTGTCCTGAAACTCAACATTGTCTCTATCAGTTCTGCCTGCATAATGCCTTGCCATTGCGCGACAACTTCTGTTATGTTATCAGAATTGCTGTTAGTGGATTCCAGTGCTTTGTGCAAGCTTTACTATTAGTACAGATAGCAATTCCTTTCGGATTAACTCCGCTGTCCTAAGAACAGCAAGAACTTGTGCTTGCTAGATGATGCTTGTGTCCTTAAGTCGCGTGGCAACAGTCATCTCAGAGTCTATACGGAAGATGTCCGAACACTTTTTTTCCGCTGTTTTGGACCCATGTGTGTACAGAGTAAATTCGTTTGGCTTTGCTATTGCATTTTTTTGCCACTTGTCCCTTTCCAGATATAATACAACGTTCGCAATGTCATGGTCGATTGAGAGACCAATTTCATCTGTAGTTATAGGATCGCCCACCGCCTGCTTTTTTTCAGCTACAGGGACGATCTGTAAATCAAGCGGTGTAAGGTACATTGAATCAATCTGCTCAATTATGATGCGTCTTACTCTGCTCTAGAATTTTGCCATCAGAATCCTATCTCCGAAGAGTTTTTATCATATAACGCCTCCGCTTGCTGTTGGCTTTAGAAATACTACCCGGAATGTATTCAGAAAATTGGAAATACAAGTTTATTCATCTAAATCTATATTGTCCTCTTCAGAGTAATCCCCATCGACTGCAACACACTTATGCCAGCGCTTGATCCAATCCTCGAAACATTTTTTATATTCGGTTTTCGGTATGTCCATCAATGCTCCTGCGATTTTTCGATTACCTCCTCTCGGTTGCTGAAACGCGTTCCCCGTAGTGGTTTTTTAACTCGATTGAACAGAAACAAGTCACAGGGAGCCAGATAAGGTGAATTCGGTGGCTGTTGGATGGTATTTGTTGCAATTTTCGTCAAAAAATTACGAATAATGATGGCACTGTGCGACGGTGCGTTATCATGGTGCAAAATCCACGAGTTTTCTGCCCACAATTCTGATCTCTTTCAGCGAATTGCTTCACGCAAACGTCTCATAATGCCCAAATACTCGTAATACTCTTTGTTTACTGTCTGGCCTTCTAGAAAAAATCCATGATGCACTACACCGTTGTAATCCATGAAAACCGTGAGCATTGCCTTCTTTTTTTGACTGAAAACGACGTGGTTTTTTGGTCTCGGCCCATTTGGTGAACGGCATTCATTTGCCTGATGTCTGGATTGTGTGTCGTACTCATAAACCCAGGTCTCGTCTCCAGTAATGATCCTTTTGATGAATGTGGGATCGGATTCAGCCTCGCAGATCATCTCTTTTGCGACGTCAACATGGTCTCTGTTTTGCATGAAATTGGGGTCTTTTGGCACCAACTTTGCTGCTACACGACGGAAACCCAAATCATTAACCAAAATGTCTTGGACGGATCCATAGGCAATGTTCAAGTCCTCTGCTATCTCTCTGATGGTTAATTTGCGGTTATTGACCAACATTTCTTTTACTCGTAAATCATCAATGTTTTCGTCGGTTTTCGATGTCGATGGTCTACCAGTGCGTTCATCATCTTCGATTGACTCACGACCACTTTTGAACCGCTCGTGCCACTGGTAAACGACCATTTTCTTCACAGAATCGTTGCTGAAACACTTTTCCAACATTTCCAACATTCGCGCACCATTAAATCCGAACTCAAATCGGAACAATGGGAGCGCCACACGGTGGTGTCCCCCGGGAACTTTTTGATCAAACTACTACCCTACTACAAACTACCCCACTACTTCGCGGGGGCTCCCAAATAATTCTCTGGACTGTTACTTCCTCGCTTCTACAATAATTATCTTCAGATCTTCTGACACTAACGGGTTGGCTTGCCACTTTTGAAGACTTTGGCCATCCTGCTGGTTTCACAAAAACTTCGCCTGACATGGAAATCTCTGCTAATACTTTTCAGCTTATCTGTCGGATAGGGCTTATTCGATTACTTGATATCATCCTTTCGCAACAAATTTTTCCGGGCGGCTAACATTGTTGATAACTAAGCCAGATGATAGTATGAAATCCAGGAGATAATTCCTGCCACTTTGCTGTTGTATTTGTCCCAATGTATGATAAATCTCATCTTCATGGAATCACCTTCAGCTGGAAAATCAAAGAGAAAAGCTGACGCAACGACACAATATATTTATGTCGTTTTCCGTTCATTTTGCAGCTGATATCTGCAGCAACTTAATCTCTGTTGCAACATTGTTGTTTGTATGACGAAGGAAAGAAAAGAAAAGTTCTCTGGACTTTACTGTGAAACCCCTAAATCCGAAACCAGAGCCGCGTTTATTCCACACCCATTGATCCTGCATGGATATGATGTGAAGTTTTGTACGAGTATTCAACAGGGATAGCCTCCCACATAGGGACGAACTTAACACTCTGTGTGAGCACTGTTAAGTTTTTAGGAAAATGAGACAGAGAGAGAAAGGAAGATTTTTGGACACAGTGGTTATTACGCTCCATGGGTGGCAACCAACATTTAATCCGGAGACTAAATTATTAGTGTAATTGGACTTGGCGTTGTATTCTAGGCAACCACTCATCTTACGCTGAAAAAAAGAATACCTTGCGGACGTAGCTGGTATTTGACCCCGAAAGTTCCGATTTGGAACCCAATACACTACCATTTGAGCCACGGCCACGCTAGGCCCTGAAAACCTCAAAAATCTTAGTTCTCGGTGGGATTTTCTGCACAGACTTGTTTGTTCATTCAAGTGTTTGCTGCATGGGGCACTTTACCTTCAGAGTTTTGTTTTCAACTTCGCAGCCCTGTGTTTGAGTGCAAATAATTTCCGCTTTAGCTAGCTCCCGCAATTGATCTACACAGTGTTTAGATTCAATGTATTTCAGACTCTTGTCGTTGCCGGTATTCCCAAATCGAAGCGGAATTTTCTTAGAGGTGGACTCTCAGCTACATGCAAATACCGTCCCCCCAATTTGAACGTTTTCCGGATTCTGGCGCACCTTGCGCGCTGAGAAAGCTACCATCAGGGTTGTTTCTTAGGTCACCATCCACCAACTTCTGTTCAGCAGAACTACAATTTTAGCTGGTTGTAAAGTCTGCTTGATTCGTGTGCTGGTAAAAACGCCGATGATATTATTTTCCTCAATGGGTTTGGCCGTGTTGTCCGATTTCCGTCAACTGGAACTGCAGCCTTTTTTGTTTGGAGGTTTCATCGGACGAAATCCACCGAGATAGGAACTGTCTTTCTGTCTTTCAAGAGGGAGGAAGAGAGTGCAGCGTCAGTTTTCAGAGCTTGATCGGCTTTAATGGATGTCACTTTCATCGATATTTTTCTCCTCAGTGTTGCGTAATGCTGGATAATTAGAACCCTCGCGCCTTTAACATTACTTGCCTTCTATTTGCACCGTGCATTTGCCTGACGTCTTCTTTTACTTTTCAACTTCTTCATAGACGGATCTTCAGAGTGTGTATTCTCTGAAGTGCGTTAGACCGTTTCACTTTCCCTGTACAAGCTGTCAAAAACAGCACTCTAAAAAACCATGTGTCTCTTCTAACAAAGTTAAATCTCCGGTACTCTCTCTACAGTTCCAGTCCAACCTACCGAAGTTGTCCCAGAAAGATCGGCAGGAGTCAGTGAAATCGAAAGATCTAGCAATTCCTGGGTCAGCATCTAAATCGACAGAGAGTTTCTAAAGCATACGCGGGACGTGTCATCTCCGTACTGTTTAACCATTTAACGTTTGGTCTAGACGTCTTTGACTCTTATTTCGAAGTCTCACCTGTGCTCGTATACTTTTGAAAACATCAGATCTCTGACATTACGCCATTCCTGCCGCAACAGGGCAGCCAAAGAAAGGAGGGTCTAAAGTCGTCAGTCCTCGTCTGAGGCATTAATTCGGTTTCTCCATTATGTAGGACTTGCTGACGTAAAGTGCTAATCTTTGCTAGAAACCCTAGGCCGTATTGCATTTGCGATTTCATCCTGCTTATAAAGTATGTTTCTTTTAGAGGCATCCAAATTCAATGCGATGTCTACGATATTAGCTTTATTTCATAAATAATTTTATGCCATTAGTCTTTAAATATGACATCGGGCATATGTGTGCCACAGCTAGCTCGAATGAAGCGCAATCGTGAAGTCCAATTTCCGACAACTTTATCGAGCAACTGGTGCCGTATATCAGCAAAAACACCTCGAACGTTGACTTCCAAATCGTCCAACGTCTTAGGTTTATGGGCATGGACCAGTGACTGCACATACCCCCAAAGCAAGTAATCTAAAGGTGTGACATCACAGGATCGTGGAAGCAAGTTCACAGGTCCATTACGCGAAATTATGCCATTATGGTCCATCACTTCAATGCCATTCAACTGAGGAACGAAGAAGTTAGAACTCATGTTTCTATAGCGACCTCCTTTGACGGCAATATTAATTTGCTTTTAATTTGGTGGGGGCTGAGGCCCCCATTTATTGGCTTAATACAAGCTTAATCTAACTTAAAAACTAGGACTAAAAACTATCAGAAAGACTTAAGAGCTACGGACCAAGGGAGTGATGGATGAGATCACGAGGACACGGACAACGTAGATTGGGTTGGTATTGAAGGAAATGGAGTTGAAAATGGATGCGCTGTCGATGAATGAAAAGAATGCCAGCAATATCCCTACGTTCTTGTAACGAAATCATATTGAGAAGTTTGAGGCGGTCCTGATAAGAGGGTAAGATTAAATGGTCGTTCCAGGGCAGTCGGACCAATCGATGTTGAACACCCTCGATTCGGGAAACATGAACTTGGTGAAAAAGAGACCAAGCTTGACTGGCATACTCAAGCAGGGGGCGAACAAAGGCAACATAGAGAGATCTCGTTATATACGGGTTGGAAAATTCCTTGGATCCCGTTTAATAAAGCCAAGTGATGAGTTGGCTTTGAGGATCATCTTATCGATATGCGAACGGAAATTAAGCTCACTGTCGAATAATATGTCAAGGTCTTGAAAAGACTGAACCAGGGGAATTGGTTGACCATGGAGAAAATAAAGTCGGGGAGGAGGCGGGTTGCATTTACGTGAGAAGGTTATAGATTGAAATTTGGCTATATTAAGTTCTAGGCAGTTTTTGAGGCACCAGATTGAAAACCGATCAAGATCTTCTTGAAGAGAAGAGGGCAGAGTCATGGGGAGAAGGAATAGTTTTAAAAAAAATTTGTGTCGTCAACGTAAAGGGAGAGGGAGGAATGTTAAATGGCCCTCTTAACATCTTTGATAGTAAGAATGAAGAGAAGAGGGCCAAGATGACTGCCTTGTGGAACTCCATATGAGGCCAGGAATGGAATTGAAAGGGCGGATCTAAACCGAGCACTATAATATCGGTTTACCAGGTAAGACGAAATCCATTTTAATAAGAGAGGCTCAAAGCCGAGAGCACACAATTTGAAGAGGATCAATTGATGAGATATCTTATCAAACGCTTTAGTAAAATCAGTTGCGATAACATCGTATAAAATGCTTTCAAAGAGTTTGGCTATATGGGAGAATTTAGCAATGGGACGATAATTGGTAACTTCATGCTTGGATCCCTTTTTGTGTATCGGGATTATAAAAGAGGTCTTCCAAATCTGGGGAAATTCTCCCTATGTAAGGGATTGACGAAAAAGGTAGGAAAAGGGTAGCGACAAGTTGGAAGAGCATTTTTTAAGAAACACGGCGGGGAGTCCATTTGGGCCAGGTACAAATTCATCTCTAAAATTTGGTAACTTTTCTTCAATAACTGCAGGATCGAAATTTTGAGTGAGAAAAGGACCAACGGAGACATTGAAATAAGAGCGATCTGGTACGACGGAGTTGTTGGCAAATGTTTGCTTGGAAAATGTAGAAAAAAGTTGGCGAGTGATGGTAGGAGGATCAGTTGAAGATTTGGTTTCGAAAGCGGGGGAGGAAAGATAACCATCAGTCTTACTTTTGCAATTGACAAATTGAAAAAGGACTTGCATTCATTTACAATAGAGATCACTTGTGATGATAAAGTCTAGTAGCCTTTCCATGTAGTTTGAAACGCCACTTACTTGGCATAGACTAGAGTCTGTTAACCGGTCTAAGAAGAGGCATTCCTTATGGGATTGGAAGCGATGAAAAAAGATAGGGCTTCAGATCGAGTACACTTCAGCTGTGGCAGATTAAAGTCGCGAAGATAATGATATCATCAAGCGAGTCTGATAAGTCGATCAAATTGTCAATTGCTGCAAAAGCAAGTTGGTAGGATTCGATAGGTTGCGCCGGAAGAATGTAACAACACAAGACATACAAGCATCTACGAGTAAATGTTATTTTAACCGACACAAAGTCGAGCTTACGAGAGAATAGTCCAGGCTGTTGTGAATAGCCAGTAGGACACCTCGACAAGGTGTGCGTTATCATCATCCCGAAAAACATTAAAAGAAAGAGGGAGTACCTCCTGGTTTTTTATGTTGGGGACAAGATTTGTCTCAGTCAGAGCGTAGTTATCAAATGGGAGAGCATGAGATTGACGCTAAACGACGTGGGCCTTAGAACCCAGTCTAAAACGTTCTGGTAATAGAAGGTGAGAGGGATGTTTTTGCATGACTTTTTAGGGTCGAAAAAATGTATCGTGGTCAAGTCGACTTAGTTGAAGGTGTGAGATTCTTTTAGAGTGTACATAGTGTCTGCAACTTTTGGGGTGATACTTTATATAAAGTTTCCTGAGACTGATGACGTCGGTAGGGAGGGCTTCCTGCAGGATGGAAACCTTGACGCTTGGTTTTCTTTTACCCTCGTAGCACACCGAGTCGGATTTATCGTGCAGATAGGCGTATATTCTCATTTGTCTTTTTATCTCTAAGCCTAGAGAGCGCAGAGCGACATTCGGTGGTATCGCTAGTTTGCTGCGTTAATTTAACAGTGGGTGGCGAAAAAGGGTCAATAGAAGAGGGAGCGGTTAATGAGTTTGGTGTCGCAACGGATGGGGTTTCTGAAGTAGGGCTTAAAATATGAGAACTGGTGAAATTAGGACACTTAGCTCCAGTTCTGAGGTCGAAATTAGGGAAAGACGTGTGTGTTAGGGGTTGAGTGATGGGAGTTTGAGTTGTAGGAGTTAAGTCGAAAGAGACACGTTGACGTTGGGGCTTGATTTGGGGTGGAATAGGGGTGGGAGGCTTAAAATTAGGAAAAAATTTAGTTTTAAGACTCCAATTGGAGCTGGGCTTGTTGTGGGAAGAGGAGGTGGGTCTTGGAAAATTGGATCTACTTGCTAACTTATTTGTTGGTTTAGGTATTACGGACTGCTTGACTTTGTCTGCTTCTTGGTCGTATTTTCCAACCATTTCCAGACAGGCATCTTTCCAAGATTGAAATTGTTGCTGGAAGGATTATGGAATAACCATTCGTATTTGGCTGGAAGATTGAGCTTGAACCTGAGCCTGCTTCTGTGGTGAGAAGTTGGAAGCAAATTGCAGTGGCTAATGGTGATGCCATATTCCTTTTCGGAGAAATTGGAGATCCAATCAACATCAGCGTTTGAGGGGGCGCCTTTGATAAGAAGCGTAGCGACCAATTGATTCTTCGAAGCAAGCTTATCAAGTCTATGTTGCTATTGGGAAGGTGTCCAAGTTGAATTAAAATGATTGATAAGCTTCCGTGGGGCAGAGATTGGAAGAGCTGACATAGATATGTTCTCTGTTGTAAAGTTGGAAGGAACTTCGCAGGAATCAGTGGATTAAACCGTCCGCAGATGACTTATTTGTGGGGGTGAGCGTGAGTCCACTTAGGTCCCATTAATTCAGCCATGAGCGATGTATTATAGGCAACATTCTGGCAAGGCTGCGGGGAGTTTGGTGTATCAACGATTTGGCAATTTATTGTTGCGATGCGATGTTCAATATCGCAGTAAGTTCCTCACCGTCATCGTTCACTTTATCGAAAAGGGATCACATTGTTTAGGAGAGAGTTGTTTTTGTGTGACGAGGACTGGAAATGAATGTCTATGTCGTCATGCTGGGTGTTTATCAACTCGCAGGTTTTTTGGTTGGAGATAACCTGTGCAGAACAGATAGCTTTGATGTCACCCGCCATCGTCCTTAAAGAAATATGGGCCGATGATTCCACCAGCCCATAAAGCACACCAAACAGTGAGTTTTAATGGTTGTAAGGCCGTATCGACAAAGGCTTCTGGGTTTTCTCCACTCCAAATTCGGCATTTACCAAAAATGGGCCTCGTCGGAGAACAAAATTTTGCGTTGAAAATGAGGATCAAGCTGAATCATGTTTTCGGCCCATTCACCGAGCCTACGACGCGTATAATGGTCACTCGGTTTCAATTCTTGCACGAGCTGGATCTTATAAGCTTTTGAGCGAGGATCTTCCCGTAAAATCTTCCACAAAGTGGATGGGCATAGCTACAATTGCTGTGCACGATGGCGAATCAACTCATTCGGATTCTCCTCAACTCTGCGCTCCACATCTTTAGTGATGCGTATTGTCCACTAGAGTATACGTGGTGCGAAAACGATTCATCGTGTTTCGAATAACTTGCTCAGATGGACGAATGTGTCGACCGTAAAATGGACGTAGGGCACAATAAGTTTGGCGAACAGAGCCATGGTTTTCAAAATAAGTTTGCACAATTTGCACGCGTTGTTCTGGCGTTAATCTATTCGTCGTAAAATGGCAAAACGTACTAACCACAAACAACTTTCAACTGTCATATTGACAATCTGTAGAAACAGTGCTGCCAGATTAAAAAATAGTTGGTAGGGATCACCATGGAGGAAGGTAAAACAAACTCTTGGTGACAGACTTGATTTTCACGCCAATGTTACAGTCCAGATTTTGAGCGGTCCGAATAAGAAAACAGTGAAAAATCCGTCAAAGTTTTTGAACATATTCACATAAACCTATTTTTGTCAGTTAAAAGAAGCTTTGTCAATAGACGACATTACGTCGATATAATCGATGATCAACTTCATGTGGTCTCGAAACCGTCTTATATTTGTCGAGTAAACGATAGCCATTATCGCATCGAATGAACTTTAACATATATGGGACCGGTCGACACTTTTAAAATTGGTCACTCTATCTGATGTGTCGCTAAAACCGAAACGGCATCGTTACAAGCGTTGTAACACGTTCGGTTCAGGACGTGCAGAGTTGCCTGATATGTATTTCCATATCGCAAGTTCCTAATTGGAACTCAGTCAGAAGTAATTGTGACTATACTCGTATGTAGCGTACGTATGTCATTTCGAGGCACATATTGGTATAACCGATTCCGCCTATAAATTGAATGTAAGTCCTTGAATAGGTTTGCATAAAATGGGGGTGGTACATAACATAGAACATACACTCGTAGTCTACAGCTCTATATGCAGCCATTTGCTGCTAATTTAATTGAAAAATATTGATTCAGCGTGTGTGTTTGACTTGTACTGTACCCCCCTAGTCAGGATGCAGGACCTACAAACAAACAGAGTGCACGTAAAACCACAGCAAAAATGAAACTAAAGGAGGAGAATATAAAGCAACAACGGCGCTGGAGTGCTAGACATTGGAAAGTTGTTCTCTTTTTCTTTTTTTCTTTTCAATTTAATTAAAGGATATGTGACCGACAGGGCGCCATGTGTGTACGTGTTGAGTCCACCACCGTACATTTAAACTTTGTGTATCCTGTTTTTTTTTTTTTTTTTTTTGTGAAAGGATTAAGCAAGTCTTTTAGCAAGTTAGCCGTAGACGACTATCTACGGATATAACATACATATGCACGTTCGACGATGATGACTAAGCTACACGTAGTCCTTTAGCTAAAGGGTTCGAGCTGAGGTGATGTAGATGTGTGGGAGTTGACGTTGTACCAACTGAAAAGAAGAAGAACAAAAAAAAAAAGCAATAGCTCTAGACACAGAAAGGAAGCGAGCGCAAACGAGGAAACAACTTTTTTTCAATTGGAACTTCCTTTCGATTTTCATTCGGCCGGAAGCCCAATTCAAGTCATGGAGAAGAAGAAGTGGAATTTTTTTCTCTTCCTCCTTCATGGTTGTGGTCTTCCTTTCCTGCTATGCCCCAATATGAATATTCGTACGTACTCGTATCTCCTTCATAGATCGATGATGATGATGATGCATGTGTGTCGGGTCAATATGACGTCAGTGTGAAAATGTGTTTCACACGTATCCGTTTTTTTTTTGTTTTTTTGGTGTGAATGCGGATAAACTCGTAGGAGCACTCACTCCAGTATGTCTGTATGCCCAATAGTCAAGGATGACAGGTCTATTAGTTGTTAAGGATGTTTCATGGACTCTTCGATTGGAAGGTGAATGAGCACAATGATTGGTGACAATTTCAACGGGCAAAGTGGTGAATTTGACGACTGGCAAAACAAATAAAGCTGAAATACAATTAAGGAGACGCGGTAGAGTGTTATTAAATAAATGGTCAAGTCATAATGACAGAAATGGGATTAATTTGGTTTTGTGCTGCCAAACTGGCGGAACAAAACGATGTGTGTAGGAGAGATTTGAAGTTTCATTCTCATGACGAAGTGGGTGGCTCTGCATACTGATTACTAATTAGCTTCCCGCACCCTCAAACACATGGTCTGACCGACATACCATACTCGTACATGTGACTACGAGGATACGGTTGGGAGGTGGAAATTGGTTTTACGTGCTTTTCATCGGTTTTACTTAAATGTGTTGATGTTTGCCAAGCTTATATGGATTAATTAGGCCTGCAAATTAAATAAGTTGTTTGATTAGTGGTTGAGTTTCAGTTGCCCTTGTTTTCGTGTGGTGTGTTGTTTTTTGTTTTTGGGTGTATAACGCGTTAAACAATTAATTTCCAGCCAAGGTATATAGTTAGTAGAAGTGATATGGGTAGTAACTAATTTTTTGATTAGGACATGCCATGAGTCAAAGGTCGAGTGTGATGGATTGGGTTGAAACGAAAGGTTTACCATTTAATTAGAATCCTGACAATTGATAGTAGGAAGCAGAGTATCCGGACTTTATGCGTCGTTGTATTCTCATACTGAAATTGGTATTGCGGGCTATTTCAATACACACAATCCTGGCTGACTTACTGTTATGACTTAAAAGAAAGAGGTTGCCTTGTTAATGGTGTAATTCAGACTGTTTTATTGTATTAACATCACTTAAATCTAATGCTTAGCTTACAATTAGCGTGTCTATCCATGGTCCTGCAGAGGAATGAATCACGCGTGTATTTATTCCACATACGCACATAATGACTCCAGGGATCCACTTTTCTTTTTACATGAATTGTCGTAATAAAACCCGTTGTTCTGTGTAAAATTAGCATTTTATGGTTTCGAAACTTTATCATCATGTATCAGACTTGACAGCACGCAGTGTTACTGACGCCCATGTAGCAACTTTTGAGTTACAGGATTCGTTGTCATGCAGAAAGTGGTTAGTAAGGTCAGCCAGTTCCATTTTTTTGAGTGCCACCTTGAGGGCATGGACAAAACTTTCCGCGTCACCATTCGAAGCCGGATGAATAAGGAACGATCCCTATGCGCTGAATAGCATTTTCACGACAAAACTCTACAAAGTATTGAGTCATAGATTGTGTTTTCTGTTGTCGCAGACTATTGTAGCCCTTCGATAGAAAATATGTTCCTCAACTTTAGTTTCTGAAGTTGCCGATGTGAAGGACACAACATACGGGAATTTCGAAAAATTGCCGACACAAATCATCCATGAAATGAACCCGCGAAGTCTATATGTATCGACTACAGGATTCTGTCTCCTTAGGCCAACTGACTTGCTTCCGATTGATAACTTCTGCAATTAGCAACAAATGCTCCTGTAGCTCGTATCGAGCCTCAGTGGCTTTCATGCAAAATCTTCACCAGTTTTGGTGTAGGTTAGGTTAGACTAAGTTAAAGTGGCTGTTGGAAAGACTCACTACTTAGGCCTATTGGCCCATTGTGATGCCACGTGGATCTATGATCCTCCTACATTTGGAATCAGTTTGGGCTTATGATGAAGCGTAGGAGACTCTTAACGATTATATTCTTTAGATCGTTTAAGTCGTTGTACAGGATGACTTACTCGAACACCAACTTTTTAAAATGATATAATTTTTTTATTTTTTGATCAATTTTATTGTGCCAAAGCAAAAAATGTTGAAAAATACATCAATTTTCAAACTGTATCAGTAGTTTTCAATATGTCCACCTTTGGCGCGAATAATGGCCTTGAGACCGCCGAAGAAAGCATCGCACGCTGCACGTAAGTGGCTCTGCGGTATTTTGGCCCATTTTCGGCGAAGTGCTTGTTTGAGGTGGTCCAAACTTTGGTATTTTTTAGCGTCAACCTTCACCTTCAAAATACCCCAGACAGAGAAATCCAACGGATTTGCATCCGGAGAATTTGCAATCCATTGTGTCGAAGAAATGAAGTGTGGAACATTGTTTTTTTAACCAATCTTGGTTGACGCGCGCTTTGTGAGACGGTGCCGAGTCTTATTGAACTGTCCACGGTCTCCGACCGAAATTATTGTTTGCCCAAGGCTTCAATACTGCCACGGTATACAATCGCATTAATTTTGACGCCACGGTCCAAAAATACGAGCGGGGAGCGACCATCGGCGGTTATGGCGGCCCAAACCATCATCATCGGTGGTGCCTGCTTTCTGGTGGCGTCCGAAGGTGTACATTTTCGAAGAACCTCTCTGGCGAGTACTATAAACTCGGTCATTTTGTTTGTTGACATATTGCTCGATAACAAATGGCGACTCATCGGAAAAAACCAAATTCGGCAACTCACCATTTTCGTGCAAGCGTAGCAACTCCTTCGCTCTTTGGACTCTAACTTTTTTCTGTTGCGGTGTAAGATCGTGTGCTTTTTGGAACTTCAATGGCTTGAGCCCAAGCCCATTTTTCAGTATGTGTGGGATCTGTTCCAATGATATGTTGAGCTCACGAGCCATTTTTCTTCCACTTCGATGCGGATTTCGCTCAATTCGAGCCTTCACTTTCCGAACCATTTCTGTCGATGTTGCCGCTTTTTTATGACCACCTCCATGGCGTTTTGCAACGCTGCCAGTATCACGGTAACGAGCTATGGTTCGAGACACAAATGGTTTATTCACGTTGAGGTGCTGGAGGACCCTAACGATAGCTACTTGTGGTTTTCCAGCCAAATATAAAGCAATCACACTATCACGTTTGAATTCCATTGCAGATAAAAATTTTTCAACACAACTGAGACGCAAATCGTTTAAAAGGCTTGTAAGTAATAAAATTATCTGTCATGTGTCAAAATTTGAGCTCAGTGTCATGAACGGTTTGGAAATTATAGCAGTCTGAAGTTGGTTGCAGTTCGAGTCATTCAGGGTGTAGAAGAAAGCTCCCAAGTGAAGTTTTCTGCTTTGGGAGAGAGCTGGGTATGTGCAGAGTAGGTGGAGAATTGTCTCTTCCTCCTCCTCGTCCATGCAGCTTCTACAGAAACCGTTTGTAAGGGCGTCAAGTCTTCTTGTTGCATGCTTGCCTATAACGCAATGTCCAGTGATGAGACCTATGATAGCGCTTTGATGTTTCCCCTTTAGATCAAGCCCTTCGAGCGATTGAGATTTGTCGGATCTGTTCTTTTGTTAGCATCCAGATTTCATATTAAGCTCCAGATATAGCAGATTATAAATATTAGTGGCTTATTCTAAGATTTCGCCTAGCAGTACACTAAAATAACCTTAACCTTAATGTTTTAGGAAACAAAAATAGAGCATTCCAGGAAATGGTAAATTCACTGCATCTCAACTTTGCAAACCTAAGCCAACCGATGCATTTTGCACCAGATCGCAAACCATTGCTTCTTGATGTTGCTTTAGTATCTGACCCAGATTTAATTTTGCATTATGACCAGGTCTTTGCACCTGGTTTCTCTCACCATGATATGATATTTCTGACAATAGACATATTTCCAGCAGTTGAAACTGAGACAAACTTCAAAACATACCGATATTCTCGAATCAATTTAGAGAGCCTTTGTAATAACTGTTAGACCTTGGATTGGTCTCCAATTTATAATACAAATGACACAAGCTTCCAAGTTTCTTTTTTTAATAACCAGACCAACATCGAATTTGCTATACCACATTGATCAAAATGTTCTCAAACCACACCACCGTGTGGCGCTCCCATTGTTCTATTTTTTTCGTTAAGTTGGTAAATCTGTTGTTGACATTCCCTCTAAAGGCGAAGCTTACAAGCGTCATAGCTTGACATTTGCAAAAGTTACGTTGGAAATATTGGAAAAGTGTTTCGGCAACGATTCTCTAAAGAAAACGGTCGTTTACCAGTGGCACGAGCGGTTCAAAAGCGGTCGTGAGACAATTGAAGATGATGAACGCAGTGGCAGACCATCGATGAAGTAAAAGAAATGTTGGTTAATAACCGCAAATTAACCATCAGAGAGATAGCAGAGGACTTGAACATTGCCTACGGATCCGTCCAAGATATTTTGGTTAATGATTTGGGTTTCCGTCGTGTAGCAGCAAAGTTGGTGCCAAAAGACCCCAATTTCATGCAAAACAGAGACCATGTTGACATCGCAAAAGAGATGATTTGCCAGGCTGAATCCGATCCCACATTCATCAAAAAGATCATTACTGGAGACGAGACCTGGGCTTATGAGTACGACACGCAATCCAGACATCAGGGGCAAGTGCATGGCGTTCACCAAATGGGCCGAGACCAAAAAACCACGTCGTTTTCAGTCAAAAAAAGGCAATGCTCACGGTTTTCATGGATTACAACGGTGTAGTGCATCATGGATTTTTTCCAGAAGGCTAGACAGTAAACAAAGAGTATTACGAGTATTTGGGCATTATGAGACGTTTGCGTGAAGCAATTCGCTGAAAGAGATCAGAATTGTGGGCAGAAAACTCGTGGATTTTGCACCATGATAACGCACCGTCGCACAGTGCCATCATTATTCGTAATTTTTTGACGAAAAATGCAACAAATACCATCCAACAGCCACCGAATTCACCTGATTTGGCTCCCTGTGACTTCTTTCTGTTCAATCGAGTTAAAAAACCTCGGGGAACGCGTTTCAGCAGCCGAGATGGAGCAATGGAAAAATCGCAGGAAGCACTGATGGGCATACCGAAAACCGAATATAAAAAATGTTTCGAGGATTGGATCAAGCGCTGACATAAGTGTGTTGCAGTCGATGGGGATTACTTTGAAGGCGACAATATGGACTTAGATGAATAAACTTGTATTTTTAATTTTCTGAATAAATTTTTGGAACTTTTTCATCAAGGTGGTATGCCAGATGTTTGATAATTTACAGAGAGTTTAAAACCACTCGAAATGCTGTAACACGTCTCTTAAGAAAGAGCAAATCTTCTTTTTATAAAAACAGTCTTGAATCATGTTCTTCAAGTTCTGACTTTTGGAAAAATATTCGCCAGATGGGTCTTACTTGGAAAAAAATATCACCTTCCAGTGGCATGAATCTGGAAGAACTAAATAAGATTTTCGTCTCGGCCTGCAGAGAGTCAATGCCATTAGACATTCGTAGCTCTCAAGATCTTACGAGCAATTTTACTTTTACTGATTCAGTTTTTTCTCTTTTTTGTGTAGATGTCGTAAATATCGGAAATGTTGTATTAGATGTAAAATCAAATGCAGTTGGTTCAGATAACGTTGTATTTAAATTTATAAAAATTATACATCCTTCTGTCTTGCATCCTATCACTCACATCTGTAATACCATTATAATGACTTTTGTTTTTCCGGAAAACTGGAACACAGCAAAAGTTCTACCCCTTCCTAAATCGCCAAACAGGAACCCGGTAGAACACCGACCTATAGCAATTTTACCGTTCTTAAGCAAAGTTTTTGAAATTATAATATGTCGACAAATAAAAGCACATCTAAACGCTAAGATGATATTGAAATACCAGTCAGGATTTCGTGCAAAATACTTCAGCTCTCCTAAAAATCTGCGAAGATTTGCGTGCTGGTTGTGACAATGACAAATTAGGTTTTTAGACTTTTCAAAAGCATTTGACTGCGTGAATCATGAATTCTTATTAAAATAACTTAAATATAAATTTCTGTTTGATAACTCGTTGGTTAAACCGGTATCTTTGTACCTATCCAACAGATCTCAGTACATTTTTCATAATAACAAGCACCCATCGTGTCTTCCTCTCTGTTCGGGTGTATCTCAAGGTTCTGTTTTAGGGCCGCTTTTATTCACTTGTTTCGTAAACGATATCTCCAAATGTTTTTCTGATTGCTACTACCATATACATGCTGACGAGCTACAGATATATACACTTTTTCCAAGTGCAAACAGGCATCAAACGCTGGAAATGTTCAACCAAGAATTAAATAACGTCTATAAATGGTCACTAAACAACGACCTTATGCTAAATCCAACCAAAACAAAGGCTGTGGTAATAAATGCCAGAAGACGTACAGAGTTTATACCTCCATTATTTCTGCACCATTCCCCAATAGAATACGTTGACCACATTAAGAATCTCGGAGTCTATTTGTTTCAAAAATTTATGGGCCACTCCGAGCTCTTAATGCCACTGCGAACTACTTTCCAACCAATATTAAACTAAAACTTGTAAAGGTAGAGTGGTTCCAATTTTAGCGAGTTTGTCAGCCATACAATTCCATGGAACACATATCTCTGTGGACCGGCACCCAATAAAAGTGAAGGTTGGACTGTTCTGCCAGCTCCGTAAAGATGATCGGCATTCTAGGGTGGTTTTAGAATTTAATGAGACTGAGTCCAGGGACTTGATAGCGGAATGACTGTCCGAAAAGATGCGGATATCCTTTGCAAATATCACGTTTTTCTTCAGCCACGACAGAGCTTCTTTAATCCTCAAAATTTCCGCCTGGAACATGCTACAGTGTTTTGGAAAACGGAATAAAAAGCTTAGATTTAGCTTATGTTAGAAAACACCGCCACCAACCCCGCTATTAGTTCTAGATCCATCTGTGTAAAAGTGGATCGACTTGTCCTCCATGAAAGCATCTTCCTCCCAGAAGGAACTAGAGGGGAAACTTACATGAAAGTCGTTGTCGAACCAAAGATCGGGTATAGTGTAATCGATGTCCTCTGTTAAGATTCCTACTATATTGAGAATACGAGTATTAGCGTGGCCAAATACATTATTTGTCCACTGTGTAGTCACTATAAGGCAATTAGCTGCAGAAAATATCGAGGGGTGTCAAGTGAAGTAGAATATCCAGTGCCTCGGAGGAAGTAGAGCGTAGGGTTTCGCTTAGACATTCTGTTTTGTGGACTCTGCTTAAGTTGACTGCGTTGTCTAAGGCCGTCCAACAAACGACAACCCCATAAGTGAGTATCGGTCTTATGACCGAGGACACATTTGTTCCCAATAGGTTTTTTGCAAGAGAATAAGGCTACTGTAGCTTCATTGACTCTTTCTTAAATGTTAAATTTCCCATTTAGTTTCTTGTCAAAAATGAGATCCAGATATTTTGCTTAATCGGAAAAGACTAAACTGGTACCGTTTGTTGAGGGCATTTTGTATTTCCTGGAAAAGAGGACAAGATCAGTTTTATGGAAGTTTACTCTCAATCCACAGTGATCTGCCGAACGGGTTAATCTTATAAGATTTAGCTGAAGGAGTTGTTTAATGGTATTAAGATGGTTACCTGAGACGGTTATAGCAACGTCATCCACATAGGCAATCACCCTGCTACCACCCACTTCCATATACCTGAAGTAGTTCATTTACTACTAAGTTCCAGAGAAGGGGAGAAAGGACACCGCCTGGCTAGTCAGCGAATGCAGAGCCGTTTCCACCGATTTTACTTGGATCTTTTTAGCCCATATATGGATATCAATCAATCGTTCTAGAGTTTTCAGAAGGAAGGATGATGGACTTATAGGTCTGAGGTCCTTTGGCACAACATGAGAGCATTTTCTGGCTTTGGGAATGAAAACTACATTGACTTGTCTCCATGACAGTGGAATGTGGATCAGTTTTACTCTAGCGTAGGCTGGTTAATATCTGAGAACCTTTGAAGCTTGACAGGTATTATACCATTCGAACCAGCAAACTTGTATGGTATGAAGCTTTGCAGCGCCTTGTAATTAGACTATGAATTTTGGTCAAGGTGGTAGTAGTCCTGTTTGGGTTACTACTGGCCGCGAATAGGGAGCTACCTGAAAAGTGTGTGGCGTCCAGTAACAGGTTGAGTGATCCATCACTTGAGGTTGTCCAAGAGCCATCAGTTTTTTTCAAACAACTAGACATCATAGGATTTTATTAGTCGCAATGCCTCAGAGGTTTTTGTAATATTGTTACAGAATGACCTCCAGGATTATCGCTTTGCCTTCCTCAGTTCTTTTTTATATATTTTGAGCGATTCTTTGTCTGAATTCAAGTCAGCCACTTTTCTTGCGCTCTTTGCTAGGTTGAAAGTTTTCTGTAAACGTTTCTAAGCGATTCCAGTACTGATGTCTACCAGTGATGTGTACCAAATACAGTGGAGAGATGTCTTTTTGGTTGGTTTTCCCTGTTACCTCTAAATCGTCCAAATGCACCCCCACGGTCAAATCAGCTAGCAATGGTTCCACAACGTTTTGAAGCTCTCCTGGCGTGGTGCAACTCAAACTGTAAAAGAGAATAAAACCAAACAGCCATTAGACAATCGAAAATAAATTTAAACGACCCAGGAACGACTGCAATGCCTTTCGTAAACGTGTGAATTCTCGATATTATCGAAAACTGCAGTGTTCGTTGTGGGTATCGTTGTGGGGTAAACACGCTCGCAAAATTACTCGGGAATAACTGACCTGTCCCAATATTAAAACATAGTCTATCAATTTAATAACTTAAATACATTATAAAAATGCCGTGCACTTGTGGTCAAAAAGCTGAAAGAACTGATGCAAAAATTCAGTGTGGAAATTGCAAAGTACGAGGGGCGTTCAATATATTCTCGGTATCGATATGAAGGAAAATGCGAATTCAATTTAAATTGTTTTTATTTTTCAATATAATCTCCCCTAACATCAATGCATTTGTTACATCTTGAGATAAGCTTTTTTAAACCCTCAAAAAAATAAATTTCCTCCTCCTCCATTTATTGCCGACTTGAGTTCTTCATCATCCGAAAATCTTTTTCCACGAAGACATTTTTTCAAATCCGGAAACAGGAAATAATCACTAGGGGCAAGGTCTGGACTATAGGGTGGGTGTTGGATTTCTTCGAAACCACAATCTCGCGCAGCACCCTTGGAAACTCGCGCCGTGTGAACAGGAGTATTGTCATGAAGAAGCAACACACCCGCTGCGAGTTTACCCCGTCTTTTCTTTTTAATTTCCACCCGCAAATTATGCAAAGTGGAAGCGTAGGATGTGGCGTTGATGGTTTCACCTTTTTTTTTGTAATCAATGAGCAAGATGCCACTGCATGGACTATTGTTTGCTTTCAGGGTCATAGTGGTGGACCCATGTTTCGTCCCCAGTAACAATTCGATCCATAACACCGTCCGCGTTCTCACTACACATCTCCAAAAGCTCTCTACAGCATGCGATTCTCACTTTTTTCTGAGGCGCTGTGAGCATTCGTGGCACCCACCTTGCACTGACCTTTGAAAGGTTAAGATGGTCATGAAGAATGGTGTGAATGGTACCAATTGAAAGCTTGGTGATCTCTGCCATCATTTTCACCTTTATTCGGGCATCCTCAAGAACAAGTTTTTCGACTTCTTTGATGCTTTCTCCCGTACAAGCAGTAGCCGGGGCGCCGGAGCGGGGGTCGTCTTCAATGCTCTCTCTGCCTCTCTTGAACTCACTTGACCACTTTTGCACAGTTGATAATGAAGGTGCGGAACCCTGGTAAACAGCCACCATCTCTTCATGAATAGTTTTTTGACTTTTTCCTTGCTTAGTGAGAAATTTAATTACAGCGCGATGCTCAATTTTCACCATCATCGTCTCAGTTGCCATTATGATTCTGTTTAACTAGAGATAAAACGCGAATTAATAATCACATTTATATGAAATTTTACATGAATGCACTAAAATAATAGTAATACTTGATAAATAAGTCAATTTATATATGCAACCATAGCTTCACCCCGATACCAAGAATATCTTGAACGCCCCTCGTACGATCGCGGGTCAATAAGTCCGTGACTTTTGGATTTTTTGATAAAAAAATAATTTTATTTTTCAACGTAGTCTCCCTTGAGCTCTATACACTTTGTCCAACGCTTCTCCAATTTTTTATCCCTTCCAAAAAAAATGATTTGTCGAGGTCCTCAAAATAGGCCTTTGTTTGCGAGATGACTTCATCATTGGAGTCAAATCTTTTTCCACCAAGCCATTTCTTCAGGTTTGGGAACAAGAAGTAGTCGCTCTGAGCCAAATCTGGAGAATAGGGTGGATGAGGGAGCAATTCATAGCCCAATTCATGGATTTTTGCCATGGCAACTGCACATGTGTGCACCCTTGCATTGTCTTGGTGGAAAAGAACTTTTTTCTTGGCCAAATGAGGTCGTTTTTTTTTCAAATCGTCATTGAATCGGTCCAATAAGTTGACATAATATTCCCCATTGATTGTTCTTCCCTTTTGAAGGTAGTCAATGTGGATTATCCCGCGTGCATCCCAAAAAACAGTCGCCATAACTTTATTGGCTGACAAACCCACCTTGGCCTTCTTTGGCGCCGATTCACCCTTAGAAACCCACTGTTTTGACTGTTGTTTGTTCTCTGGTGTGTTGTGATGGATCCATGTTTCGTCCACGGTTACAAAACGGCGCAAAAACTCCTCCATATTGCGATTAAACAACGCCAAACCTTCCTGGGAAGTTGTTACACGATTGCGTTTGTGGTCGACTGTGAGCAAACGCGGCACCCATCTTGCGGAAAGCTTTCTCATGCCCAAGTGATCATTCAAAATTGAAACCACTGAGCCATGCGAGATCCCTACGGCTTCCACAATCTCTCGCACTTTCAATCTTCGGTCGGCCAACACCATATCGTGAATTTTTTCGATTGTTTCGGGTGTAGAGACCTCAACTGGACGTCCAGGACGTTCGGCATCTTCAATGCTTATACGGCCACAACTAAATTCAGTAAACCACTTTTTTACCATTGAAATCGATGGTGCAGAGTCCCCATAGTATTTATCAAGCTTAGCCTTGGTCTCGGTAATGGTTTTTTTTCGCAAGAAATAATGCTTAATACTCGTAAGCACACGAAATTCACTTTTTTCCATTTTCTCCTCAAATTAGTGAGTAGTCTGATAAAAATAGCTGTCAAACACAAACTAACTGACGCAGCAAGTTTAAATTTTGACAGGAGTCAACTGACAGATGGCTGTTGACAGGAGCAGTGTTGTTCAGAAATGGTTTATTGCCATTTATACGAGGGAGGACTTATTGACCCTCCCTCGTATAAATGGCAATAAACCATTTACAAAATGCGGCTCTTACTTACAATGAACAACATCCTATCCTACTAAGCCACCAACACCACCTGACAAAACTGATAGTTCGTGACGCTCACGACAACACCTTACATGGCGGCATTCAACAGACGATCGCTATCCGCAGGGCGTACTGGATCGGTCAAATCATCCGCAGCGTGCGATACCACATCCAACGGGAATCGTCTTTCTGCCATGTCCTTCCATTATCAGCCCAGTTTTCATAGCAAGGTGTACTAATGATTTGATAGCATGTCTCACTGAAAAGTGATACCATAATCTGCATCAATCTGGCGAAAAGAGGATTGTTGCATTTGAATTCGATGACATTTGCTAGAGTCTGGCATCAGGCTCTTTTCCCGAAAATGTGTGCACTTGGAATCGACGAACCTCTTCTTCATGGAAATTATCTTTCGGAACGGTCAGTTGAAGTTGTTCGAGACGCTTTCAAGTTTGAAATCTAAAAAAAAATAAATGCTGGTGTGCCTCAGGGTTCCGTAATCGCTCCGATACATTTTCATTGATAAACTCTTGTCTGCTATGAATAGTTGCTCTTTCAGATAGCGCTGGAGTCTGGGTTGGATCAGGGCCTGAGTTAACATGCCTTTCCAGCTAGCTCAGTCTTTTGCCAGCTACCTTCAATTGCGCACGCGAAGTTGGTTAAGATTCCCGTCCACTTGTGTGAAAGATAAGATAAGATTAATGATTGACAGACTTGTGTGGAGCTAAGACTGGGTCATTCCCTACGGCGTTGTTTGTGTGAGTTGGAGATGTAAACCTTCGTGGCCGAGACACTGGTGTCCATCCACTCAAGGTGTTCTAGCCATCTAAGCCGTATTATCCGAGCTTGATGTAAGCGAGGCCGAAAGTTATCCGAACAACTTTTCTTTTGAAATTACTCAAACAACTTTTCTCACCGCCACTTGGGCATAGTGCCCCGGCGTAAGGTCCCGGACTTTACAAATTCATTTGCATTGTATCCTTTGAAAATAAAATAAATTAATTTTTCTCATTTTCATCGCTTTCGTCTGTGTCCAAGCTTCTGCACCGTAAAGCACGATTGGTATGATCAGGGTCTTGTATAGTCTTTTTGGTTGATCGAGGGAGGTTCTTACTACTTAATTGCGTATTAATAGCGATTAGAAAGAACGATTCTTGCATGCATAGTTGCAGCAGGGTCGAGGTAGATAAAGTTCCATACTACTCGTACATCAAGCTGTAGCTGCCCATCTTGACCTTTTTCCGGGGCGTCGACGTTGCATATCACTCTTTGCTTTCTGCATACCTTGTTTTTGCTTCGTTAACCGCTGACCCATCTTTGCAGCGTCTCTTTCAATAGTTGCTAACTTCTTTGCTGTATACTTCCCGTTATGTCAGTGTCGAACAGATTTTTGAAAGATGGTGTGGCCAAATTTGGCTGGCGAGTTTTGCACAATTCTTTTTGGAACGATATTGAAAAAGTCACTTGACAAGTCCTTTTCTAACATTGAGGGCAGGTTTTGTCATTACTAAGCTTGCCGGAGCAGCATGCATTCTCCATCGTCCGTGAGCTTGGCAGGGATGTCAAAACTAGACATAGCTCTATATACAATAGTTCATCTCTATAAATGCCAATATATGCGGATCTGAAATCGATGAGTAGTGGTGTACAGCGACTTGGAGCTCATAGTTTTTTTCTCCAATATCTGAGGTAGTGTGAAAACATGATCGATGTGTGGACATTACTGGCCTAAAGCCAGGGACCATGATAGGGACCAATCTGGTTGTTGACGAACGACCTCAGGCGTTCAGACAATACGGCAGATAGGATATTGTAGGCGATGTTAAGAAGACTGCTGCTTCTGTAGTTGGCGCAGTTCAGAGGGTTTCCTTTATTGAGGATCGGAAAACAATGCTGAGGTTTCATTCGTCGAGGATACTTTGTTGACCCAGTTTTGTAGAGGAGTCGATATATCGTTCGTATCCAATCAGGATATGCTTCTTTAAACAGCGCGGCAGTTAAGCCACTGTGTCCAGCAGCTTTGCTGGACTTTAGCTTGAACATGACTGTCCTGACTTCATATTGGTCGGGTGGACGGAAATGTTGTCTTTCTTCGTCCAGGTTGAATGGTTCATCCTCAGCAGCGACTGTGATTCACAATCCTTGCTGATTTCTGTTCGGACCGTACAGCTTTGACATGTTCGCTTTATTTTTTGGTAAAACTTCCGGACAGCATTTTCATAAGGCCTCCATCGACTGCTTCTCGCGCTCTATGTTTTTTTCTTGTGAGAAGCCTATGTTCTTCCATTCTAATTATTCTGGCCATAAAGGTGGCGAGCCCGTCTCGTTCTTTTCTGCAGGGCCGCTCTGTACATCTCTTGTGCTTCTAATTTTGCCTGACTACACTCGTCATCGAACCAGATGTTTCTTTGTGAGGCGGGTTGAAAGCGAATACATCAGAGGCAGCCTATCTGATTGCTCTTTGGCAGTAGATAATGCCACTCTTCTTTTACATTCGATGCTGGCGGTAAACTCAGCTCTTGCGGTCTTCCTCACAATGTTGGCTACAATAAGGTAATGGTTCGAGTCAATGTTAGCTGCTCGGAACGTTCGGACACTGCAAGAGCGCCGGTTAGATCCTTGCCCTTTCATCATTTTCCAGTGTCATCAAGGTTGTCTGGGTCGTCAGGTTCGTCGTCGTACCGAGGCTATTCTGGTCCTGGTTCGTCACATTTTCTTATCTCTTTTATATAGGGTTGTGAGACCTTTGACGGCGTAGACCAGTATTATAGTGCTGGTTGAGAACTCGCCATGAGTAAGCATTTTCAACTTCCCTATCAATCACCACCAGCATACTATCTTTTTTTGGAAGGTTTTGGGGACAAAATATTTCAGCCTTCGCTGTTTCGGCATGCGGGATATCTTTATTCGTATCTTGACCTCCACAAGGGTGTGCTTTAAGTCAGTTTTGATCCCTGTTTAGAACTTTTTGATCTTGGGACCGCCATATACATACATTTGTGGATGTGGAGGTGTAAAACACACGGCACTGACACCATAAGCCTGGGACTGTTTATGGAATTGGTTGTAAGTATATAATCCATCATTTTAGCACAGGGCCTTTAAAAAATATCTCCCTTGTTAAAATTACAAAAAATGTTTTTAATGGCGTGATTAAAACATTGCTCGAACGAGTTTATACGTCTAGGCGAGGAGATCTGCGAAGCAAGGTGGTTCTTTTCCTCTGTTTCCGTCAGGTTTAAGTTGACGGTTGTGGTTCTGTTGCAGGTCGTAATCAAGCTATCGTTCATATGGCTTATACTCAAGACTGGTCATCTACGTCCCTCCTGATGGAAAGTTTGCATCTAAAAACGTTGGCACTCTCTTTTTGACAATCTGCCATATCTTTTAGCTGCCATCAATGGGAATGACTGTTTCTTTTAATAAAAGGATGTCTGACATACCTATTTGAACGAGCCAAATTTTGATGAAAAACTGCTAGATACCAGTTCTCCGTTGTTTAATTTGACTGTTACTTGAAATAAGTCCATTAAATTTTAAAAACTGTTGAAGTAAAGAATATAATTAGACTTTCAAGGCGACTGTTGCGCTAATTCTACTTTAACTTTAAAGGCGTCCGTTCAACAAACATTTTCCTGGAAGTGTCAGTCCCAACATGAAATCACTTGGATTGTATAAGTGAATGCAAGCATACTGCTTCCTTGAAGTTCTTTGTTTTTCAGATAAATCTGTGGTTAAAGTGAACAACATTTTCTTTCAGTTTTTTAGAAAGCAGTATACATAACACCTTTTTTTGGACTTGAAACTTTTTTCTGTTCCTCGGAATAAATTGACACTTAGAAACACTTCGACACTTGAAAGTTTTCTGGCAAGAGAAGGGGCTTGGGATTTAAAACTTAACCAATTAGACTGAGTTCCCGCAAAGCTAAACTCAGCTGATGAGGCAACTCAAACATGATACCCTCTGAAGTTCAATTTTAAGGGTATTTAGGTAAGAGGTCAGAGTTTTTCTTAGCTTTTTTTGAGGGAATCGTCACATGCAACCAAAAGTACAATTAACCAGCTGTGTGAGGACGAAGAGCGACCAAAGTTTCTTTTATATTCAAATCCAGTGAGGAACAAAGTTTTTGACATGTCGTGATTTTCTAAGTATTCAAAATCGCTGAGATGTGCGGCAAGGGCGATTCGATTTAAAGATGCCTGTTTACGACAGGAATAGAAAATCGAGAGGTGAGTGAGAAAGAGCTTGAAGTTGCAGAGCGAGTATTTATTTAGCAGTTGAGAAAGGAAGTCGCTTGTTTGACGCGGTACATGGACGATACCGGTCTGCTGTTGAATGTATGAATCGATCATTCCATTTACTGTTCTACTCCAAACGACCATTTATAACTATGTGGATAACATTGTCGTCAATTTCACACCAGAATGACCACACAATCGCAAACAAGATCCGACTCCGTTTTAGGGTGATAGACTTACTCGTACAATCGCCCGTCAAAAAATCGAGAAACGATTGTCCATATACGAGTGCGTCATGACAGAGGGTTACGTCATTGAAGAGGACCATCTTACACTGGATGTAGCGCCTTTCATATACACGGGATTCGACTATTTTAGCTCAGTATACATCACTGTTGGACGACGGAGAGAGAGAGGAGCTGGATAGACCCAGTGCGAGTCATGCATCTCGAAATTATTGGAAGTCTCGAAACTTCAACTGCGGTGTATTTCCGAAATGTATTGGAAGCGACAATGGCACCAACTTCATCGGGACAAAAAAGGAATTGACGAGTGCGGATATTTTTGATAACGAAGGCATCAACGCTGATCTGATGGGTTGTTTAAATCTCTGATGTACCGGTTGTTTAAAGCCGCATGCAGAAGACTGCTGGGAGAGGTTGGTACAATGCTTGAACGGAGTTCTATAAAACATACTCAGCTACATCGCATTAATCTCTAAAGCAGTGTAAAGCGCCTTTAAAGAAGCCGGAAGTGTTATTGATAGCTAGACGTCCGTTTTCACACCATCCCGTGTCGACCGAGGATGAGGACCACAAAACGTGGAAACAACCTAGCGATACCCACACATCAGTCAACAATCGTGCTTACTTTGGCGTGACTGATGCACTGAGTTTCACCCGACCACATCCACTAAAGCCATTAGTTCATGAAGAATGCAGGCAAGCATACGCAGTGAATCAACTCGCCTACGAAGTATCACTACCCAGAAGAACGAAAGCGATCAGTGAGCTTTACTAGCAAAAGAGGAGGAAAGAACATCGGCTTTTTCGGAGCAAACAGAATGAGCATGAGAAGCGCCCGATCGAGGGAATAGAGACGTGGTACTTCAGGAACAAAAAGTTTAAAGAACGTGTCAAAGCTTCAATTGTTTGTACACAGCGCGGGCCATGTTTGTATGCTGGCCAGTATTGACCTCGTGGAAGTAACATCCTCTGGCTATTGTTGTTAGGTCGTTAAAAAACGAGAAAGAGCCTCTGCAGCTGAAGACCTTGCAACTATGCTAGTAAGCCCTACTTCACGCCTCCTCGTGGCGCCATCTGGGAGTCTTGTCGGAGATTCCGAAGTGGAAAGGACAAATGGCGAATTTCCTGCGGCACAAAGCAGGACAAATGCTGGATGATATGTGGCCAGCTATCGGAGTCCGGAACGTGAAGACCCTCCTCGACTTTCGAAAAGAAGGTACTCAGAACGCCAGATTCTTCCAACTGGAGAGGCAGTTCACGCGGTAGATGTTGGATATCTTGGAACTGAGTGAAATTAGATAGTCGGGCTCAGGGATACCTTCCACCAACCGGGAACACTATACTAGTTTACTCTAGAAAACCAAATGGAAGCATGAGGGAGTCCGGTGTAGGTCTTATGTTAACATCAGCAGCAGTGAAGGGCCTTTTATCGTGGAGGCCTTATAATGACCGGATATTAATGGCAAGATTCCAGAGTACTGTAAGAAACGTAACCATTATTCAATGCTACGCACCGACAATATGCTCGACTGAGGACGAAAAGCACAGCTTCTACGATCAACTAGGTGCCGCCTACAATTTAAAGCCTTACGATGACATCGGGATAGTGATAAGAGAATTCAATACCAAGATAGGAAGCGACAACACCACGCTCAGGCACGTAATTGGTGCTCGTGGCATTGGAGACCGAAATGATAATGGCGAGCGGTTAGCCGATTTTTGCAACGCCAACCATCTAGTCATTAGAGGAACCCTGTTTGAGCACCGGACCTGCCACAAGATCGGCTGGATCTCACCTGAATGGCAGGGAACATTAAACCAGATAGACCACATCGCTATTAGTCGGCGACTTAGAAGCTGTCTTTTTGACGTCCGTAATAGGCGTGGAACTGACATCGGAATGGAGCGCTATCATTTTTTTTTTATAATTAGCGCGCACTCAAGGGCTTATTATACCCTTAAAATGTTTCCACACAGCGCGGGCGATGGAAGTAGCTTATGGTAGCTAAAATACGCTTTCGTACTACATCCGTGTCTACTTAGCAACCTTGCCAACATGCTCACTATACCTATGTACAATGCCGACAGGCTCCAGGATCCCGCAGTGCGCAAAAAATTCAGGGACAATCTCAGCTTATGAGCGGTAACAATCAACAGATCTGAGCAACCAACTGTTGGTGAACACTGGAGATCTGTGAAAAATGTTTTCATATTCGGAGCGCAGAGGTTTATCGGTAAAAGGCCGAGAAACCACAGTACACACATGGTTATCAATTGGAGACGGATCGAGGAGCATATTTCACTCGAAGTTCAGATTGCATCAACTCCAGCAGGACAGAAATCTGAACTTGAAGCCGAGTACCGCGTGAAATACAGGAAGATAAGCGCAAACACGTCAATGCTCTATCTGCACCAACCGAAGAGGTAGCAAACCGGTGTGACAGTAGGGCCGTTTATACTGTTACTAAGGAGCTTACAGAGGGGGGCAGCAATAAACAACATCCTTTAAAAATTCGGGCTTATGGCGGAAGAGGGTCAGCTCAGAAGAAGGAGTGAGCACTTTGCAATGACACTTAACCATATAAGCCACAGAGTGAGTGTCCGGAACCAAAATGAACCACCTGAAGTAGCCAACTGCCGATTTTACACTGGCACCCCGAGCCGAGCCGAGCCCTTGTCAAGGCTTCTTCCACCAATGAAATTGTCTAATAAAAAGCGAGTGTAGAGCAAATGACTGGTCTTCAGATGACGGCGACGAGGGTGGCTGCGATTTGACCAGTTTCAAGCTGCGGGTCATAAATCCTGTTGAATGGGAGGACCACCGGTAGTCCATACCAGGACTTTAAACACAGTACCGTGGGAGTTAGAAGCCCCCGGACTTCGGTGCGGACCTGACCTGAAGAGGTAAGCCCCTAGTGTGAGAGTCATGGTTGTTGTAGTTTACGTAAAATGAAAGAAGGGCCTTCCTGTTGGTTTGACCCATTGTAGAGTAGCAAATGAGTACTGGGTGCGTGACCCTAAAAGCAGTAAGAGATTTTAAATCAGCCTCGACTCATACCAAGGGTGAATCTTGTGCCTCCAACACAGTTCCGAATTGGTATCAAAGTATTGGCGGAGAGCGATGGCAAGACATATCCTTGCTCCCATGGGTGTATCCCGTAAACATAAGTCTACATGACAGATGGTTTACGTTAAAAGCCAGAGACTAATATACCCAAAGGTAAATTGATATGTGGACGCACTATTAAATTTGCTCATGGTCAGAACAGACAGGTCAGCGTGCTAGACAGGAGTTCTCCAAAGATTGCCTTATTGGATGTTGGTGAGGCCTGATTTATGGAACGCCTCACGTGGGACAGGATGGCAATGCATAGGACGTATCTAAGGCTCACGTTGCGATCCAATACGAACATAACTACCGGTTATTTGACACTTAAAATGCTTGAACACGTCTGACACAAAATGGCCATCGAAAAAATCTAAATATATTTTCCGGCTTTTTATTCCTTGATTTCCTCGGATTCCTAAGTCCATTGCCATTGAACGGAGAGGAACAGTCTCCTACAACAATAACAATGGATGTTCGAGCTTTGTTTTAGCTTATACAGGATCTTCGAATACGGACTTCCCAACTTTGACAGCTGATAGCGGCCATATTGTTGAAGCTACTAATCCGAGGCAGTCGATTTCGCGTCGCTCACAAGAACTCGGTTTTTCGTAGACCACAACTTGGCGAATTTTGTGTTGTGACTTGGGCCTGCATTCGTACAAAATTCAACTCACCCAGGAGCTGAAGGTAAACGACCATATACAACGACGTATGTTCGCTAAATGGGCTGTGGAGCAGTTGGAAACTGACCCTAATTTTCATCGAAAAATCATCTTCAGCGATGAGGCCCATTTCTGGATGAATGGGTACGTCAACAAATGAAATTGTCGAGTTTGGGACGATATCAATGCACATGAGATCTAAGAGCGTCCAATGCATCACGAAAAAGTCACTGTTTGGTGTGGATTTTGGGCTTTGAGAACGACGCGTCGTTGGCCAGGCCATCACCGTCAACGGCGAGTGCTATAGTTCGATGATTACCAAGTTCTTTTGGCCTAAATTGGAAGATATGGACACCAACGGCATGTGGTTTCAACAGGTTTCACAGCTCACATCACATTGGAAATTTTGCACTAGCGATTCGAGGGCATGGTCATCTCACGTGGAGGTGATGTGAACTGGCCACCGAGATCTGGGAATACGAGAAAGCCAACTGGAGCGGACTTAACAACTTCTTTAGGAATTTTAACTGGTCGTTATCTTTCCTCGATAATGACGTGGATGGCGCTGATACGATCACAGACAACATTCTCTTTGGCATGAGAAACTTTATCCCTCATCGGATAAAGAGTATCAAACCAAGAGAAAAGGCATGGTACGACTTGAGCGGTAAAGAACCTGTCAGGGTTAGGGAAAGGTTTTATCAGTTCTTCAAGACCAACGCAACAGAAAAAAAGCGAAAAAAGTTTAAATGATCCAAGAATGACTGCAACATCTTTCTTAAGCGTGTAAAACTCCAATACGACCAAAGGTTGAGGCAAAAATACTATTGGTATATAACTTAATTCGTGCGGTTTTTTTTTCAAAATTTGAACGTTTATTTAAGAAAAACATGTACAATAGTATTATTCAAAGTATTGCCCATCTGAAGCTATGACTTTTTCCCATCTTTCTGGCAATTTGTGGATCCCATCCCAAAAGAACTGCGCCGGCTTGGCAGCCAAGAATGTATCAAGCCAATTTTTGATATTCTGCTCTGATGTGAACCGTATTTCAGTGAGGGCGTTCTTCATCGACCAGAACAAATGGTAGTCAGAAGGGGCAAGGTCTGGGCTATAAGGCGGGTGGAGTAAGACTTCCCATCCACTGTTTTCCAAATAGTTCTTAACCGGAATAGCAACGTGGGGCCGAGCGTTGTCATGATGGAAAATTATTGCCTCGTGTCTGGTCGCATATTCTGGGCGTTTTTCGGCCACTACTCTCTTCAAACCGATTAATTGTGTCCGGTAGCGTTGTCCATTGATGGTTTCACCCGGTTTTAGCAGCTCATAATACAGCACACCCATCTGATCCCACAAATACAGAGCATTACCTTCTCGCCATGGATATTCGACTTTGCCGTTGATTTGGCTGGTTGGCCGGGTTTCACATATGCTTTTTTGCGCTTGGGGTTGTCGTAATGGATCCATTTTTCATCACCAGTAACAATCCGATGCAAAATGACTTTCTTTTGTGGCGTTCCATTAGCATTTCGGACATGCAAAACCGCCTTTCAACGTTTCTCGGCTTGAGTTCATGTGGAACCCAATTTCCTTGCTTTTGAATATATCCAGCTGCTTTTAAACGTTTTGAAATGGCTGCTTGAGTGACATCCAAAGATTCTGCGAGCTCTTCTTGTGTTTGGCAACAATCTTCATAGAGTAATGCTTCCAGTTCTTCATCTTCAAACTTTTTTGGCTGCCCAGGACGTTCATCGTCTTCCAAGCCAAAATCACCACTTTTAAATCGTGCAAACCACTTTTGGCACGTTCGCTCAGTTAGCGCATGTTCACCATAAACTTCCACCAAAATACGATGACTTTCGGCAGCAGTTTTCTTCATATTAAAGTAATGAAGAAGAACTCCCCGCAAAAACACTTTTTCAGGCACATATTTGAGTGTAAAAAAATTATTGTTGTTTACGCTTCAAATGAATGACATATACTGGAATGACGTACAATGACAGTAGCTTTCCAACGCATGTTCCAATGGAATAATACAAGTTACGCCATCTCTTAGCAAACCGCAGTTATAGACCCAATACTCGTACAATGTCCCAAAGGTAGTAACAATTTTTGGTCGTTCGTCAAAAACATTAGAAATTCTGCCTCATCCTCCATCCCAGTGCTCATTTACAATGACATTCCAACTGTCAGCTCTTTGGACAAGGCCAATCTGCTTGCTGCACACTTTGCGGCCAGCTCAGCACTCCCGGATTGTGCTCTGTCTTCGCCTACACTTGATTGTGTCGAATCATCAATGGGACGAATCCACTTTCGCACTCGTGTAGTAGCAAGAGTACCTAAAGATCTCAACATGCATAAATCCGCTGGTCCCTTCTTCTGAAGAAGTGTTCTTCCACGCTGGGAAAACCACTGCGTAAGCTTTTTCGGCAATATGGTTTTCGCAGCAACAGGTCCACTGGTGATTTGATGGCATGTCTTACCGAAAAGTGGAACCAAAGCGTACACCAATCTGGCGAAAGCAAGATAGTCGCACTTGATATTTCTGAGGCTTTTGACAGAGTTTGGCATCAGGCTCTTTTGCCGAAAATGGAGAAGCCGCGGCGGACATTTGAACAATGTTATATTCCGTACGTAATGGCATCGATAGGACTTTTAAACGAATAAAAAATGTCGATGATATCTCGCACACACTTTGTTTTATTTAAATTTAAAGATAGGAAGCGCTTAATGAGCGACCCTTAACGAGTAATCTGTCAAAACAACACAACGTGACGTTTGAAATACAGGATTGAAGCCGGCAAACAAAAATAAAACTTCTAATAGCAAAGCCCTGTATCTGAAATTTGCAACAGTTTATTTAATTGAATCTGTCAGCACAGCTGACTTTGACAGTTTCCACGAAGTACAGGCATTTAGTGTTTGTTTATACTCGTAATTTGGCCCGCACTGCAAAATTAACACCTGATGTTATCTTTTAGCCTAAGGCTCACTATATTGTGATTTTTGCATCTGATTTTAATTTGAATAATTGCATTTGTGATTCAAAAAGTAAACACGAAATTGGAAATTCCACCATTTGCATTTGATGCTGTCAAATGCGAAAATTGTTGCTGTCAATTGAAACGACTAAATACGAGTACTCGAATGTTTAAAGAGGAGAAAAATACCACTCAACTGTTGTTTGTTCATTTATTCATTTAGTGGCCACAGAAAGGATGCAATTTTTTGTGACAGCATCAATATTTGAAAACTGATTAAATTGACAGCTTTTGGATTACTTACTTTCTCTTTCTCCCACGGTCAATGTAATCAATCATTGAACACATTCATTTGAACCCTTTTTAAGTCTAGCCAGCCTTTCGTATGGCGTCATCAGTTGTCATTTAGTGTCAAGTTAGTGATGACATCAGTGCTGTCTACTGTGACGCCGTACCTATGAATCGGGCGTGCGTCATTTTTTATTAATATGCAGCTCATGTGGTCGTGAAAGATTCTTTTTCTGTTGTTTTTGTTTTTTGCTTCTGCAAGTGAAAAGAAAAATGATGGAAACGCAAACATGCCAGGAATATGAAAACAAATTCAAGAGAGTCTCGCACAATACCTAACATACTAGTAAACAAAACACCTGTCAGAAAATGAAAAATCAACAGAACTAGAGAAGTACTCGTATTATACACGCATATAGCGGTCTAGATATCTGTCATTCTGAACAGTGTACACTGAACACGCAAAGTTTCATTTCAACTTCGACTCGCTCTGGGGATATGGCCGACTGGATGAGTGAAGGCGTGTACGCACATCTGAATGTGAGTGCCGCCTTTTTTTTGTTTTTGTGTAAAATGTCAACGTTACATTAATTTTAAAGCAATCTACTCAGGCATTGATTGTTTGTCTTCATGAAAACACCACATGGTAGTATTTAAATTTAAAAATAAAGAAAAACAACTCAAGTGCCTCTATTCTGTCAACACAGTACGAGTATGATACAAGAAAAAAGAAAAGAAAGAAAAACGAAACGTCAACAAACGTCATCCCCTTATCCAATTTTTCGATTCTATGCCTGAACAGGTTCCATGAATGCCTCCTATGCCATATCGAGCACTCATATGTTCGAGTACCTATGTCGTTAATCTCGGGAAAAAGCTCACAACTGGGTCTGGCATTTTTTTCCTTTTTTTTTTTTGTCGTTTTTTATTGAAGATGGAAGCCATGTCCTTGATTTTGGGAAATAGTAATCATTTTACCGTTACCGTATAATGTTTCATTCGCTCTGTTTATTTGTGTTTTTACGGTTTTGCAAGTACTCGTGTGGTAAAAGAGGGTGCTCCTTACCGCTATTTGTACGGATATACTCGTAAGTACGTTGAAAGGACTCGTAGGTACGTATGTACATATGTGGTTTGGCATTTGCATTGACTGACAGTTTATTAATGTACGAACAATGCTTGTAGGTTTTTTTTTTTTTTTTTCTGGATTTATTGAGGCGTTACTCACCATTATTCGCTTTCAAACCTAATCCTTAAAATTCAACTTTAGGAGATGAGATTTTCGTCCTCTTTTTGTTTTTCTTATACAACTCCTGAAGCCATGTTTTATGTCCTAGCAAATGTAGGTACTACAATACGAAATGCGAATTCTTACATAACAATGGCAAGGAATGAATGATAGGCATTTGTGGAGTCCCAAGTATTGTGGTAGATGACAGGAATGTGAGTAAAGGCACCTACTCGTACTCACAGTACCTACTCGTTTCTGAAACGAATTTTATTCGAGAAGAAGAGATGAAGAAGTCTTTGAAATATGTAAGTCAGCTCATGTCTTTTGTGTTCGCAGGATCGTGCTCCGTCATTCAACACAAATTGTGTGAAATTCCTTTACAGAAAGGATTCTCGGGTAAGTGAATGTGTTTTGTTTTTTTTTTGTTATTCCTGGAGGTTAAGTTAGAGAACAATAGACACGGAGATGCTTATGGGGATCTTTGTATTCGAAATGGAACAGCAATTACTTTTAAATTGACAGATTATTTGCGGTAACAGTTGAATGCCCTAAAAACCTGTTGTAAATTAAAACGCAAAGTTTACAATCCTTTTCGAGGCCTGCTGGTTCTGGTTCCTTGAGTCCTTGTTCTATTTATAAGACAATACCCACCAGAGTCTTACTTCAGTGATTTCCTTTTAGGTAATTGGTTCTTGTTCCTAAGTTTTGGGTACCCCAGAGTAGCTGTTAGATTTAGATTGAGCGGGGAGGCGGAAGTATGTACCCTTATCACTGCCCATTGTGACTCAAATTAAAGCCCAGCCATGATTCTTGAATTTCTAATAAATTCGACCATATGCCTTTTGACTGTTTGCTGTAAATATGGGGTAGACACTGAGAGGTGTCATCCTGGTAATACCCAGTGTTGCAACTGTTTCTACGCAAATTCTACCTCCTGTGCTTTTACGTCCATCCGGACTCGACTGACCAGCAAACAAAGATAGCAGCACCATAAACGGGACAGCGGATGAATTCCTCAGATGGAATGAAACCCTGGAACAAAGCAAATAAGACCATATCCGAGCCCCTCCGACATATTTAGAGCTCAGGCCGGTAAGGATTTGAGAGATTATGCCAGGGTCTTGGAAAAAAGACGGTGGCGGATGAGCCTTTAATGGACCAACGGCAGCGCTGACATCCTCGAACGTTTTACTGCCTTCGGTCTAATCAACGCGTCGTTTTAGGGGTACCTATAATGGAACTGGCCCTCCAAGTTGGGGGGGGGGGGGGGGGGTGTGTGTGCCACCAGGGTAATTGCCCGACCATGGAGATGAAAGTCAAGTTACGAAGAAACAGAAAACCTCTGGTATGGACGGATTTGTTGTTGACAACCCTTGCAAAGGAAATAAGGACAACGAATTTCGGATCTGCACGAGGAAAATTAGTTTATCTAGTAGGCCACCTGCAGTCGAACAACTAACAGGGGCCCTGGACTGCTGTAAAGCAGATGTTACCGCCATCCAAGAAATGCGATGGAATTGACCGCGGCGATTATTATCGACAACAAAGGCAGCGCCTATTTGGAAGCGGATTTGTTGTTAGAGGTAGACTTCGGCAAGGAATCTTGAGTTTCCGGCATGTTGACAATCGCCTCGCAACAATCCGTATTAAGGGTTAATTTGACAATAACTACACCAAAGATGGACAGTGCCCTAGGTATGACATTAAAATTGTCTTCGGCGACTTTATTGCAAAACTAGAAAGAGAGGTTATCTTTGGTAGTACTGTCGGAAAGTATAGTCCGCACGACACCACCGGATTCAGGCTAATCGACTTTGCGGAGGGTCGCAATATGTATATAATTCGCAACATCTTTTTCAGAGCGGTAACACTCAGACACAAAACTGGTCCATTGTGCTCTATGTGTTCCGACTGTCAACAGCACGCGGGATTGGTACCGAGGTCCAATGCGGTCCTCCATCTGTCCAACGCTGCTCGATTTCGGTGATCTAGTGGGAACCGATGCTTTCAGTGTGGTGAGGCCGTTGAGGGGCGCAATATTATCGTAGCTAGCACGCGGTTACCGCATCTGGGTATTCATCAGGGTCCTTGGAGAACTCCTGATCAATCAATCCTCCAATATTATGGATATCCGAACGTTAGGAGGGGCCAACATCGACTTGGGCCACTACCTTGTTGTAGCCAAGGTACGATTGCGGATATCGCGAGCATCACAAAGACAAGCTAATACTGTGAAGAAGTTTGACGTCGGACGCTACAATCTCAGGAGAATGCCAAATCCTTTCACGATTGAGTCTCCCTTAATCTCTATGCCTATGCTGCTAGTATCAAGTACCGAATACCGGTAGCAGCATTGCCAAAAATCTACCAGAGATGCCCTCTCTGATACGCTGGGTTTCACCTGTCCACCACAATGAAACCTCTGGTTTGACGTCGACTCGTAGTAAGCGGCGCTGCATAGAAAAAATAGGACTGCTCACTCGTAGAGCTCGAGCAGAAGAGGAGAGACGAACACCGGCTACTTAGGGGGGAAAAGAGGGAGGATGCTACATGAAGGAGGTGCTACTCCAAGAATGAGATTCGTAAGTTTTACCAAGAGGTAAAGAAGACATGCCACGGACACAAACCCCGAACCGAAACCTGTAGAGACGAACAAGGGAACATCGTAGTAGAGTCGCAGTCGATGCTGAGGATTTGGAACGAGCATTTTTGCAGACTGTACAACGGCGGTGATGAATCAAATACCGCAGTCAGGAAGAATGAACCTTTCAACCTGGACGATGTAGACCAAGAATTCCGTCCTCCCGTCCTGGATGTAGTGAAGGTAGCCATATCTAAGATTAAGTTCAACAAAGCTGCTAAAATGGACCTGACCTCTTCAAAGCTGCAGGCGATGAATTAGTAAGGAGGATACACCAGCTCATCTGTAAAATATTGTCGGACGATGAATGTGACTTCAGCATTGTTTTTCTGATCTTTAAGAAAACAGACCCTCTGAACTGCGCCAGCTAAGCAGACTTCAATCTTCTTAACACCACCTACAAAATCCTATCTGCCATATTTTATGAACGCGTGAAGCCGTTCGTTAACAACCTTATTGGTCCATATCAGTGTGGCATCAGCCCAGGAAAGTTCACCATCGATCGAAAAAATCCATGAGCTCCAAATCGATACTCACCGCGTATGACAGCATCTATAGAGACGAGTTATACAGAGCAATATCCAGTCTTGGTATCGTTGCCAAACTCTCCGTTTGTGTAGGATGACGATAGAGAATGCACACTGCTCCATCAAGGTTGGTAAGGAACTCACCGAGACCTTAGATTTCAAAAAAGGATTTAGACAAGGCGATGCGCTCTCATGCGATTTCTTTAAAATCATCCGTGAAATACAAGAGCCACAACCTTTCAAAAGTCCGTCGAATTACTCGCATGCACCGATGATACTAACAAAATCGGAAGAAAGCAGCGTGATGTCAGTGGCACTTTCGCGAGTATTGAGACGGAAGCGGCGAGGTCTAACGGCCAATGATGGCGGGCAAGATCAAGTATATGCACACCCAACACGCTCGACAGATATAACTCTGAGGTAGATAAGGACTTTGTCTATTTAGGCTCCGCTATCAAATCAGACAACGACACCAGCGCTGAGTTCAAATGAAGAATAACTCCTGCCAAGCGCTGCTTCTTTGTGATAAGAAGGCAATTGACTAGCAAAGCCCTCTTTCGAACAACAAAAGTGACCCTAAATAAGACCTTAATAACCCCAGACCTGCTCTATGGCGCAAAGGCATGGACTTTATCAAAAATGGATAAGGGTGCTCTTGGCTGCTTTTAGAGGATTCGGGTGATTTCTGGTTTAGCCCGCATAGACGGTGAGTGGAGGAGGATATACAGCGACGAACTGTACGAGCTGTAAAGCGCCATCGAATTAGCCAGAAGAGTGAAGGCCCAACGACTTAGGTAATGTAGAGCGGATGGACAACAATGTTCCGGTCCGAAAAGTCTTCGAATCCGCCCTCGAGGGACAGCGCTGGAGATGTTTGTTGGTTTAGGCCCAGGTACACCCCGAACTGTAGCGCCACCTCAAGGCATGGCTGCCCTAGAAAACGTAGACGTGTTCTGCTTAGGCTGTTACAATGGCAAAGGCTATGCTCTGTTGTGTTTTTCGTCCCCGTTGCACATGCGACAGTTGTTGCCTTGTGTTATTCTCATAGTCATAGGTGTTTTTTGACTCTGTTAGGAAACGGGTTACTGCGTGTATCTGATCCCTAGAAAGCTATAGGAGTTGCTTTATTTTTTTGACGGTAGGAGTTGGTAAAAAGTTTTTGGCTTGCCTGTTACCTTCAGTTTCCGTCCAGCAAGGGGATGCCTTTGCTTTTAGCCAATTTATACAGATTTTTATGGAGCTAACCCGCAGAATGAGGCCGAACCTTTTCTGGCTGCTTGCTGACAATTGTTTCGACAAGTACTCTATACATACGAATACTGCAGTTCCAGACAATTTTTGAGGTTATCTCGAAACTGCTGATAGGAAGTAGGCCCGCTTGGCTATCAGAGAGAATATAAATATTCTTGTTGGTGGCAGATCTGTTTAAATTTTCCCTATTGCAGAACTCTATTGCGTGTATCTCAGCTCGAAATATGGAGGTGCTACTGTCCATATTTGCGTACAGTGCGGTTGTTGTATTGGCATAACTTTCACTTTATTTTGATAAGATTGGCACGTTGTATTATCTATTATGTGTATCCTACTTCCGTTCAAATGAAATGCTATTGTATGAATCGACTTTAGAGGTATTTGTAGTTTCTCCGTATGTGCCTGCTAGTGAAGCGGATTCCTATATCGTAAACGATCCCTGATACGTCGATGAATTACTTTTTCAAGAGATTTTAAGGGAAACGAGCTGAGGTCTATAGGTCTGTATGGTTTGAGTAGTCCAACCAGCATAGCGGGTTTTGAATCTGTTTACCAAAAGTGGAGTTATTTGCGTAATACCTTTTTGGAGGGAAGATTCCATCTTCACCAGGGCCTTGGATAAGTCAAACAAATTTATGATCCGTTTTAATTTGCCTTCCATAAAAAAATGTACGAGTATTATGACCTCTTCCAGTCCTTTCTGGTTGGTCTATTGACCTTTTTCTGAACAGGAGCGATGAATGTGCTGTAGCGTCTGTAGACCGTTTTCCACATAGGTGCCGTTCGGTATTTTCATTAGTCCGATTCGATGTTTGTGCTGTTTGGAGAGAACTCTGTGGATACGAGCGCTGCTTCAAATATCAGAGAAATCTAGGCAGAACTTTTTCCATCATTTCGGTTACACTTTTTGAGTGTTTGAAAGAACTCAGCCCATTCCCCACTGCATCCGCCCTGTTAAAAAGCTTTCTGATGTGTTTTCGTAATTTGGCGAGTTTATTATTCCACCATGGAGTGGAGCGGTTGAATGACTTTTCTTTCTCTGAGCAATCCGGATGATAGCAGATTTAATTGAAGCGTTGAGACTTTCGCAGCCAAGTTCTATGCTGTTCTGAATTGGCCGAGGATTTTATGAATTCTGGGCTATATGTGTCCAATCTATGGATATTGCTGTCTATAAGATTTGGAAATTTTGGAGACGTCGAAACAGATTTAATCGACGTTTCAGTTGAAGCATGTCAGTTCCTAATACAAGTAAAGTTGTTTTTTTATGAATGGGGCGCATAGGGCGAAACCAAGGACTTCTTCCCTAATTCTGTTTATAAAGGTAGGACTTTTGAGTAGTTTAGAATTTCAAGACTATTTTTGAAAATGAATTCTGGAAGAGACTCACCTCTTTTGTTGTTGTTTGAGCTGCCGAAATTTGTCTGATGTGCTTCACATCCAATTATCAATAGGAGTCTCCTTCTGCCACAGTAGCCCATAAGCCCCTGCAATGACAGAAAGTCCAGGTCGGAGGAGTCCCCATCAAGTAGCTTGAACATATTACTGCGTCGGCCTTACTGCCTTCAGAGGGTAGCTGTACTATGTCTATGTCTCATTTTCATTCGTTCCTGTATCCCCTTGTGTGTCCTAGGGCCTCTACTATGCCTACGCGCCATCGAGTGCAGTTTCTGGAAATGTGCCTCAGCTCTCCACAACTTTTTCCCAGTTGCCGTGCTTCCTTCTCAACTGTTCTGCACCACGTACTTCTAGGACCGCCGCGCATGGCTTGGTTAGCTATGGACCTATGGCTTTCTTGCGATCGACCGACAATCCTTTCAGCACCTGACGTGAAAATAGTTTTCACAGCACACCAATGGTCTTAGATGGTGGCGGGCAGTGAGCTGCTGGTTGTTTCAACTCCTCATGAAAGATGGTCCCTTAGTTCTTGGCGAACTGTGGGGACTCTCAGTCGGTCTACGTTGTACCTAGGCATTCTTGTGTCGTTAGATCTTCGAACGGCAGCAGTGCGTAATTGGATAGTACCTATCATAAGATGGAGACCTCATACCAACCCCATGTCCGCTCCTCGTCTAAAACGGCGACTGATGGCAAAATGGTCGATTTGGTTGGAGGTTGCTAGCCTGTCAGTGGACACCCAACTGATTTTATGGCAGGCCTTGTGCTCAAACATGATGCCACCTATGACAAGACGATTTGCATTGCAAAAGTCAACAAATCTTCCACCGTTATCATTGCGGTTGCCTAATCCGTGCCGTCCCATAACATGTTTGAGCCCTTCGTTGTCGCTGCCTACCTTGGCATTAATGTCCTCCATCACAATGACAATGTTGCCGTTGGGCGCTTCATTATAAGCAGCTCCAAACTAGTTGTAGAAGGTCTCCTTTTCTTTCTCAGATAAACCATCCGTGAGGGCGTAACACTGTCTACTGGTGACCCGACGTACTCTCGTCCGGAATCTGGCCGTTAAAATCTTATTACGTGCGGCTACCAGGAGATTAGGCCTCTGCGTGCTGTAGGTGTTAACAGCAGTCCAACTCCATATCCACGGCGGCTTCCGGTTGGTCTTCCAGAGTAGAGTAATACAGTGTTACGCGTTACTCACCCGCATCTAACCATCTTATCTCGCTAACTTCCAATATGTCCAGCTTATATCTCATAAACTCATCTCTAATTGAAGGAATCTGGAGTTCTGAGGTCCTTCACTCTAGGAATCAAGGAGCGTCTTCACATTCCAGAAACCAATCTTATTCCGGGTACGATAGCCAAAGGTCGTCAACGTGTTATCAGTCCTTAGACGAGGCATTAAGTCGGTTTCCATAGCGGGCTGGTTTCGGTAACGCGGATTGCTGGCCCAGGTTACCTAGTCTAGGCATAAGACCATAGACAATCTCGCACTCGCAATTTTGGCCTACCTGTGTAAGGATTTATACACGTAGTTGTCCGGGGACCATCTCGAGGAGGTAAAGCAAGCACTACATTACGAACCTGATTGTTGCGCTACTGGTCCAATCCATGTTTTGAACAGTCAGTAGTTTCCCGATCAATCTCCATGCAGGCTCCTATGTCTGCCATGTCTTTATTTGTGTGTTCTGGAATTGGAATTGCTGTTATATTCTGATTTAACATAAATCAGCTCCAGGTCTTCTTTAATTTACAAAATCGTTGAGTAACTCACTTGAGAGGGCCCTTATCCGGTCCTTGTAAGTGTGCTGCTCCTGAATAAAGGCCACTTCCAGGTGATCCTTATTAAATCTATGACTTAATACAGCAGATGTGTTAATTTGCGTGCTGTAGATGAACTTGAAAGCACCTTAACCCCATAGTAAAATCTACTGTAGGGATATGTCAGCAGAACTGGTAACATTTTTGGCATTTCCAGTGGCCTGGCTGTCTTTTAAGGTCTAAGACTTTGAGGACGAGTCTTCTCACGCCCTCGATTGTTGAAGCTCTGCCTTAGACATTACCGCTGATCTGCTAGTTTCAGATGTGATGGGTTTAGCTGTATGGTGTTTTTTTCGGCATCATCCAAGTGTACTCCCCTTTCTCGCCTCGAGCAAAACTTTTGATGAACTGGCGCTCTGTCTTCAGTTTTAGCTTCAGATTCCTTATTATAAACTGATTGCGATGATTTTTTTTTATTGTATTTAGGATCCACGAGAAGTAGAGGAAAAGTTTACATCCTTGGCTTACGGTACAATCCTTACAAACCGCATCCATGGCACATGTAATGGTTTCGCTTTCGCACTTCTCCTTAGTGACTCTGAAAACTCGCAGCGTAATATTTGTGACATCATAGCATAGCATAGCACCGCACAGTTTAGGTTCTCCGTCATATGTTCGGTTGGTTATGGCCTGTTCAAAGTTCGAACATTTCATCTGCAGATCTGAACGTCATTTTCCTTTTTCCATTTTGCTGGCTCGTCGAGAGTGAATCAGTCCGTATCCAGGGCTATTTTGTCGCCCAGTCCCTTTCTGAAACTCTTTGTACAAAAGGGATCAACTATTGCAGAACCAATAACTGGGCCAGTTCATCCGCCACCGTCTATATGTCAGAAGAATATCCTACCCAACCTTGGCAACTCCAAAAGGGCAGCTATAGCAAGATTTTTCCAAGTTGAAAAACGCCTCAACTCAAACGAGAAACTTAAGCAAGCATATGACAGAAGTTACAAGAGATGTCGACCTGGGGATTGGACGCCATTATTTCCTTCCTCATCACGCTGTATTGAAAGAATCAAGCTCTATAACCAAACATCGAGTAGTTTTTGATGCGTCCTGCCTAACATCCATGGGAATTTCATTAAATGGTTACCTCATGGTTGGTCCACGATTGCAGGTGGATATTATTGATCTGATAGCGCAGTGGAGGAAGTTTAAAGTGGTATTCGTAGCGGACATCAGTATGATGTATCGACAGATATGGATAGCACAAGAGGACACTCCTTACTAGCTCATTCTGTTGCGGTCAAGAAGCGACGAGCCCATAAGGACGTCTGCTCTCAACACAGTAACATTCGGAACAGCGTCAGCCCCATATCTAGCTGTACGGACCTTGCAGCAGTTACCGATGGACGTCGAAAATTCTAAGCCTCATGTAACGAAAGCAATCATGGAGCGCTTTTATGTAGACGACTCCATATATGGAGCAGACGACAAAAAAGATGCCATCAAGCTACAATCTGATGTTATATCGACATTGAAGTCCGCTGGTTTTCCGTTGCGCAAATGGGCCAGCAACTCAACAACAATTTTAGAACGGATACCTGTAAGGGAAAGAGAAGTGGATCTACCTTTAAAATTTGATTCACAGGATGCTATTAAGACGTTAGGCATCCAATGGCATCCTGCAAATGATACATTTACATTTAAAATAAATATACCTAAGGTAAATAAACACACAAAACGGTCAGTACTTGCCGATATATCACGCCAGTTTGATCCTCTGGGATGGATTTCACAGTGCGTCATCAAAGCAAAATTGATTTTGCAGCAGCTTTGGATCAATGCATTGGCCTGGGACTCCAACATATCAATGGACATAGAAGGACCGTGGGTAGAACTCCAAGCTGGTCTTCAAAAACTAGACAGGCTGGAGATTCCTCGTTGGATAGTAAGTGAAGAATTATCACAGGTCGAACTCCACGGTTTTAGTGATGCCTCGGAGAAAGCATATAGAGCAGTCACATATGCACGAGTGATATCAAATGGACAGGAGAGAATACACTTATTGGCATCGAAAACCAGAGTGGCTCCATTAAAAAAATATATCCTTACCACGACTGGAACTCTGTGCTGCATTATTTCTGTCAAAGCTCCTACATAGAATGTCAACTGCCATGCAATTCCAAAAAACTGGAGATATTTGCGGGGTCCGATTCCATGATAACCTTGGCATGGATAAAAGGAAATCCAGCCATTCGCACCACATTTGTAGCCAATAGGATCACTGAAATTCAAACGCTCACAAATAAGGATATCTGGCGACATGTAGGCAGCAAAGATAAACCAGCGGACCTCGGGTCTCGGGGACTGTCTCCCGAAGAATTGATCGGCAGTAAACTGTGGTGGCATGGCCCACAGTTTCTCAAGGATTTTGTATCGAGTGCTTTACTAACAACAAATCCAGTGGAAACAGAAGAGGAAACGAGGAAGGAAGCAAGGCAGTGCTTCTGCACTACAGTCGCTAATACATTTTTTCAAAATTGTTCTACTCTTAAACGATTAGTACGCATCACGGCAATTTGGCGGCGATACCTTGAAAACGTTCGAATTAAGACCTTTTTAACCTTACCTCTAATAACATTGAAGCAGCTCTTATATAGCATCTGATGACCGTTGACGTGACCATTGATTTTGATTAATCCGCGGCACGTTCTGACAGAACTACTTACTCCTAGTCAACACTCGCGCGTATACTAGTATGTTTGGCTAGCCAATACCGGTTGGACGAAACCCGTATTCTTTGACTACCACGTGGAGGTAAAATTTATGTCCCAGAGTTACAGCATCACTGTAGGCAGGCCCAAGGTCTATGGAAGCCGTAACAGGGAATGTATGAGCCAGATTGTATGTGTATTTTTGGTATTGGACATTTTTAACCAACTTTTCTCGTGATGCGAGTCTTTGATAAAGCTACAACTTTTATGGTCTGATATCTTATTCACTTATAATCCTAGTTAGCGTATATTTGCATTTCTAACCTTAGTTTCCAAACGTTTGAGTGAGTGTAACTCCGGGGAACCTTTCCCAAAATCGAAAATTATTCAAAAAATATTTTTCGTTAAATTACTGGCCAAAATAAAATTTAATTAAATCATGGATACCTCGTCCGGAAATCACTGACCTTCCTGATAGCATATATTTGCTCGGGATAATATCAAAGTTCTTGGTAAGGTTAAGAATTAATTGACACTGGGACCTTTTATGGAAATTTAAACACAACACGCTTCGCCTATTTATTTCCGACAAATTTTTTCCCCAGTTAACAAATCTCCTGTTTCCTGACCAAAATACCCGAAGCCTGTCGCCTAAATCCCTGTCACAAAAATAGCTCATTCAACCCTAGTTGACGGGTAAAAATAAAACTAAAATTCTTGCGACATTTACTCATTATCCGCCAACGATTAACTGGCGTCTACTACTATTTTAGGACTTAATTAATTCCGCCAACGGAATAAGGATTATTTTTATGTCTACGTTATGTTACAGCTACAGCTACTAATGAATTTGAATAAACATTAAGATACAAACAGGATAAAGATACATGCAATTAAGACGAAAACGATACAAGCAGTTTCCGGTTGTTTTCTTTTTTGGATTTTTGTTGTTCACATTTTAACGGAATCACGTTTTTTTTTTTTAGCTACTCGTATCCATAACTTCCTCTTTAATATTTAACAGCCTTCTCTTATATTTGATTTGAATAAATTTGCAACAAAAAATGTTTTGGCAATCGCTGCTCCTACACAATTTTGTACTCGTGTATTACATTTTAGTGTCAATGTTGACTTTATGTAGCAGCTTGTTTTTTTTTTTTTTACTGAGGGAATAAAAAAGGGTCCTTAGATTTTTTATGGGTTCAAACCGGGGGAAAATATAGAGAGATACTTCTTTATACTTGATAAGGATTTTAATGAAATGCTGTTGGCAAAATTAATAAAAATAAATTTGTCTTGGAATAGAAATAAACAGGGTAATTTCACCTTTATAATCTATTCGACCTTCAGCAAGGCTCGTAGGTAGCCGTGAGGCGAACTGCGCTTCACAGAATTATTGGAGGCAAAGTGAGCCAAAATTAATTAACAAGCTGGTTGGTTAAATCCAAATGGCAGCAGTTATCAGTCTGGCTTTCGGTATATTTCAGCATTTCTTATAGACGTTTTACATTCTTTCTATCTATGGAGAAGAATATTAAATAGGGACTCAGACCTGTACTTCCGAAGTGGATGTGGCTAGGCTTGTCGGGCCATTGTGTCATATCAGCTAATTTCTCGTATGCCCACCACACAGTTAGAGAAAAGATTCTTAAGAGAAGCGGTCTTAACAGCTTCTTTAGGAATTTTAACTGGTCGTTGTGTTTCCTCGACCGATGCCGCTGCGGATATGATAACAGAAACTATTCTCTTTGAAATGAGATGCTCTATCCCTCATCGGATGAAGAGTATCAAACCAAAAGAAAAGGCATGGTACGACTCCAGCTGTAAAGAGAATTTTTTTTTCGGACCTACAAGACCAACCCAACAGAAGAAAACCGAAAAAAGTTTAAACGAGCCAGAAATGACTTCAACGCCTTTCTTAAACGTGTAAAATTCCAGTACGACCAAAAACTCGGGCAAAAAATACTGCAATGTTCCAAAAGCAGTACAAATTTTTGGTCGATCGTCAAAAACATTAGAAATTCTGCTTCATCCTCCATCCCATCGCTCATTTACAATGACATTCCAGCTGTCAGCTTTTTCGACAAGGCCAATCTGTTTGCTGCACTCTTTGTGGCTAGCTCAACACTCCCAGATTGTGCTTTGTCTCCGCCTACATTTGAGTGCGTCGAATCTTCAATGGGACGAATCCACTTTCGCACTGGTGTAGTAGCAAGAATGCTTAAAGATCTTAACATTCACAAATCCGCTGGTCCAGATAGTATATCTCGCGTTCTTCTGAAGAGGTGTTCTTCCACGCTGGCAAAACCACTGCGTAAGCTTTTTCATTAATTCTACTCTTTAGGACTCTTTCCGAACAGATGGAAAGCAGCATATGTCCAGCCCGTCCTTAGAAAAGGCGAATCTTCTTCTCTCTCCTCTTACAGACCCATTGCACTTATGTCCCTTCTTTCCAAGGTCATGGAAACGCTGATAAACCATCAGCTCATGAAATATCTCGAAACACGAAAACTTCTCAATGACCGGCAATATGGTTTTCGTAGAAACAGGTCCACTGGCGATTTGATGGCATGTCTCACCGAAAAGTGGAACCAAAGCGTACATCAATCTGGCGAAAGCAAAATAGTTGCACTTAATATTGCTAAGGCATTTGACAGAGTTTGGCATCAGGCTCTTTTGTCGAAAATACGTGCTCTTTGGATCGATGACTCTCTTCTTCAATGGATTAGAAATTAGCTTTCGGAACGTTCAATTCAAGTTATCTTGGACGGTTTCAAGTCTGATATTCACAAAATAAATGCTGCTGTGCCCCTGGGCTCCGTTCTGTCTCTGACACTCTTTTTAATTTTCATTAATGATCTCTTGTCTGCTACCTCTAATCCAAAATATTCCTTTGCTGACGCCAGTAATCTCTGCTTTTCGTATTCGTTTCCGAACTCACGTCCCTGCACTTTGGCTGCAGAACGGGTACGGCAGCGTATGTTAAGCTCATAATTGGGGAACTATCAACAGAGTGGAATTTAATGCTTGCAAAATACAATGTTGTCGGTTGTCGTTAAAGCGAAATTTAAACACCCAGCCATTATCCTTGAATGGCACTTGCATCGTCGAAACCGATATTCTCGGTATGTGTGTCAATGGCAACTTACGTTGGAATGAACACATATTTGATGTCGTCAAAAATGCTGCGAAATGTCATAATATATATGTCAAATGTATAAGGCATTCATCCGCCCAAAATTGGAGTACAATGCTTACATCTGGTCAGGTGCGCCTAAAACATCTCTGCATCTGCTAGACTGGATTCAAAACCGTACGATAAAACTCATAGCTGGTACCAATATCACTCGGACAATGGACACCCTCGAACACCGACATAATGTCTCCTGTCTCACTTTGTTTTATCGCTATTTCCACCACCAGTGCTCAATTGAAATCGCCAGTAGCATTCCGTCCATTCAAACTTTCAACCGTAATACCCGTCTCGCTATGAATGCTCATCAGTATACCTTCAAGCCCATTTTCGGACGTACTCTAAAATATCGTGATTCTTTCCTAAGCCGTACAATTCGCTTATGAAATGCCCTGCCGATCTCTGTGTTTCCTGGTCGTTATAACTTACAAACATTTAAAAACAATGTACATCGGTTCCTGTCTTTTCTTCCTCCCTAAATTACCTTCGCCCGCGCTGTTTACGAACATTTTAAGGATACAGAAACTCCTTGAGCTGATTATAAAAAAAAAGGAAAAAAAACTGGGTAGCGGTTAGGCACCCGATGAGATTTGATTTCCAGCAAAGTCTCTGTTAGGTTTATTTAGATCACCATCATAGACATCAGATTTACTTGTTCTTACGCCTAATTCTATTAAATTTTTCCAAACACTTTTGGACGGTTTTATTTTTCAACCGCGGAAATTTAAAACGTTTCCATTTTCTGTAAGCAGCATCACGTCCATTCCTTAACGAGAGGATTGCATGAGTAAACCATGTGATATAAGTTAACATAATTTCGCAGTTCTAGTTCAAATTTGAACATGCCGATCAAACATATATAGAATGCGACTTTGAAGATATTCGATCTGCACGTCAACCGCTTGTTCATGAAATATCGGCAATAGGTTAATATTCTGCGTGTCCCTGTCAAGCCATTCCGTGTTTATATTTCTAAAATCTCTGAAGGAATAGATCTGCGGCGCACCGATTAAGATGAAGGTTGCTAAAATTAGAACATGCTTGGAAAAAACCGGGACAGACGTTTGATTATAAAAAATATTTTGCCTTTCACCCATCGGTAATAATGATCGAAGCTACAGCAACACGCAAATAGTGATCGCTCGATGGACAGGCAGAAAATATGAAAAGTTGCCAAATGTAAACAGTACAACAGATGAGAAAATAATTGAACAAAATAAACAGTACAAAGAATGACATATCTTTGGGCTACCTATCATTACTATTGGCAGCTGTCGATCAGCTGTGGTTTGCCATTAGGCGTGAGAATCTCCCACCGCGGGTAAACACAGAGCAAAGCTATTTTTGTATTCTGAGTTGACAACCTCTTCGGTGGATGATGCGGTTGTGTCAGACTTTCAAAGAGCTGAATTCGTTTGTCAGACTTGAGGCCGACATTTTGTAAACAAAGTGGCTTTGCAGTGGATTTTGCATGTTGTCTAGCGGATTGAAAAGCTTTGTTCGTTTCGGATATTGAGGAACATTTGATGATGATTGATGATTGTAGGAGATTCGCCTCTTGGTCGAGGTGTGCACTTAATGGAAGAGCAAAACAAATTAAAGCAGATCGCAGATTTTCTAGCATCAGTGGATATATGTATGCTGTCGTTCAATTTGTTCCATTTTAGCCCGCAAGAAGCACAATTCATCGTTGAGTTGAGTGATGAGAACATGTTCTGGAGTTCGTTCAAGCACCTCCACTTGCACGGCCAGTATAGGAAGCGTTTTGTTTGTGTTCTCAATTCGTTCGCAAAACTCAGCTACAACAGCGTTGATTTTTACCAGTTTGTTATGCATGTCCAATATAAGGGACTTAAATTGAGCTCTGTTTTCGTTGGACTGTAGTAAAATACGTTGATCAAACATTTTGTGCTCTATACATGTGATTTTGGGGGAAAACATTTGTGAGGTTGGTTTAAGGGGGTATTCGGGTCTAGAGGAACAAATCGTAGGGTTTTTTTCAATTGTTATTAACCCCTTAGTCGCGCGTAAGTTATAAAAAAAAAAAAAAAAGAATCAAAAAGGCATATTAATGCTCTGCAAAAGACCAGTAGGAAAAATTTGAAGCTTAAAACCTGCTACGGTGTACGACTCTATAAGACCCATACTTACATATGGCGCACTAGTATGGTGGACAGCTATAAACAAGAAGACGGTTTACGGAAAATTAGCAGCGGTTAAAAGAACGGCTTCCATAGTCATTACAGGTGCGCTCCGTACCACCCCTACGGCAGCACTGGACACATTTTTGCACCTAAAACCGCTTGATTTACAGATTAAAAAACTTACTGGCAACAGTACGATACGACTCACTAATCTGAGTTACTTCAAGAGCAGTAGTTTCGGACATGGCACGGCCCTAACGGAGCTACTGCCAGGCAATCCAATTCTAACGGATAAAATTCCTTCCCTGGTCGACTTCGACATCCCGTATGATATAATATATCCGCAGAGAGAGAGGACAACAATCAGCACAAATGAAATTGCAATTTTCACAAACGGCTCGAAAACAGAAGAAGAAACCGGTTCTGGTATCTTTTCAGAAGACCCAGAGCTAAGAGTGTCTATATGACTACCAGACGGAAGCAGTGTCTTCCAATCAGAGGTTCTGGCTATCCTCAGGGCGGCTGAGCTAATGCGATATCCGAAAGAGATATCGCAATCTATGTCGATAGCCAGGCTGCACTGAAGCCAATGGAATCAACCAACGTTAACTCCGATATAGTCAGGGGTTGTCGCACATTGGTCAAGGCACTATGCAGTCAGAATCGGGTAAGACTGTGCTGGGTGCATAGCGGACGAGCTTGCAAGAAAAGGAGGGCTACTCGGCAAAAATGAGGTTGCCAATGTCAAACCACACCTTTGCATAGTGTGGGGCTCTATCGAGGAAAAAATCACAAAGACTGCCAGCCTAAGGTGGTCAATTCTTGAAGGACACAGGGTATCCAAGGCTAATTGTCCGCTAGCAAAAGATCTAGGAAGTTAATAAAAGTAAACAGGAGCAAGCTTAGGACAGTAATAGGAATCCTAACAGGACACTGTTTCTTGCTACAGCAAGCAAAGAGACTTAAATTGTTAGATCTGCAGATTCTGGGGTGATCTACTAGCTTTTCAGGACATAATACACATACCGTATGAATGCTAGGCAATATCGCGCAGTCGAAGAAAATTTGTATGGAAATACTTTTTCGAAAACCTGGAGGAAATAGGTTGCACGAATTTCAAAGGCCTTCTAGTCTTTTGCAAGAAAATTGGGTGTTTCACCAGGGCGATTGTTTAGATTTTTGCCATTTGAAGACAGATTCAACTGGTTCCACAGGGATCGCGATGGGCCCGTTTTGGTGCCTGGTGTCTGTGTGATGGCATATCCAACACACCCCTGTTTAACCTAACCTAACCTAACCTAACATATGTTTGCTAAATATTTATTTATAATTTAAGAATATATAAAACAATTTTACAAAACAAAAAAGTTCAAAATTCAAAAGGTTACAGGGTGGTAAAGTGATGGGTTGAAAAAAAAGAATGCGTCCTTATTAACACGATTTCAACTCTTCTATTAAATTTACAGGAAGCAAAAAAATATATATATACTCGTATTATTAATTCGCAAAATGGCGACTGTTAAAAAAAGATAATTTTTTTTAGTTTTTAATTTTTTAAAAATAGTAAAAAAAATTTGTTAACCAAAGGTTTGGTACCGCTCTTAGAGCGTTATTTAAAGAAGGTGTGTACCAAGTTTCAAGTAAATCGGTTCATTAGAATTTGAGATATCTTGTCAATAGGGCTGAAAAAAGTATTTTCTGAAAATATTCAGAAAAAAAAAATCTATTCTAGACCACAATACATCCTTAAAACCCCTCACTGATCTTGTTTCGCGCGCATTTGATTGATTCTCCATTTTAAGCACTTGCGGAAAACCACAACAATTTAATGAGTCTGTTATTCTGCAACCAAAACGAACAGAATAGGAACTAATTTGGAACCTTGCGGGACGCCAAAAGCATTTGACCTTTCTTTATTTATGGCTTTAGATACTTTTACTGTAATCCTTATGTGAGTGACAAGCGCAAAACAACGCAATTTACGTAACGAGGTACCCGGATACCTTCATAGAGATTAGTAGAAATTGAATGTTCTTGTTTTTGTTGACCTAATTTTATCAACTCCTACATAATAACACTATTCATGTCGGGTTCCTTGTTTGAAACCTAAGACATTTCACTGCCACAATGCATGTAATGAAAAAGGAGAGACTTAATGTAAACAAAAGTATCAGGAGATATTAATAGTTGAGTACCGGCAATTGTGAAGAGCTTACGTGTTAGTTATTTTCTGTTCAGAGTAAATAAAGTGAGTCGTAGTTACAATATGGATAACAAGGAAACACGTTCTCGTGCAAGATTACGCGTTCAAAGGTATAATTCCGAAGAAGTTCACAGAATACTATGTGAGAGTATGAGGAAGAAGATTATATTCCTTCTGATAATGAACAAAATTGTTGTTTATTCCAAGAGCGAGGGTTATCCTTTACATTGTTATGAGAATTTGTTTTGATCGGATGTGTTTTAAGTGCTCAATATTTTTTTTAAAATGGAGGATAAGAAACTGCATTTTTGGAATATTTTGCTTTTTTTTTCTTTAAAAAAATGTCAAATCCGTAGAGGCGCGGCGGGAGATCTGCAGCGTGTATTGCGCTAACACTTGCCAGCGTTGGTTTACATGCTTTCGTTCAGGAAACACAGACCTTGCTGATGCTGTCGCACTGGACGTCCACCCACCACAAACGACAGTCAATTCTTGGCTGCAGATAGCGTTGAAAGGCATTTAACATCGCCCACACAACTGTTTCGCAGAGACTTAAAAGGCTTGGAATGTCGAAAAAGGTGGATGTTTGGGTTCCTCACGAACTCAGTGAAAGGAACATTATGGATCGCATAATGGTCTGTGAGTCTTTGTTGAGATGGAACTCGCTTGAAGTTTTCCTGAAAAGAGTGGGGAAATGGGAGACGAAAAATGGGTGGTTTACAACTACATTTGGCATAAGAGCTCATGGTACGCTCCTGGCGAAGCACCGCAATCGTATGGTAAACAAAATTAGCATCTCAAAAAGTCATGTTAAGCATTTATTGGGACCTGCAAGGTGTCCTATTGCTTCAATGCAATCAGACAATAATAACCATTAGATATTGCTCTCACCTCTATAGAACAGGAAGGGCGTTGTTTTCCATCATGACAACGCCAGATCACGCACAGCTTTAGTGACAAAACAAAAACTGAATTCATTTGGCTGGGAAGTTATACAGCACCCACCGTGCTCTTCAGACTTTGCGCCTTCTGACAATAAAAAAAATTATACCATTTACTGAACCAGAATTGGTAAATCAGGTAACCATCTTAATATCATTAAAGAACTCCTTCAGCTAAATCTTAACAGAGTAAACCGTTGGGCAGATTGGGAGTAAACCCCCATAAAACTGATCTTGTCCTCTTCTCCAGGAAATACAAAATTCCAATCATACACCCTCCCTCAATAAACGCTACCAGTTATAGCAAAATATCTGGGTCTTATTTTTGACAGGAAACTAAACTGGAAACCGAACATTTAAAAAAGAGTCAAGAAAGCTGCAGTAGCTTTATTCTCTTGTAAAATAACCATTGAGAACAGATGGGGCTTTCAACCTCACATAGCCCACTGGCTATACATCTCGGTTATAAGACCGATACCCACCTACGCGTTTGTTGTCTGGTGGACGGCCTTAGGCAATGCAGACTAAGCAAACTAAACAGAGTCCAAAGAACAGCATGTCTATGCATACTACTCCCTCTGCGGCATTAGACATTCTGTTTCACTTGCCACGCCTCGATATCTTCATCAGGCAAGGAGCTGCGACTGCAGCTATTTATTTGGTCACGCTAATATTCTTAATATATTAGGAATCCTTACAGAGAACATTGATTACACCATACTTGAACTTTGGTTTGACAAAGACTTCCATCTAGGCTTCCCCTCTAGATCCTTCTGGGAGTGACTACACAGATGGATCTAACATTAATAGCAGGGTTGGTGGCGGTGTTTTATCAGATAAGCTAAATCTAAGCTTGTCCTCCAAATCATTGTAGCGTGTTCCAGGCAGAAATTTTGGCGATTAAAAAAAGTCTGTCCTGGATGAAGAAAAATGTGATATCTGCAAAGGATACCCATATCAAATCCCTGGACTCAGTCTCATTAAATTCTAAAACCGCCCTTGAATGCCGATCATCTCTTACGGAGATGGCAGTGTAGATCAACCTGCACCTTTGTTGGGTGCCGGGCCACAGAGACATTCCAGGGAATTGTACGGCCGACGAACTCGCCAAGATAGAAGCCGCTCTACTTATTCTACCGGAAAAGGGTAGCATAGATATACCTATCACTACGTGCAAAACAATATTAAAGCTTGATGCTAATAAAAGAACAGAGCTTAGATGGGCTGTTGGACCAACATGCCTAGCCACCAAAAAGATCTGGCCAAAGCTGGATCTGGGTCGCTCTAAGAATCTGATGCTTCCAAATAAGAAACATCTCAGCGTCGTCCTAGGGGTCATCACTGGCCACTGCCTTATAGGCAAGCATGATAGAATGCATGGCATCTCTACAAACGATTTCTGTAGAAGCTGCATTGAGGAGGAGGCCGGTATTTATGTTGACATCAAATTTCCAGAAAAATTATAAGCCTCAGGAATGTATACGAGTAACTGTTGATGAACAATTATATGGATATTGTGGATGTACACGCTTCACGTAGTACATGCTATCACAGCCTGAAGAATATGGTATACAAATATTTTGGGCCTATAATGTTACTAACTTTTATACTCTGAATGGCCAAGCATGTACTGGTAAGCCAAGCCAGGGCGAACGCCAAACCAATGTCGGAGAACGTACAGTACTAGACCTTGTGGCTAAGTATAGGGTGACCAGATAGCAATGATAGTTTTCCCAGCTATCAAAGTTGCCAATGACAACCCGCTGTCAAAATATTCAGTAAGGTTTGCCATTTCATCCTGCATCGTTTTACGCTTGTTGAATGTGCCGAAATTTGTAAAAAAAATATTATCGAAACTCCGGTTCAGTTTTAAATGTGCAACGTGAATTTCGTCTTGAGGTCGGTTGTCATCATGGTTGTCATCATGAATTCGTCGCACCGCGGAAAACTTTGAGCGTGAGTACACTGTTTTGGATCATAAGCCACCAAGCGGACAGAAATTGGTGCGAAATGAAGAAAACATAGCCGCCGTAGCGGTCAGTATCGAAGAAGACCCAGAATTGGCTGAATTCTCCATTGACAAAAAGTCGACTCGGCTTATTTTGTGGTTGGATTTGTCCCTACGTCCGTATAAGGTTTTGTTGACACAAGAATAATTGAAGTTGGATGACCATGGACAACGCCATGAGTTTGCTAATTGGGCGCTCGAAATGTTGGCCGAAGATCCGGATTTTGAGCAAAAAATCATCTTCTCGGACGAGGCCCATTTTGGCTCAGCGGCTATGTCAAAAAGCAAAATTGTCATTATTGGAACGAATGGAATCCACAAGTGTTCAAGCATCAATGCATCCACAAATATTCACTGTTTGGTGCGGTTTATGGCATGGCGACATCATCGGACTTTATTCCTTTCGAAATGAGGAAAGAGAGACCGTTACCGTCAAAGGTCTCAGGTATAGAGCTGATAAACTGATGTTAACCGATTTTCTGTGGTCAGACCTTGAAAACATCGATATATCCGATCTGCGGTTCCAACAAGACGGCGCTACATGCTATAAAAGCGACGCAACCCTCGAAGTTGTGAAGGAGAAATTTGGCGACTGGGTCATCTCACGGCGTGCATTCATCAATTTGCCGCCGCGATCGTGCTATTTGACACCACTCGATTATTTTTTTTGAGGCCACGTTAAGTCCTTAGTCTACGCATATACTAGTAAGCCAACCACTTTGGACGAGCTCGAGGCCAATACTCGACACACTATTGCCGGAATAACGCCGCATATATTGGACCGAGTCTTAAAAAATCCGACTGACAGCTTGAAGCAATGCCAGCAAAGCCGAGGTGGCCATTTGAACGATATGCTATTCCACACATAATGGCATGAACGTAGCTTCACGTAGCCAGAATCAATTTTATATCTCACATCGTTGTTGTTTTATTTAAATTTGTCTTCCTATCGTTTTTATCTGGTCACTCTTTACAAGATAAACAAGCTGAAACAAACTAAAAAATCTAAGGTTGGTTGGAGTGGTGAAGGAGATCGGATTTGAGATAGGGAGTGGTGCAGTTGAAGTCAAAGACGATATTGTTTGAATTGATCTTTCGTAGCATACGGGAGATTGGTTCGTTCGCGCCCTAGGAGGTATGGTGGGTTGGTGGAAAGAAGTGACGAGGGGTACGTAGATTACGAGGGTTAGTGTTGAGGAAAATGACCTAAAAAGAGTCGATGAATGAACAGGAAGCCAGCTGCATTCCTGCGTTCCTCAAAGATAATAAGGTTGAGACGATTTTAATAGAGACCAGTATAAAACGATCGTCACAGGGCATATCTGGAAGAGCAAATCGAAGAAAACGATGCTGGATACTTTCGACTCTCGAGATATGGGGCGAACACATACAATATACGACGTGTTGACTGGGTGGTGAATTTTAACAAAAAAAAAAAAAAAAGAATTCTCCAAATCTCCAACCTGAACGTGCGCAGAGGCAGAGAAAAAACGAAACAAAAACAGAATGCAGTACACGCCCTTACACTAAAAATAAAGCTTTATTTGATAATTTACTACTTTACCGAGCAACTGGGGCCGTATATCAGCAATAACACGGCGAATGTTAACTTCCAAATCGCCCAACGTCACCGGTTTACCGGCATAGACTAGTGACTTCACGTACCCCCAAAAGAAAGTAATCTAAAAGTGTGAGATCACAGGATCGTGGAGGCCAGTTTACAGGTTCATTACGGGAAATGTGTCGCGCGCCGTGTGGCATGTTGCGCCATCTTTTCGAAACCAAAGCTCTGTTACGTCAATGCCAATCAACTGAGGAACGAAGAAGTCAGAGATCCTGTTTCTATAGCGCTCTCCATTGATGGAAACATTCTGGCCGGCATCGTCCTTAAAGAAATATGAGCCGATGATTCCACCAGCCCATAAAGCACATCAAACAGTGAGTTTTAATGGTTGTAAGTGTGCCTCGACAAAGACTTCTGGGTTTTCTCCACTCCAAATTCGGCAATTTTGCTTACTTACATATCCATTTAACCAAAGTGGGCCTCACCGGAGAACAAAATTTTGCGTTGAAAATGAGGATCAAGCTGAATCATGTTTTCAGATCATTCATCAACGACGAGTATAATGGTCACGCGGTATCAACTCTTGCAAGCTTTTAAGCGAAGATCTTTCCGTAAAATCGTCCACAGATTGGATGGGCATAGCTCCAATTGCTGTGCACGATGGCGATTCTCCTCAACATTGCGCTCTACAACGGCAATAACTTCTTCTGTTCGCGCTGTTTGTCGTCTTTAGGGATGCGTATTATCCACTAGAGTGTACGTGGTGCGAAAGCAATTCATCGTGTTCCGAATAACTTACTCAGATGGACGGTTATGTCGACCGTAAAATGGACGTGGCGCACGATAAGTTTAGCGAACCAAACCATGGTTTTCAAAATAAGTTTGCACAATTTGTACGCGTTTTTCTGGTGTTAATCTATTCATCGTAAAATGGCAAAACATACTACAAATCAACTGTCAAATTGACAATCTGTAGAAACAGTGTTGCCAGTTGAAAAACCAAACGTCTAAAAAAACACCCTTTACGTGCCATCATCAGAAAAAGTATTGGCAGTTTCAACGTTCAGATAGATAAGGACTTTGTCTACCTTAGCTTCCCAGTTACAAGAAACAACGACATCAGCACAGAAATTAGGACTCAGATGACAATTAAGTAACAGAGCCCTCTCTCGTAAACTTAAACTGGTTTTATACAAACCCTTTTCACAACGGTCCTGCTCTATGGCGCAGAAACTTGAATCTTGTCGAAGATGCACCTAACCGTTTCGTGAGAAAGACACTGCGTGTTAATTTCGCTTACGTTAATATTGACAAGGAATGGAGGAGCAGATTGAACCACGAACTGTAGGGGCTGCAGGGCAAGTACGGATCGTCCATCCTGGGCCATGGTAATCGAATGCCCGCCAATGAGTCTTCAAATCTAACCGGGCTTGCCACATGCTCACCCACAGTAAATCCATTTCTTTCCGAGGATAGGAGTTGTCTCTGAGTTGTTTGTTTTCCCGTAACTTCTAGGAATTGGTTCATTTATGAACATCTGCTCCGATTAAAATCGCCCAATTCATGCAAGCCATTCCCTAAAGAGTTCGCTTTTATTGAAACTGTAAGTCTCTAGTGATTTCATGAATTCGATTTTTCAACTGCGTCCTTAATACGAAGATAATGGATTTGTAGGGATATTGAAATATTCGTGTTCCCTCATTAAAGCGTCATTAGTTACAGCTAACTACTTCACTTTGGCTTGTCAGTCATGGGATCGATATTTCACTCATTATTATACCATACTCCACGGCTTTATGAGCCACCCATACATAGGCACAATACATACTCCGCTGCAGACAAGTGTTAATAAAATCCTGTTGGTATTAAAAAAAATGACACAGCAAAGTACACACTAAGTTCGAACTTTTTCTTCACTCTCCCAACGCAAAACTTTTAACTTTTATGTAAAACTTCATATTGCGTTTAAACTAAAACCAGCTTAAAAAAAAAGAAAAAAAGAAAACTTAATTTACAAAGTAACTGCCTGATAGCTTTCTCGGAATATCCTTAGCTGGAAAATGAAAAATCTGTATGCAACAATAATTCAACATCAACATAATGTGGGTGGAAAAAATGATAATTCTTCGGCAACTTTAACTTTGAAAGCCTCTTCTTTGAAGTATTCATGTTGAGCAAAACTTCCCGATATATCCTTGGGCAACTTGTATTCTCTTCCCGTCTTCCTTTTTTACGATACAGTGGAAGAAAGTCTTCCTCCTTCCCGTACCTTGTTTAGCGGCACGAGGTCTTTTTAACATTTTAACTTTTTCCAACTTAAGAAAAAAAAAAAAAAAAAAAAAAAACAGGACGAAAAGGAAGAAAAGAAATAAAACGAAATTTTAGAAAGGAAAAGACTGAAAATTTGAAAATGTTAATCTCGGTGCCAGGTGTGTTGTAAGTTTTTACTAGTTCCTCTAACAGTTTTGCTGAATTGCTGTCAACAGAAGCCTTGCACATTTCCAAACTAATGGAACAGAAAAGCATTAAACAAGTCCGTTCAATGAAACGAGATAAAATTGCAAGTGTTGCGAACTGTCAAAGTAAAAAAGTACAAATCCACACGTGTGGTACACATTATTGAAATACAATTCAAGACAGGAAGAGGAGGGATCTCATTTAATAATTCCTGTCAGTGAGCAAGTATTTCATCGTATTCGAAAACTTTAGTGTGAAAGGTAGAAAACTGTCAGAAGGGAGAAATGCCTAAAACACAATAGCGCTTCGGCTTCGGCTGCGGTGACATTTATTCGCTTTGAAATGACATTTCTGAAATGTCATAAACACCTCAACAATTAAAGTCAAATTTATTTTCTACGTGGTGAAAATTTGTTTGCGTTTAATTTGTTTCAGTTGACAGCATGACATCCGAAATTGAAAAACTCTTATTAGTTGCAAAATAGCTCCTGCAGGATATTGTAACAACACGGAATTGTTGGACCAAGTGGAAGTCCAAACTAAAAGAAGTTGGTGGGTTTTTGAACTGAATTTGCATAGAGATCAGGAGGGATAAGGTCAATCTTAAGTGGTTAGAACCGTTCAAAGTGTTATTAAGGAGAGAAAAAATCTTTAATAATTGTAACCCTTTAAAAATGGGCTTCCAGGCTATCCGGTTTATTGTTTTATAACTTACAAAGTCGATTTAACATTATTTCGTTGGTTTTATGACGGTGCTTGTTAAATTTACAAAAAAGAAAATGTTTTCCCTTTTCCTTCTTCATGGCCGCCTTTGGCCTTTAAAAGGGATTCAACCTTGTTTGGCACTGAATCGTAAAGGCTGGTGGTATACACACTCGTACATAGCTGGTGTCAATTTCTTCATACCAAACTTTTTCGAGATGACTTCGTAATTCCTGAAAATTGTTGGGTGTTTTATTTTTTAGTTGTACACCCCTTCAATGCCAAAACGGGGTCAATACGATTCATGTCAGGACTGTTTCCGTGCCAATGGAGTGAACTCATCCTCAGTTCTTCTTTGTAACTTTGAACCTGGAAAAGGAATTAGTTCAAATCGATAAAATCACCCGAAATAACGGTGGACGGAGTCGTCCTGAAACAGGACACCCGTTTGGTACTGGCTCATTTCCTATTTAGTGGGAGCCACTCTGTTTTCAAAAAAACCCTTTGTACTTTAAAGCATCTATGGATCCATCCACCGTCAAAAGAGTTCGAACTCCAAAGGTAGTTATGATCCCCGAAACCATGACGCGCTTAAAGCTCTTCGGACGGGCTGCAACACATTCTTCTTTCGAACGTTCTTCAGGTCGACGTCGAAGTGGGTAGGGAGGTAGAGATGGCGGTTTATCATGAATCCAAGTAGCACTAGAATGTGCCTCTTTGTTACTACGACATGTGTGACCTGGTTGATGACATGTGTTGTGGAGGATGTCAGTAGAGCTCCAGCCTGTAGAGCTAGGAAACGGATTAGATCTCGTATTTCTTTACGCGAGATGTCATTAAAGTCGTCGAAGAATGGTTGGTTTAGTGCACGCAGTCCGACTCTTGCTAGCGCTGTGCATTTGCAGAGGAAATGAGAGAAAGTTTCCTTCTCATTTTCATTCCCGAAACTGCGGCAGTAGGAGTTGTAAGGGCTCCCTAGTTTGACCGCATGGTCTCTAATTGGCCAATGTCCTATGATTATCACTTGTGTTTAGTACGTCTTTTCTTTTATTCTCATTGTAGATATCATACTTGTTATGACGCAGTTAGTGAACCCCCTTCATTGGAGATTGGCCTTCTGCTCCTAGAGGGATGTGACGTACAAAACTGAGGCATGCCTGGTCAATCAACCTGCACGCTCGTTTCCTTTTTTGTCACTATGCCATGGAACCCAGAGCAATTTGACCGTAAAGCTTTCGTCCAACCGGGCAAGCTCATTCCGGCATTCCTGCAACAGTTTGGAGGATATGGTAGCCGCTATCAAAGGCTTGGCTAAATATGAGGATGCCAATGTTTTGTTTGTGCGTTATGTCACGCCCGAGTTGTGTGCAAGCCCTTCGGATTGCCAGGAGTTCCGCCTGGAAGACGCTGGCAAAATCCGGTATGCTGTTGATATTTTCAGTGATTCAGAGTAGACACCGGCCCCGGCACCATAGTTCATCCGTCGGTCTAGATGGCCGTGACGAACTAATTTCCTAATTCGTCTTTTTTCCACTGAGCTCTGGTGGAAAATCCTAAGTTTAAGTTTGGGTGTGACGTAGTCGATTGGAGACTTGACCATGTCATGACCAGGTTTGGTAACATATGGCCGTAAGGCCATGCAGTCCAGCACTCAGATTCTTTAAGTCTGACTGCGCTGCATAGTGCGTTTTTTTTTTAGCGTAAGTCGAGAGGCAGAAAATGCGCCCGTGGTGCCTATACTGACTATTTTTGGAACATTTTCGGTCTCGTGAAGCTGTAGCCTTCGCTCAACGCGGGCCACCATACTAGTGACCCATAATTGGACACACTATGGCTGTGTACATCCACAAAGTCATCTTTGGTTGAAGTTTCCACTTATTTCCAAAGGTTTTGCTGCGTGCATAGGAGGCGACGCATGCCTTCCTTACTCTGTGTTCGATGTTTTGCTTCCAGTTAAGTTTTGGGTCAAGCATGATACACAGATACCTGGGTCTGGAGGATATTATGAGCGGATGACCGTTAAGACAGGGAATGGTAAAGTCAGGTGTTTTGGTTTTCGAATCGAATAGCATCAGTTTAGTTTTGCTCGGCCACAAATTACGGCCCAGACGTTTACCTTATCTAGAGCAGCTCCATGATTTCACTTGTCACGGAAGGAAAGTTTCCCTGATGCTAATATCACCATGTGATCCGCATTCATAATCATTAATCAAAGTAAAGCAGAAATAACGCCGCCCTGTGGCGTTCCTCTACGGATGAATTTGATTATGCGACTATTACCAGGTCTTGTCTGAAAAATTATTGAGCACTATGACTATCCATTGACTAACTTATTCCTCTAAACCCAGCTCGATCAGATATTTATGAATAGCTTCAGTGTGTACGTTATTAAAGGCTCCCTCTCTGTCTAGAAAGGAGGCTAGGGCACATTGTTTGTAGTGCATGGATTTTTAGATTGTTCGCTCCAATTTGTGGAGAGCCGTTTCCGTGGATCTTCCTTTGAGGTAGGAATGCTGTGATTTGGATATCAATGACTTTTCTAGAATGCTTCCCATGTGGAGGTCTAAGACACACTTTTTTGGTTTTAATTACGAAGGAGGTTAAACTAATTGGCCTGAAATCTTTCGACGACTCGTGCCTGAGTATGCCTGCCTTCGGTATGAATTCCACTTGAGCGCGTCTCCAATAGTAGCGTACGTAGTTCAGTATTAAACTTCTGAATATTGACGCTAGCCAAGATGTTGTTAGGTTTTGCGTTCTCTGTAGCATGAGAGATGATATGCCATCAGGGCCCAGAGATTTGAACGGGGAGGAACTGTTAATAGGCCAGGAAATCTTTTCCTCGGAAATGATTGAATTGATTTTACTGTGGGATGCAGGTTGTACTTGCTGATACCACCCGGGCTCCGTACTGATATCGCTTCATCCGGAGAGTGCGTTTTCATCAGGAGTTCCAGGGTCTCCACAGAGGATTCTGTCCATCTCCATCTGACCTTCTTAGAAAGTAAGGGTTGGGATTTTCTTGGAATAGAATTTTGCTACGCCTGGCGGAGTTCTTGAGCGTTTCTATTAAATGGCAATTGTCCATCCAGGCCTACTTCTTGGATGTCGTTATGGCTTTCTAATACAGACCTAAATAGTTCTTGTAAGTCTGCCAGAAGTTATGCTTGCAGCAGATATTGAAAATTGCCCTGGTCATCTGCCTGGGATTAGAGAGATCTTCATTCCACCATGGAGGAAGTGTTTTTTTTTTTACTACTCTACCTAGACACGAAACTTTTTACGCAACATTCACTGCTTTCTCGAACGTCTTTATTGCCTCCAGTTCTTCGAATTCTACGGTGTTTTTTTCGGGTATGTTTTTGAGTTGTGTCCTAAAGACTTGGACAACCTTGGTCCAATTAACTTTCTAAACGGTTTAGTGGCCGTAGAGGATCCATCTATCTGTTATCTGAGAAGGACTCCAGATTGGAAATTTATCAGTTTTCGACCCATGGGATTTCTCCTACCCCCTGAAAGTTTCCGTACTAGGAAAGACAAAGGCTGGTGTCGTGGCCTTATTGCAGAAGAAAATCGAAAAGTGACTCAGCTCTTTCATTATCTTCTGCACTGCCTCATACTGTTTGCTTCGCGTTGGCGTCGCAGCCCATAAGTAGGTTGTCCTCCTTTTTTATGGTGACGGTGAGTTGCTTCACTTCCTCTCGCAGTGCTGGTCTCTTATGAGCCATGTATGCTGATGAGAGCTATGGTGTTTCGTTCGCACACCCCAGTCTAACAACTGTGCTACGGTTGGGACATAACTAAGCTATAGCGTGTTTCTTAGCGAGTATGCTTACTCTGGGCTTACCGATAGCCTGATGTTTGTAGAAGAGGTCGTATTGTTTGTCTTTAAGCCCCTCTAAGACCGAGTTTCTCACCCAGGTCTCCTGGATAATGTCGATGTCAATATTTTCCTCCCTTAATAATCGAAGGCACATTATGACCTTCAGCATTATCCATTTATTCAGCAACACCGCCTTGTCAGTTTCGATGATGTCTATATCGTCCTCAGGACTCAGTGATATGGAAACCATAAGTTCGGCGTGCCTGATGTCAAATCTATGTTTATGGTCTGCTTTCTCTAGTGCTGCCAGGCACTCGTTACTGATTATGGGCATGAAGGGGATATTGTTCTTATGGGGTTCCTCCGCCTTAATGACTGCCCAATCTATTTTCATATTGGGCAGCCAAATGCCAGCCCTGGGTCTCCTTGGGATCTCATTAGATGTGATAAGCTCGAGCTTCAACACATCTCAGCCTAACCATCTCGGCGGAGGTAAAACTAGGCAGAGGTTCCTCTTAGTTGTTAATGAGGTGACCCATCAGCATGTTGGCCTCAATGCTTCCCCACGCCTCTGATATGACTTTCCCGTTTGTGGAGAACACGTCCACTAGTGCAACCTGGAGGTAATCTCTGGTCTCCTCGGTGAAGGGTCGCTTTTGAACAACACTGGCTGACGGCGTGGTTAGTTTATACTGATTTTGGCAGTCATACCTACGGAAACCTTGGTTTTCTTCGATTGTCTCCTGACTGGAGGCCACCAATTCGTCCTCTAATGAGGTGTCAACCTCTGGCAGCTTCAGCTGGTCTTTTGATAGATTTTTTACTATTCATATTTTTCCGACCCCGAAATGTAGCCCTCAGAATTTCGGTTGTACCTCGTGCGGCATGCACCGTTCCTCCATCCAGTTGGAACCACATGTTCTCCAGTCTCAATTAGTCCAATTGAGGGAGGAGAAAGTCGTTGAGCATGGCTCTGTAGCACTCGCTGTCCACAGTAGTCGTTTGGCCCGAGGCGTTTCGAAAAAATAAGGCCAGATGACGCCTCCTCCACACGTCATGCAGTGACTTTGAGCGGGTGTAATGTCTATTCGGATTTTCGGTGCCCCAGAAGCGATAGGTTTACTTATTCACTTATCCACAGAGATTGAAATAGGCCTCGTCGCCTATTATGATTTTCGATGAAAAGTTGTCTCCATCGTGGTCGAGATTCAGGATGGCTTGAGCATAAATTATACGCGCTTGGCAGTCAACACCTAACAGCTGATGCACTGTCTACACTTTGTAAGGGAACATCTTACAGTCTTTTATCAAAATTCTCTATAAAGACCGCCGATTGATGCCAAATTGCGTTGCACGACAACTGGTCTATACTTCGAGGTCCTCTGCGACATCTTCAACCACAGCTGCGATATTCTCAGCAGAACGGCTACTCCGGGGGCAGCATCTCGTCTTGTCCCATACTCTTCTAGGCGAGAGGCTAAATGTTGTAGTGTTTGCCAGTTGGTGTCGGACGACGGGGACACCTGCGCCGAAATTCACGCTGCGACAGCGCCACCGACGATTTATTCCGCAAAAAAAACATAACATCTATTCCGCGTTCGGAATTATCGTTGACGTGTATTTTATATCTGTTGGCTTCACAAATGTCAAAGTAGAATTGACATTTGCCTCCATTTGCAAAAATTATAGCATCTTCCGATAGAGTGATGACTTTTGCACCACCTTGTACAACCAACTTTGCCTGGGCATCGGAGTGGACTGTTTACGATCAGTTTGGTTTATTCACTTACTGGCCATGCAGCTGTCAACACGGGTGCCTCGACAGTTTGGCTTAAAAGTGCGCTTTTTAATGGGGTTTACTACCGGCAGCTTAAATTAATGGTTAAGTTACTCTTAGTTTCGTTCTAAGCATTCAGGAGGTAGTCTTGCGACCGGCCCTGTCCCGGAGGCTTACTACAGGCCCTTCCGCCCGACAAGGTGGAATTTAGGTTCAATTTAGACTCATTAGAGAAGTTAACCTTTTACCAAACATCTCGGATCCAACTTTCGCTCTAAAATAAGGCGACTTCGAAAACAAGGAAACTTCGGACAAAATCGCTATGTGGTAAGAATCCTAATTACTCGATAACGAAGGGGTTGCAGCCGTTCAATATAAAAATAAGGCATGCTCTGTGGTCATGATAAAAATTTTCTGTTCTACTTGACTGCGATTTTGTTGCCATCTCAGTGCACATACTTCGAAAAAATTCAAGATGACTGGATAAATCAAACGTTCTTCGGAATACATCTTCTTATAAATAGCCAGGATAATAGGAATAAATAAATTGCTTTCTGGTAAGCAATTTGTCAGCAACGAGTCTGTTCAAATTTTCAAAACTGCTCCCCCAAATTCAGCACGAAAACATATCTGTTGACGTTGTCCTCATTTTTTTGCATGGCTGTTACGAGTGACTGTCAGAAGCAAGAAAAGGTTCAGCCAGTAGCAACTTTTGTTTCGCTTTGAAGTCACGTTACGTAGCATTACGTTCTTCATTACGAATGCCAAACGTAAGTTCGCAGTTCAAAGCGGCATTGTGATAGAGTTGAATTGGAAACGTCAAAGAAAGGCCGGAGCAAGAGGGCTATTGTGTTTTAGGCATAAAGTAAACAGAAAGGAAATGAAACAAGCGAACCAAATAACAAGTATTGTGTCTGACAGATAATTGACAGATGTATGCCTTTGTTGTTAAAATGTTTGGGATTCCTCAACATAGTTTCTAATTGTCTAGTTTTCCATTGTTGCTTATTCCTGTTTGTCCTTTGAAAAGGAGTAATATGGTGTAAGGTGAGCAGGGGTGTCTGTTGTTGGATAAAAGTTCCGTTCATCTGTTAACACACTTGTGAATCTACATAGTGTGTCTGTAGAACCAGTTGTAGTTATATCATACATTTGACTGACGTGTCAAAGTGTCAAGATCAGCTGTGATTATAAATGTTTGATTTTAGTTATGTTTGTTTTCATTTAATTTTAATTTTTAATGCGAAATTAACTTTATCCGATTGTTCCAGAGATCAGTAAAATAGCGATAGACATAGAATAGGACCGACTTTAATCCATTTGTTCTTTCCAGGTTTATTTTGGGGTTCGTTCATAAATAACTTTGCGTGACCGTGGGATCCAGATTGCCTGATAGAGCTGTCAATGAGGGAAACAGACAGACTGGTTACCCTTTGACTTATTCATCCCAAATCACACGCCGATAAGAGATACATGCATTTGAAATGAAATAAATTCTCATTTACATATTTGATATTCGACTTTTCCGGTGGCTTTGTTCGTGATGAAATTCAGTGCTTTGTTGTTTAAAAATACACGCAGTACAGTTTCGAGTACGTTCCTCTTTTCGTACTTCAATGTGACGTCTGTCAACACACTTTAACAGCGCTTCCAATCACATGCTCGAGCAGGGCATGTAGTTTAGTATATCTACCTACATCAGAAATAACCACAACTGTCAAGGTGGTTTTCAAAAAACCCAAGGGACTATTTTGAGCTTCATGAAAACCCTGGCAATACAACATATAGTGTTTTGCGTAAATTGAAATAGTCCCCGAATATCATGTAAGCCATAGCCTAAGTCAATGGTTAGAGTGATCCTTATTGAGGTGCGCTTAGACCAGTTGCAAGTCAAGTCCCGTAACTAAAGAGATTTTTTGATAAAATTGCCAGACAAAACCGGGATAATACATTTCTCGGAAGTGGTAACTTCCTAGGGATTGAATTCAAGTGCATGTCAAAGCTGCAAAGAAATTGCGCTGCAGGTACCTCTTCGTCTTCTTCGTTGTAAAGGATACTCAGTCGCTACGCGCGTCTTCTGATGACACAATGTTCCGTGATTACGATTTAGAGATGTCTCTACTCCTGGGGTGGATCAGTTATTTTGATAACTTCAGATCGAGTATGGGTTATTTGACATTTTCAGGATGTGTTTTACTTACTTGTTTCCTTAAGGTGGCGCTACGGTCCGGGTTGGACCTGGGCGTCAACTAATAAGCGTCTCCAGCCAGCTCGCACTCTAAGTTGTCTGAGGTTCCGGTCCACTTGAGTCGCGGTCTTCCTCTACTGCATTGTCCCTCGGAAACGGATTCGAAGACGTTGTACATGTTCCTAAAGAGTCAAGTCTGGCTAGTACTGCCTGTGAAGATGGAAAACGACTAATCGAGAAAGACCTTCCATTACCTCTATTAGTTCCTTCGTGGAATCCGGTGATCCAAGCCAAAGATTAAGTCCCAAGTAATTGAAGGTCGGCTGATTGAGGGATGCTGGAATGCAAAATGAATAGGGTGGCTTGTTCTAAGTTTATTTCTTTCCATTGCTCAGTGTCTTCCAGCCTGAAGGTATAGTTAATACCAATCTGCATGTCGAACAAGTCTATGGGTTGCAAATAAAGCAAATTTGGAGAGCAAAACTTTAGAGGGTATTGGCGTGTCAACGCTTAACAGGCAACTTGTGTCTTTGTACCTATCTAAAAAGTTGCTATTAGTCTTTCCAGTTCATTCCACTAGACGGCTATACCGTAATTGAGAATTGGTCACACGATCGTGGTGTAGACCTAGTACATGATAGCTAATCTTAGGCTCAGTTTGCTGTCCAGGATGAGATTTAGATAGCTGGTACTCCTCGAGAATTCAAAGTGGTGTCCTTTAACTTGAGTGCAAATATGCAGGGTATTTGGATTTTTCTTGTGAAGAAGAGCAGCTTCGCTTTAACCGGATTTACGTTTAGACGACAGCTATGTGTCCAAGAGGAGAGTATGCATACTTGAGGATATTAGAAAATGAATAGATTTCATAGCAGAGGACAGAGTATGCACCCTTGAAGTATTCCTGTAGTTTCTTTCTCGTAGGGCAGCGAACAAAGGTTAAATTTCTGACTCGACATCGACTCTATTGAGAATGAAACTCTTGAAGCCAAGATAGGAATATCCTGCATAGCATGCCGCAGTTGTGCAGAGAAGATATCATGTCCGGTTTGATCTGTAGGTGGGTAGATTTTCTCAAAGTGGTGAGTGAAAGTTTGAGTTGGGTTGCTGCTGTGCAACCAGAGAAGTAAATGTTTATAAGCAGATCCAGAGATTTGTCTTCGGAGTCAAAGTGGTAAAGTAAAGATATTTTCTGAGATCTCTCGAATTTTGTCAAATTTCTATCGCTGCCGCGATATAGTCCATCATAATGTATAAGCATCTTCGACCATCGGTATCTGTTACAGATTTTCGTGTTGCCTTTATAGTGGGAAGTAGCAGGAAAGCTCTTACCTCACTTCTAAATTTTTAGACGAAATCATTGACAATTTTATCGTTCAAGAAACCAAGACTCATACGTGTCCTTATTCATGGCAATACAAATTTAATTTGATACCCTTCCGAGTTATTAAAAGCGGCACTTAGTGCTCCCATGGGGTGTCAAATTAATTGTTGACCTACCAATGTTCAGTGGTTTATACATGATTACACATAAATTGTGCTTACTTTACCTTATCGTAGTAGCCATCGGATTCTGGTCCTGTATATACAGACTTGGTTTGTCAAACTTATAAGAATGCAAGTGTTAAACAGTGGAAAATTGTAATGTCGAGCCAGAAATGACTGAACATCAGAATGAGAACGTACGGCGAATGAATCGCATGGCTGAATCAAGGATACCGTCAATAGTCAGGTTGATGTTGCTGTACAGCTTTTATAGTTGGTCGTTGGATCTTCACCTTCGAAGCCCGTCAATGCAAACCGAATATTTTTTGATTTTTTCTCTCGAAACGACTGAGAATATCTTCATCAGCTTTCGACAGAGTTCATGCTTCAGCGTCATAAAGTAGGACTTGGGATAATCAAGGTCTTACACACCCTTCCTTAGTTTTTCGGAATAGGACTACTAATTAATTGCCTTTCTAGCCCAAAAAAACAGCGGTTGGTATCGCATATAACTTGTTTATATTTCTGCTGAGGTGTTTTTGGCGGAATTTATAGCAGAGCCAAGGTAGACAAAGTCCTTTATTACCTCGAAATTATTGCTGTCGACTATGACGTTCTCCCCATTTCGTCGATGTTGTGTGTCCCTTCCTGTTGACAGCATATACTTTGTTTTGCCCTCATTTGCCGCTGTACCCATTTTGACAGCTCTCGTGTCAATACTAGCGACCACACAGGTGACCGCCCGCTGAATTCTTTCAGTTATGTGCGTCGATATCACCGGCATACGCTAGTAGTTGCAAAGGCTTTTAAAAGATTGTGCCTACAGTGTGCACTTGTTAGTTCCATATAATTCTTTCAAGTATGATGTTAAAGAAGTCACATGACAGCGCGTCACCTTGTCTAAAATCTTTTCTGACATCTTAACCGATCGTTATCGATCTTGACGCAGCAGCGAACGTTCACAATCGTCAATCTGCGCAGACGCACGGGTTTTCAAGGGATGCTAAAACTAGGCTTGGCCCTACATACCTCCTCTCTATAAATGCTGTCATATACGGCCTTAAAACCGATGAGAAGATGGTAGGTATCCATTTTGACTTCCTGAGTTTTTTCAAGGATCTGCCGGAGTATGAAGATTTTTAGTCGATTTCCTGACCTGAAACCACGGCGATATGGCCAATTAGGTTGTTGACGAAGGGTTTCAGGCGTTCATGCACATATGATATGGTAGATAAAATCTCGCATGGGATGTTGGAGAAACTTATACGTCTATAGTTGGCGCAGTTGAAAACGTCTCCCCTTTTCTGGGTCGGGCATATGGTACTGAGATTCCATTCATCAGGCATACACTCTTCTAACCAGATCTGAGAAATGAATTGATGCATGCTCTCCACAAAGTCATTTGCAGCAGCTTTGAATAGCCCGGGCGATAACCCGTCAGTCTAGCTGATTTGTTGGTTTTCAGCTTAGATATTGCTATCCTTATTTCATTTTGGTGAGGCGGATGGAAGGTTTTGTTATCATCGTCTATGTTGAATGGTTTATTCTGCCTGACGACGGGATCTTGGGATCTGCAGCCTTATACAGTCTGCAGAAAAAGATTTTTTTTATATTCTCAGCACTGACTGTGACTCTACTACAAGGTTTCCTTCATCTCTACAGGCTTCTGAACGACTCTTCTTACTTTGGACACGTTCTTTTTGCTTGTTGGTAAAACTCAATATCTTCGATCGCGGGATTCTCGTGTATCTTCTTCCCGTCGCTTCTGCTCGTAGGAGTCACGAGCAGTTCTCGTCCTTCGTTGTAGCGGCGTTTTGTGCGCTTCTTATTTAGCTGCATGTGCTTGCGGCATTCTTACTCAAAGGATTTCTTAGTGGTGGTCGGGTGCAACCCAGCATTTTGGTATTTGATGCTGGCGGCATCAAAGAGATATCGGGATATGCGTTCAGCGGAGACTCTGGCGGTCTCTTGCGATTTCAGCTTTTATACGTTATATCTTTTCACAGTAGTTATTCGTTGTTGGCGCATTCGCACCTTGGCTGCAACAAGGTGGTGATTCGAGCCAATGTTGACTGCCCGGGATAGTCTCTAGGTTTTTATCGTAAACACCTGTCGTGTAGACTTAAGTTTACGGGATGCCCATACATCCATGGGAGGAAGGATACGCCTTGCCATCGCTCTGCCGCCTTCCTGAGATACTAAAGCAAAACTTGTGTTGGAGGCACAAGTTTCACCCTTGGTGTGGATCGAGGCCGATCTAAAACCTCTTGCTGCTTTTAGGGTCACAGCACCCAGTATTTATTGCAACTCTACATTGGGTAAAACCAACAAGAAGGTTTCGGTTTAAACCACAGCCACCATCCCGCTCTCACAAGGGGGCCTACCTCAACAAGTCAGACCCGGACCGAACTCCGGAAGGCTCCTGACTCCCACGGTACCGTGATTTAAGTCCTGGTAGGGACTACCGGCCGCCAACAAGACCTATGACCGGAAATTTGTAACTGGTCAAATCGTAGCAACCTTCGGTGGCGTCATCTGAAAATGTCTACGATAAGACCAGTAATATGCTCTGCCCCCGCTTTTTATTAGACAACGTCATTGATGTGACTGCCCGGGATGTTCAAACGTCCAGAATACTGGAAGCATGCCTTACGTCTATCGCAAATGGTTAGAGTTTGATGGTCCGGAGACCGCCATGTCCCCTTGAGATGAGGAAACCGTGTGCTTGCTGTAGTGATACTTTTTCCCGTTACAAAGTCAATAAGTCTAAGTGCGTTGCCAGACGTGGTGTTGAATAGTCTATGCTCACCAACTGTGCTACCAAAGATGTCCTGTTCTCCTATCCTGTCGTTGAAATCACCTAGTGCGTTTTTAACGTCATACTTCGGACATTGCTCGTATGTCTTGTCGAGGAGCTCGTCGAAGCATTATTTGGTGTTGCCGTCCCTGTCTTCCGCAGGAGTATGAGCGCTTATGCTATCAAATTTAGTCTTGATGCGGATTATCATAAGACGCTCGCTCACTTGTCGGAAATTCAAGACTTCTTGCCTAAGTTTCCTCCTACCCGGCCAGGCCCATCCATCTCACTTCCTGGATGGCGGTGATATCTACGTGACGGCACTCAATTGTTCGGCTGCGCGTGGCCTGTTAATTGTGCGAACATTCTACGTTCACATCCGATGGTCCTTGTCATTTATACTTCTACTCGGGTCGTCATCAGTGAATCCATTTTCTTCCGAGACCACTTTTTAATCTCTTCCGTATTGGTATGGTTGTGAACCCTATGGTGCCAGTATTATCCTATTGACCGAGCATGCCCTTGTCATTTTAGCCTGCATGAGTAAAGCTGCGAGGTAAGACAAGCACTTAGCTACAAACATGATTGTTGCGCTACTGGTCCAATCCAAGTTATAGGATACTCAGCCATTTCCCCACCGCCACGCAGGCTCAATTTGGTTTTTCATATTCTCAGCACTGACTGCGCATCTATCACTGTGTTACCTTGTTTGTCATTACTGTCTTGCGTTTGTACTTTGTTCCTTAAACCTTGTACAATTTCAGCAAGTTTTTTCGCGCAGCTCCTGCTCTTTTTGCCTCCTTCTAAGAAGCGGTGCTCGTTCTCGAGCTCGAGCCGCTTTAGTCTTCCTCTGCAGTGCTGCTCTATATAGAATCTCGGTTTGTTTGCAGCATCCAACAGGCATTCATCGTCAAACCACGGGGTTTACTTTGGTGGTCGGGCGAAATGGAGTATCACACATCAGAGGCGACTTATTGACAGCGTTGCCACTAGGTTTCGAGACAAGCGCATGACGTCGAGCTAGGTTAAGCTGCATTTGATCGGCAAATGCGTTGGTGGTTCCTTGCGACTGCAGGTCCCAAAATCGTTGGAACTACATATATTGCTCGTTTGGAATGTTGGAATATGCAAAAATGCCGGAGGCGCGTTTTGCGTCTATCGCAGTGTGATGATTGGCCAGATTCCCTTATAAACGTCGCGTCGTGATGCTACGAATCATTCGATTAGCATTGATAAAGTTCAGCAAATAATAGGAGACTGTTCGTTTTCTCATAAACCAAAACCTTATGCACCAACCGTTTTTCCAGGCGTCGAAAAACGTTGATCTCGCTGATGTGCAGACATTAAAAGTGGTCATTGCGTGCCAAGTCAAAGCTGTATGGCATATGACCCATCAATTCGATGTTTTGACTGCTCAAAAAGTCACTCGTTTGAAGCGTAACTTTTGGTCAACAAATGGTGGTAGAAATTTGTATTCGTCATCACAGGTTCACTATACGTTTCTGTCCGGCATGTCGCCCCTGTCTCATTTGGTGGTAGTTGATTGAGAGGCGACAAAGAAAAAAAAATCTTTTTTAATGACGGTAACTAAGATTTATAAAAGCCAATAAAATCTCACCTTGAAAAGGCCATTTTAAAACTTGGCACTTGGCCCCGACTTGTTTTCCCCCAAAATACCCTGCCAGCAAACGAGTCTAAGTTCCTAAACTATCTTTAAGTTCAAGGGTATGGCATCAACATAAAGATATTTATTTATACCGCCAGACGGTAAATTTTATTTAAAAAAACAGCCCACAACCGCATCCTGAACAAAAACTTGTGTCTGGTCAGAGAATATGTTAATTTATTGGTAATTCCCCATTGACTTATGATATAAAAGCAATTCAACCCGACTTAGAAAGAAATTCAAAATATGAGGAACAGCAGGCAAAAGTTTCCACTGGTCCAAAAGAGGGCGAAAATCCTTCCCAGGCCATAATATTTAGAAAAATTGAAATTTATTCGCTGTGTCCCTTGGGGAGGGTTTGTTCTTTTCTTTCCAGAGTTTTGTATCACACATTTTATTATCATCCTTCTTTTGTATTCTATTGTGCATCCTTAATTTTATTTTGATGGAACGAGATACGGTTCGTTTTATTTCGAAATTCCTCATCCTTAAGGACCGACCGAATTATCTTTTGTACCTTAATTTAGGCATCCTTTTATGATTTCCTTTTTGGCATCATTCGTTCCAGAACGATGGAGTCGCATATTTCTTGTTTGCCTCTCCGTGGATGGAATACCGACAGGGGGAGAGACAACCAGATAAAAATGTCAAATCAAGGTCCTTCGCGCACATCTACATCTTTACATCTACACCACAAGGATATTAATTGCTGAATCACAGAAAGCGAAGTTTTTTTTACTTTTCAAAAGTTATCTCAATGATTTATGTTGGTGTGATATTGTGCGGGTGAGCGAAGCTTTTACCGGTGTATAGCAACAAGCAGTCCAAGTCCTTTATTTCTCTGCTATGGATCCTGTGGAGAATGAATTTTTTTGAAATGACAGTGCTCCCAAACATCACGGGATACAAGCACACTGTTAGTCTATTGTTATTCTTTGGGAATTACTGTTCTCCTTTTTCTCATTTTTGTTCCTTGTAGCCATCCTGACAGGAAGTGATTGATGGGGATCCGTTTTGCAATAATCTACTCGATTAATGCTAAAGTTCTACCGGGCAAGTGCAGTTTTATGAGAGTAGTTTTATCTAAACACGCACTATGGATACTCATCGTACATTTCTATTTCTGAGTGTTTATGGGTTGTCATTAACAGTTGGGATTAAAGTTTGTCTACTTGAACATGTGTGTCCATCCGATGGCACACAGTTTATCCATTACCGGATATTCGAACAAAGCGTTTGGATACCTACCTAATTCGGGTGTCTGTCATTCTATATTCAGAAACTGTTACAGCAATCCGAATTAAGTAGAACTGAACGTTATAGTGTAACGTTCCCTTGAGGATTATCAGGCACTCGTACATTTCGTCGTCGTTGTCGAGGTCGCTATTCACATTTAGGCTAGCTGGCTGGTATATCCAATCCCAAGGGATGACTTACCTAAATATAGTACTCGTCTATCTAAGTGGTTGCTGGATAGCATTACCATGCGAGTAGAATGATGGTCGTGTTTGCATATTCATAAATGCTAGTCCTGAGAGATGTGCTCGTCTATGATAGACTTCATCTCACACTTGGTTAAGCTGGTATTTGATGAGAATTGCTAGAGGCGTTTATGAAACCAGGAAATCGTCGTCATAGTGATTGGTACGAGTATTATGCTCTACGATAAAATCATTACGAGTTATCTCTCTAAGGAGTGCGTTATACTGACTGCTGATTCGTGATTGTTTATTGTTTGTGGATCACACTAGAAATACTCGTTCAATGTTTATGGATTCATCGTTATCGAATGTTATCGATGAGAAGAAAATAAAATCGCTTTATTATAAGGGTGCTATGATGGTCGTTAAATGCTCCCTCAAAAACGTCACGAAATTGAAATAAGTTTTATTGCCCATTGCCACACTCTATCTTAGCAGTAAAAATGAAGTAACAATCGTAAGCGCTAGCTAGCGCTTTAAAAAAATGATAAACGCTGCTTGTGAAGGAGGAAAGTACTACTCGTATTTATCAACCCACTGATAAAAGGGAAACAGAAAACATTACACGGTAGTAAGGAGTGAGAAGTGAAAAGAAAACAATAGGTTGACGGCTGCTTGTGACAGTTTCCATTTCTACCATTAACCATGGTGCTTCGGAGAAAAATCCCTTTTCAAGGTTGATTCCGTTTTTTTTTCTCCACTTTTTCAGATTGTGTGAGAAGTAAATATGCATTTTGAATAATGGAGATCTGTTGTATTTAGAAAACAACGTCAAGTAACACGTTTTCCTCATAATCAAATTAACACTAGAATCTGGTCATGACATTTCAAAATCCCAAAATGAATAGAATGCTTTTTGACATCTCTAAAAATGTGATGCAATCTTACTGTCAAAGTAATAAGTCATCGTCGACTTCTCTGCATACGTACTGTGAAAATCTTTGAAAAACAAGAACAACTACGCGGAATTTTGACGCTTTTAGGATTTTTTCCAATGTTTTCAGAGTACGCGAACAGGGGTTTTTATTATTAGAAATATGGTTCTTATGGGCCGCAACAAAAAACCTTTCCAGTTCTCCGGTTTTTGGTTAACAATATTCTCTCTAGTATTACGCCGTAAGGACTTTCCTAGGACACTGTCTGATTTTAAAACTAATTAAGCCAATCATCAAGCTGATAGATGGTTCGAAATGAATCAGTGACTTTTAATACGGAAAGAAGATGAACGACTTTGATTCTCATTATTAATGAAATTTCTCAATCTTTCATCGATAGATGAGCAATTGCTTCAACGCATCAAATCAGTACCAAGAGCTTGCAACCTAATGCAAGTGTAAACCAAACGTTCACAGAGGAAATTCTCCACGATGTCGTCACAAATCTTAAAACAAGCATTGCGGGAAACTGTATCACTTCCTCGTATGCCTAGCGCATATTTATGCTAGTAATTTGTAGCCGGCATCCCAAAAATGAGAACAACTGTCAATTCAGCCACTACCCAAGGACCTAAGCAGGTCTAATGCGTTTAAAGCTCAGGGAAGTCCTCCTCTTGGCCTTGTCTAACAAGTTTATCAGCAACATTTCTCACTATACAATTCTAATGTGGGCGTAGCGTAACTGTCACTAAAGACGCATACACGTAGCGTCTTCAGCCTGTTCTTCACAAACAGTAGAATTTCGTATGCCTCCTCTAGAAAGGCAGACGCAAGTTTGGATAATGAATGATGCTATCTAAGGTTGTTGTCCTAAGTAAGGATGCCAGCGCCACATTCTAGATCGGTTCTGAAGCCATTGGTGAAGATTCGACTTCATTCCTTTCTTTAATCAGATTAAGACAGTTGCCAGTCCTGAGTCCAGGGAAGACCAGTTTCGTAAACCCGCTGCAACCGGGACATTGCTTACTTACTTAGATGGCGCTACAATTCGAGATGGATCTGGGCTTAGTGCGCTCTCTGGGTAATTGCCTTCAATTGCGCACTCTAAGTTGGTTGAGGTCCCCTTTGACTTCTGCGCGTTATATGAGGGAAATCGAAGACTCTTCTAACCAGACCAGGCGTTAAATCTCCTCCTCCAAACAACGTCAACGCAAACAGGATAAAAAAAATTCATCGAAGCGTCATTTTGGAAGATTTTAATGACATACTTAGGACATTATCGGGGAGCTAGTAGAAACATTCTTTGGTAGCGTCATCTTGTCCTTTATGGAAAGCGTGAGAGCATACCAGACTGATGTTGGCGTTTTGTTAAACATCCAAATAGGCGCTGTAGCAATCTCTGTATGATGCATATATGATCCATCCGACTGCACTTCCTGAGTGGTGATATCTGCTTTATAGCAGTCGAGGGCTTCCGAAAATTGTTCGACTGCCCTCGATATGTTTACGATTCGCGTTGTCTTTTTATAATTTGTAGAGTCATCAACAGTAGGTCCGTCCTTAATCGGGGATGCTGGTCGCACTGTTACAGTGAACTAACTACACGCACAATCCACAACCTAGAGGGACAATATTATATTCCGAAGTCAGTAACCCACTTGACCAATTTTGGGTTCATGCGCCACCATCTCTACTTCAGCACCCTCAATAGTCATGAAAGTACCTACTGACCTCTGATCCAGGGCCCTCGACCAATTACCAAGGCTTCTTCCATTATCGTAACGGTTTATAGCACTCAATGCAGATGAAGGCTGCAATGATTTGACCAGTTACCAGCTGTCGGTCATAGGTCCTGTTGAGTCACAAGACCATCGGTTGTCCATACCTGAACTTAAACCTGACCGGTGGAGTCAAGACTCCACAAACTTCGGTCGGATGTAGGCCCACTAGCTATGGTTTAAACCTAAAATCGGAAAAAAAGTTCTTCTGTTGGTTTCGACCCGATGTAGAGTTGCAAGAGGTTTTAGATCGACCTCGGCTTATACCAAGCGTAGAACTTGTGTCTCCAACATAACACAAATTCTGCTTTGGTGTCAATAAATTGACGGAATGCGATGGCAAGTTGCATCCTTACTCCCATAAATGTATGGGCATTCAATGAAATTATGCCTACATGACAGCAGATCATTTTAAATACTACAGACATCTGACCACAGCTCCAAATAAATTGAAGTAGCCCATATAAGTTATTTGCCGTACTGGACGTTTAAGGCAACCTTGATTCAGTGATGTGAATCCATCCGCTCTACGTACTCCTTCTGATGTCCAGTCATTTCTCACAGAGTGTTGTACTCATATTGTTGCTCTTTTCTTCTTGCTCAAAACTTGTGCTTGTAAGTTTGGCAGGCCACGTCCGGTTGGACGATACCAATACTCAGTGGCTGCTATGAGGAGGTGAAATAAGCACAACTGATGTGGAGTTATAGTCGAAGCACTGGCATCGCCAGGTTAACACCGATAAGTGCCCACCCTAATCGTACACACTTAGCCATTATGGGTATAAAATCGCGTAAGTTCTACTTAACCCCATGCAAGCTACACCAAAGACCACTTGCTTCTATATGGAAGATGGCTTTGAGAGCGCAGCCAATGATATTGACTATCAAGGAGAGGGAGATTCACCCGTAGAGTCTGGTGAAACCAGCAGTGACGTATTTGTATGAATGCAGATTCCATCAAACAACTGATGTATGCGGCTATAGATTTAGAGGATCCTCTTGTATATCTAGCCAAGAACAGGAGTTCGTCTATTGCGAATGTCAATAGCAGTATAATCACATCAAGTTTTAAGTGTTTGGCGTGTTCATAAATTGCCATGAAAGACTCTATAAAGAAGCGTGGGAGCATCTGGTTCTGCCCATGTTATGCAAATATCCCGTCAGTTGGATGGATTTATAAATTTGATCATGAGATAATGGAGCAAGCTATAAAGGAAACCCTGATGGGGATTTAAGTTATGCAGATTTATTTATTTCTTTTTTTCTTTTTCTTTTCATTAAGCGGGGATTACAAAGGCCGTGTGAGTGCAAAAAGGAATAACTCAGTAAAGCGTGTCGTGTAGCACCAGAGGGGTTACTCACCTTAAAATTTTGTAAAACTCAATTTAGTCAAGTGGCCAACAGAAGGCCCACGATTCTGTACGATCACGAGGACGGTGCCCTTTGGGGCCAACGGGGTCGCGAAACACTTTTGACCGTAACCGCGAAAGGGTTACGGTGTTTACCAAGTGAACAGTAAGGAGCCTTACAGGATCACCGAATCACAAGTATCCCCACTTAAGGGAGGATTACACAAAAATTGACGTTTTATAACAATAAAATGCAAAAGGGTACTTAACTTTTTTCCTGCCTACTTGGGGGTCGCTTCTGTCTGGTTGCCAGAGGGTTGGTGAGGAGAGTGGATACTTTCCGCCGCTGTCCCTCTCGTCGTCGCTTCGTCCGTCGGTGTCTTGTCTTTCTGGGCTTCGCTTTTCTTCTCGCTGGGGGTTTTCTTTTCCTTGTTCGTCTTTGTTTGTGGGCATTTTTTTGCTCGTTCGTTGTGTGGTTTTCCTTTCCTCTTGTTGGTTCCTTTTCTTCGTTCGTCGTTTGAATTCTGTTCCTCTTTTTTTTCTGTTTTGCGTTAAACGTTCGTTTTTTTTTTCGGCTTTTCCAAAAATAATGGCGGCACTGTCCGCTAGCTTTAACTGACGCGAAAATCATCTATCGACGACTTTCGCGACCCAGGTTTAGCCTACAAATTAATTCACCCCCAACGAGAAGATACAACGATCGGTCACTTTCAATCGGCACACTGTTTAAATCAAAGCACGGCGACAATGAAGATTGTGGCGACTTACAAATATAGCAACAACAAGACCAGATAGAACAACATCAAACATTCGACAAGAAGAATGACGGAGAACAAATCAGCAAATCACCTGACAGTCAACCGGGGCACAGCTTGAATGACAATGAAAACGAAGCCGACGCTAATGACGGCGATGACGAAGATAATAGCAGAGATACTGAAGAATTTTATAATAGCATTCAAGACTGTACAGCCTTTGCGCTAGCCAACATTTCCGGTCAAGCACCATCGACGCAACGAAGAAAACGATCCTCACTAGGTCAGGGATCGGTATTCTCACGTAGTGATTCATCGGCAACTACAACTTCGTCAACCAGTGGTAGTGGCACATATACTGGTGGCAAGAGACGATCGACAGCATCAATAATTTCGTCCTCAATGTGTTCGGATATTATACCGATTGATCGTCACAGCTCAACCGAATATAGTCGGGCAAGTAGCCATCGGAGATCTAGTAGCCGGATACGTAGAAATATAACACGCATGACGATAGCCGGAGCACGTAGACGTACCACTGGCAGTTTTGATGTAGAAAATGGCCAAGGTGCTAGATCTCCGCTTGAAGGCGGTTCACCCAGCGCTGGATTGGTATTACAAAATCTCCCTCAACGTCGTGAATCTTTTCTGTATAGATCGGATTCAGACTTTGAGATGTCCTCCAAATCTATGTGAAGAAATTCAAGCATAGCAAGCGAAAGCCATGGAGAAGATTTTATTGTGACACCATTCGCCCAAATTTTAGCCAGTTTGCGTTCAGAACGAAATAACCTTTTAAGTCTGACAAATGTCCAAGCGACAAACAAATCCAGGCGGCCCACACCTCCTTCAAACGCCAATCGAGTGCAATCAGTCCAAGGAGATGAGGCATACAATCGCTTGGCCACGGATACCATTGAAGAACTTGATTGGTGCCTAGATCAGTTGGAAACAATTCAAACCCATAGAAGTGTGTCGGATATGGCCTCGTTGAAGTTCAAACGAATGCTTAACAAAGAACTGTCACACTTTAGTGAGTCGAGCAGATCGGGGAATCAAATATCCGAGTATATTTGTTCAACATTTTTGGACAAACAACAAGAATTTGATTTACCATCGCTGCGGGTGGAAGAGAACACCGAACAACATGTGGTACCGTATCCGCGTGCTCGATCACCACGCGGCCCGCCAATGTCACAAATATCAGGGGTGAAGAGGTCTTCGTCGCATACGAATTCTTTCACCGGTGAGCGATTACCAACGTTTGGAGTGGATACGCCTCACGAAAATGCGTTGGGTACACTTCTGGGTGAGCAGGATACATGGGGCATCGATATATTTAGAATCGGTGACCTAAGTTGCAGTAGACCGCTTACCTGTGTCGCGTACACAATATTTCAGAGTAGAGAACTACTGACCAGTCTTATGATACCACCAAAAACTTTTCTCAATTTTATGACTACTTTGGAGGACCATTACGTTAAAGACAATCCATTTCACAATTCATTACATGCAGCCGATGTTACCCAAAGTACTAATGTGCTGCTGAATACTCCAGCTTTAGAGGGTGTATTCACGCCACTAGAAATTGGTGGTGCTCTGTTTGCGGCCTGTATTCATGACGTCGACCATCCGGGTCTAACAAACCAATTTTTGGTTAATTCAAGTTCCGAACTAGCGTTGATGTATAATGACGAATCTGTTTTGGAAAATCATCATTTGGCCGTTGCCTTTAAATTACTTCAAAATCAAGGCTGCGACATATTCTGCAACATGCAAAAGAAACAACGTCAAACCTTGAGGAAAATGGTAATTGACATCGTCCTTTCTACAGATATGTCGAAACATATGAGTCTTTTGGCTGACCTCAAGACAATGGTTGAAACTAAAAAAGTGGCTGGTTCCGGTGTCCTACTCTTAGACAATTATACAGATCGTATACAGGTCTTGGAGAATCTGATGTATTGTGCTGATCTGAGCAATCCAACAAAACCGCTTCCACTTTATAAACGATGGGTTGATTTGCTGATGGAAGAATTTTTCTTGCAAGGTGATAAGGAACGGGAGAACGGCATGGATATTAGTCCAATGTGTGATCGACATAATGCGACTATTGAGAAATCACAAGTCGGGTTTATTGATTATATTGTTCATCCATTGTGGGAGACATTTGCTGATTTGGTGCATCCAGACGCACAGGATATTTTAGATACCCTTGAAGAGAACAGAGACTATTATCAAAGTGCAATACCGCCATCGCCACCACCATCGCTCGAAGAAGGCGACGACAAGATTCGTTTTCAAGTCACACTCGAAGAATCTGATCAAGAAAACTTAGCCGAACTTGAGGAAGCCGACGAGAGTGAAAGTAAAATCGAAATCAAGCCGTCGGGGAGTCAAAATCAATCCCAACACACTGGAATGTGACGGAGAGTCGTGGGACTTTGCAAAAAAATAACTGAAAAGGCGCAAAATTTTTTACTTATACGTTAGCACATGCCCCAAAAATTAAACAAAAAGAAAGATACCAAAATGAATATAAACAAAAGGAAACCCATAAACCTAATCTTAATCACTAAATTAAAAATAGAAAAAACAAAAAAAAAACAACACAATAATTAAAAACGTTGTGTGCCCCAGGTCGCAATTCTCAGCAAAAAATTTTCGTTCATTTTAAACATTACTCTATTAAAAAAAAAACAAAAAAAATTACCAACTAACCAAAGCGTGAATTTGATCAAAGTTCTAAAACCAAAGTAATAGCTAGATATTAATTATTCTAACCGCGCATTTCGGCTAGTTGCCTCTCACACACACACATTCATACATGGTTCTACTAATTCAGCTGCAAGAGCAAAGGGACTCACTTCCAGAGCTCTGACAGCCTCCCTGTGAAACCACCCAATCAAACCAGTCGATGTTTTGTCGTGTTCGTCCTGTTCGTTTTATCTGTCGAGTGACTGCTTGGGTCCATATCACACCCTCGGACCCGGAACACTTTTGGGGAACAATTAAGGGGAGCTCAAATAGTGGCCGCCAAGTAGAGGGGAAACCTTTCCCAAGAATAATATTAAGAGGGCCGTAAGTCTCCTTGCAAACAAGAGTGAGTGAGGTGGATCATGGAGAATCGTGAGCTTTCTTTCACAATTGTTTCTTTTGAATTTAGAGGTTTTGGGGGGGTTTTACAATTTATGTAGCTGGAAGCAAACAATATAGAATTTAGGGTGGGCTCTCGGCCATTGCTGGGGTGTCGACATCTTCGGGCCTCAAGGGAGAGGCAGACCGTCCGTCCGCTAGAGTTTCCAGGCCGTCCGACTGGCTCTATCCGGGGTACCTATATGTCATCTCTGGGGCGGTAGGCCGAGGGAGGGAACTGGATCCAAAGAATCCAGTAAATCCCACCTGTACCGTGGCATCCAGAGCATGACGGGAAGAAAAGAACGGTGACGAAACGAGAAAAGGCAGGAGAGTAGAGGGGTGAAACAGACAACAACAGGACCAAAGGGAATGGAGGATTTTTGGGGCGTGATTTGCACGTAACAACGTTGGCATTGGAGTTCTCGAGTACAAGGTTATATGCATCCAGGAGATTTCATAGCTTCTACTTGATAGTTTCCAGTCCCGCTGTTGGGAGCATTTGTATTTATTAAGGATTTGAACACGATACCAATTCCAACCAAGTTTTCTTGTCAGCTTAACTCTTAAGCCATAGCCACAACGAATTCATATGCTACGAGTAGTATCTAAAGGTCTTCTAACGCAGTTATTTTGTTCAGGTAATATACGAGTACTTAATCCTGTCCTTCACAACTCCTGAATAGCTTCTTTACCAGCCTTGTAGTATGCGAACAATTTTAGCGCTGTAGTATGTAGCACCACACTCGCCACGGCTTTGGTGACTATCACGGTTAATCATTACGGAATATATTTATTGCAACTTTGATTCCTAGGCGCATCATATCTCAGATCACATTCCAGAGAAGAGGGCTTGATATCGACTTCTTTGACATACCGGACATGTTTTCGCGCTACACTAGTACGTATCCCTTTCAACTTTTATCTACAGTAGAAGCCTTAGTTTGGCTTGCTGCTGCATGACATGTCCTAATGTTAAACGATTTAGACCATTACTTCGTCCAAAAGCACCTAATTTTCTTAGTAATGAAATTTTTACGGTCATGGCTACGTAGCAGTAGTGGTCCTTGCATGACCCTGATTCTACATCTTCGCTTAACGGACTTGCAACTCGTACGCAACGTCCGTTCAAGAGTTTCCTCGCCAATTTTCAATGTCGCAGGCAGAGGAAAAACATCTTTATGCCCGATATATATAGAGGCATATTTAATATGGACTACGGCGACTGCGTAGGATAGGAACCTTTGTCCAATACAAGACCGTAGGCCTCGGGTCTTCATAGTCGTCAAGAATATCTTCCAAAATCTGACAGAGCAAACTCTTACGTCGTGATGGCTATGAATCGCCGTTTTCAGATCAAATCACAGTAATATTACCAATTTAACATACCGTAACCCAGTTGATTTCTTTTCGAAATATGAAATTCTCTCATCTGTGAAATGATTACGCTACAATGTCATTACTACTCTTGACAATTTATGATCGGCGAGTATCATGTGTTGTGTTAATTCATCACAGTCTAATAGGCATTTCCCGTAAGTCTTTTCTTTATTAAATAGCCCCCTTGACAATGTTAACATACCATATATCCGTGCCATAGAACCTATACGGTTAGTGACAATCACATTGGAAAGGTAATGGCACAGGTCACGCTCAAATTTAAGGACATACTTTATAAAACTGGTCACGAACGTTATTTGAACATTTCCTGAACATTATTTCCATGAAATAATAGTCGTCACCAAGGCGTTGTAAATGGCTTTTGTTGTATCTATCCGATATGGGGGGTAGCATTGTGGTCGTTATTTTGAACCCATGTAACTCGGTCTTCAGGTTATATTTGTAAGATGGGGGTAATCATAATCGATACACAACGTATAGTGGTAAAAATATGCTTGTAAAGCATGCTGTAGCTGTTACACTTTAAGGTTTCCACCGACGTAAAATTGAACCCCATAGGCTCAAGTAATTCGGCAATGTACGAATAGGGGAAAACTGACCGGGACAGCCCTGGCGATGCTCCGCGATGTAACTTTTGCTACATACCGTCCTCCTTCATTGGATACTGATATCCTCTAAGCAGACTCGACTAGATAAACTTATAATACTCTGTCGGGGATAAATAACTCTCAGAAGAAGCGACCGAAACAACCGTGGTGACAATAGTCAGCATGATAAACTATGGTAATACTCCAACAGGTTACACCGCCTTTCTATATCATAAATATTGTTTGGCAAGTCGCCATCAATAGATTTACCTCTGAGCAAAGTTTAGAAATTGTCGGGACTTATTTGTAAAATCTGTAAATTTTTATAGAGCGCGACGCTAATTTTACGATCAACATAGTCGACCACAACAGTTGGCAACACAATTGAAAACTTCGCACCAAGATACTCGTACATTTACTCTTGTGGACTTCTAGCCACTGAAAATAATACGCAGAATGCGCAACATGAAAATATCGTAGCAGGTTAGGCCATCGATTCATCTATTCGTCATCGTGCGTAAAAACTTAGCCTATGTCCATTGACTTTTTTACTTACTTAAGGTGGCGCTACGGTCCGGGTTGGACCTGGGCCTCAACCAACAAGCATCTCCAACCATCTGGATCTTTAGCTAGCTGCCTCCAGTTTCGCCTGCTAAGTTGGCTGAGGTCATCTTCCATTTGCGTGCGCGACCTGAGCCGCAGACTTTCTCTACTTTGCTGTGCCTCGGATTCGAATTCGGTGCATCTGTGTCCATCCTCTCTACATAATCCAGGCAGCTTAGTCATTGGACCATCACTCTTCTGACTAAGTCAATGCCGCTGTACAGACTGCACAGTTCGTCATTGTATCTCCTCCTCCACTCACCGTCTATGCAGATGGGACCGAAAATCACCGAAGAATTTTCCTCTCAAAGCTGCCAAGAGCACCCTCATCCATTTTTGATAAAGTTCATGCCTCTGCGCCATAGAGCAGGACTGGGGTTATTAAGATCTTATATAGGGTCACTTTGGTTCTTCGAGAGTGGGCTTTGCTAATCAATTGCCTTCTTAGCCCAAAGAAGCAGAGATTGGCATGAGTTATTCCTCATATGATCTCAGAGCTGGTGTTGTTGCCTGAGTTAATAGCAGAGTACTGGGTACTCTGTGTCCTTTCTGGTTGACAGCGTATACTTGGTCTTGCCCTCGTTGATCGTTAAACCCGTCCTCGCTGCTTTCATCTCAATACTCACGAAAGCGCCAGTGACATCACGCTGATTTCCTCCGATTACCTCAATATCATCGGCACATGCGAGTAATTGGACGCCTCTTGTGTAGGCGCATGAGTTTTGCACTATTCTTTCAAGAGTGATGTTAAAGAAATCGCTTGATAGCGCATTGCCTTGTCAAAATTCTTTTTTGATATCAAAAGTCTCGGTGAGTTCTTTTCCGACCTTGATCGAGGCGCGTTCTCCATCGTTATACTGCCCAAACGGACGAGTTTGGCGGGGATAGTACAACTATGCATTGCTCTGTATAGTTCAACGCTATAGATACTGCCATTCGCGGCCTTAAGGTTGAAGAATAGTTTGTGTGTATCGATTTGGAGCTCACGGGTCTTTTTTAAGATCTGACGTAGTGTGCATATTTGATAGATGGCGGACAATTGTTGACGAACGGCTTCAAGCGTTCCCTCAATACGGCAGAAAAGATCTTGTAGGCGATGTTATGCAGACTGATGTTTCTATAGTCGCCGAGGGCATACTTTCCTCGTTACAGATGAGTTGGAGTATGCTCCTTACCAAGTCGTCGCCTACCGCTTTGAAGAGCTCGGTAGTCAGACCGCCGCTCCAGCAGATTTGTTAGGCTTGAGCTTAGATATGGCTATCTTCACTTCATCCATTTCATGCTTACATGCATCTGCTTGCCGGCACTCGTTGTCAAACCAGGGGTGATGTGGCATCACATCAGAGGCGGCATCTCTGATAGCTTTTTGGCAATGCTGCCACTGGTCTTCGATACTTGTTGTTGACGACATATGACCTCTTAAGAGATTAACGGAGAGTCGATCGGAAAAGGATTTGATGATCTCTTGCGATTGTAGCCATCTGAAGTTAAACTTCCTCACAGTATTAATGGATTGTTCCGAGGCGCTCATTAACATGCCGGAAACTCAAGACATCTAGCAACGCTGCATCCACATAGGCGCTGCTTTTGCCGTCGATAACATCGCGTAGTTTTACATCCTCTTTTTGTCCGACCCATCCCATCGCATTTCTTGTATAGCAGTAACATCTGCCTTGCACCAGTCCATGGTTGTTCGACCGTTCCATGGTTTCGTTGTTTAGTAACGGGAAGTTACCCCGGCGCGGTGGCACAACCCCCAATCTGATGGCCAGTCCCATTATATAGCAGATACCCCTTGGACGAGGGGTCGGCTAGACCGAAGCCAGTAACCCACTCGGGGATGTGAGAGCTACCGTTGGTACATTAAGAGCTCATCTCTTTCCCAAGACCCTGACTTAGTCCCGGAGATCCTTATCGGCCTGAGCTGCAAATATGTCGGAGCAGCCCGAATGAGGTCTTATTTCCTTTTTTCCTGGATTTTACTTTACCGTTGATTCTATCTGGGGAATTCATCTGCTGTCCCGTTTATAGAGCTGCTAATTTTGTCTGCTGCACTCGCACTTATAAGTTTGGCAAGGATGGGCGTCGGCCAGTACCCGATGGCTACCACTTGATTGTAAAGTAAGCACAATTGGTGTGAAGAAACAGTTACAACGCTGGGCATCGCCAAGTTAACGCCTCTCAGTGCCAACAAAATTAAATTTCTGAAGGAATTGAAGCCAGGCGATTATCGTTCGCATCATAACTTTTCCGAGCAGTTGGAAGTCGGTCCACTTTTTCACCGTCAAATTTTGTTCAGTGATGGGGCTCACTTCTGTCGCAGTGGCTTTGTCAAATCTAGAGCAAGGATAATCTGAAGCTCATTGCAAGTAACCTACACGATGGCGCGTAGGCGTAATTGAGACACTATGACCCACAAGGGGAAACAGGACATAAGTAAAGTGAGTAAGTATCTCCGAAAACGGGTATAGCAATTCTATTCGCCTTAAAAACTGCATTGCAGAGCACGTCGAGAGCTGTTCGTGAGCTCTATGAGCAGAATAGAAAGGAACGATACCAGCTCCTATAGAAGAAACGAAGATCACGAGAATCGTGAAAATGGAATGGGGTTTGGAAATTTTACCAAAAGTTCAAGGCGACATGTCATGCTTCTAAGACCTAAACGGAAGTCTAAGGAGTCACAGACCAAACTTAGAAGTTAGGCTCATAGAACCACTTCTGCAGATTATTTAAGCCCGGAGACTACCCAAATTCCGCTGATATATTGAGCCCAGCCTACGAAGATGATGTCAGGATAGGAAGATCAAACTTGAGCCCAATAAGGCTGGCGGACCGGACGCCTCGGCTAGCAAACTATTTACGTTCGCTGATAGCTTAGTAGAAGATATATGCAGACTCATTTCCAAGATTTAGTCAGAGGAAAGCATGCTTGATGATGAAACCTCAACACCCTTTGCCAGATGTAGAAGAAAGGAGACTCTGTAGACTGAACCACTTATAGAGACATTAGTGTCCTAAACCTCACAATATCTTGTCTGTCGTACTGGAAGAACACTTGAATCTACAATACTTGCCAAGGATTTGATTGGTCCCTTTCATGTCATTTTTAGGCCTATGAAGTCCACAATTGGCCAAATATTCCCAACACGGCACATCCCAAAAATACTCAAGACGTCCAGATCGATACTTACTACTGCATTCATGGCCGCATATGACAGCTTAACAAAACAGTGTCCAGCTTTGTTATTTCTGTCAAATTCGTCAGATTGTGAATGACAACGAAGGATGTTCGCTGCTCCGTAAAATTTGGAAGTATGTAAGATCACACCCCATATAAGACATTCATCATGTCAGCCCAGTCACCTAAGATGGATAGCATATGTGAAACGAATGGATACCCGGCATGAGGGTTCTTTGTTTCGGCCAACTTTTCAGTAGACAGTGAGACAACGCAGTAGAAGAGTCCTAGCCTTTAGACAAAGGAGTTCTTAATCAATATGGGGTGCAAGCAGTTGGTTTATTAATTGATGCTCAGGTGTAGCACTAAAAAAAGTAAGAGCTCAGATAAATTTGTTTTAAACGCTGAACTGCCGCAAGGTTCCAGGTATTCCCCGGTACTGTTCACTTTTCAATTATACAGCACCATCAATTTGACTTTTGGGTCACTCAAAATTGATTGCTTTGTGAGTTTTTTTTTTGCTTTGCCGACCACATTTCGAATTTAATAACGACAGCCTTCCGATGTTTTCTTTTCACACTTCAAAACATTCACCAATTATTTGAATAAGGGAAGTGGAAATAAATTTCCACACCACCAATATTGTTTTAGAAAATATGCGGATTTTGCAATTAGCAAAGGTAAACTCTCTGCTCGGAATGGTTGACTAGGTTCGGTTCAAATGTTAATTGGATTTCATACGAGTTTGTATGTAAACCAAATTATAATGGTTGCGTTTGCTGGGCTACGCAGAGAGTGTGGTGCACAATTACTGCCATCCTGACGTTCGTCTATACATTCGTCACAGAGAAGAAATTCTCTCTTGGCAACGACTTGAAGCTTACCACGACTGTATTTGGTTTTTAATTGTGCATCTCAATTGGGCACTAATGACGACTCTTAGGGGAGAGTAATTTTGAGAAATCCTGATGTCAAGGTTGATGATGGTTATTATATGCTACGTTGACGAGCTCAGGATTGTATGAGTAAATGTTAAGGGGCAACAAGAAATTATTAGAATAGCGTAGGAGTAAAGTAATTCTGGGTATGAAGGATTCTTCAAATTGATATGCTGGATGAGTGGTCAAATTTATATTTAGAATGGAAAGACACAAGAGCCGATGATGTAACCATTTTTACCCTGCTTCTTGTTACATAGACCAAGTGAATTTAGTGCATCGAGTGGTCAAAGACGACAGATTCAAAAGCTCAGTGTAATGGAAGTAATACAAGCCGACGAATTGGCAGTCCTCTGACCAACATCCCTGTAAGGTTTATATACATATGCAGCTCCTGGTGGCATACTCCGTTCCCATCCTCTCGAAACAATTTGTGGCGTTTTTGGTGGAGTTTGGTAGAGTCTATGCTCAGCGCCATACAATTTTAGTAAGCCCAAAGAGCCAGGGCAGTTTTTTCTACGGTCATACTCCACCAACGGACGTATTCGGCATGAATGTCATACTAGACCTGGCTTTACAATTGGATGAAGTTATTGTCAATAAAGACTGTTGGTCAAGGCTCTCACGTTTTCATCCAGGATATCTTGTCAGCGATGCTTAAGAGACTGTCATGTCTCTTTCTTTAGTGTCTGCCTGTACGATTCCTGTTTCGGTGCAATACATGTCTGCTCTCACTTTTAACCAGAGGTTTCGTTATGATAATCGGTTGCAGCCCAGTGCAACTGATGCAGCGTCTATATGTAGTGAAGCCATCATTTTCTTCGCGCCTGACATTTTCCTATATCTCTCTCTGAACTATAGAAATCTTTTTCGGATTTCACCCTGTAATGCATCTTAAGCTGAAGGTTATATTTCTGGATGTCTCGAGGAGCGCAAATCTCTAGACTTCATCCTCGATACCAAACTGAGATGAGAAAATATGTTGCAGCTCTTGTTGTCCACTACTCATGCAAGAGAGCTATAGACTACTCAGTCGTTCATAGACCTCGGTAGAGGACGGATGTGTTTCGGCTTCTTTTCAAGTGAAGTAGTGAAAGAGTAATAAAAAAAAACAATTAGAAACATTTTGGCCAAGTGCTTCGGTGGCTCAGTAGAAGTGGTGTCCGACCGACAAAACAGGGGTCGTGGGTTCGATTCCCGGTAAAGTTATATCGACTTTTTATTTTTTTTAAAAGTAAACACAACAAAAAAAAAAAAAAAAAAAACAATAAAGTTGGTGGTAAAGTGTTGTTTATCACGTGATGGATGGCGAAGAGCGGTCCGCCATAGCGGGACTTGCTGAAGTGTCAGGTGAGGCTTCGAGTGGTTCGAGCCAAACCCCGAAAATAAAGAGAAGGAGGAAGCTTCCAACTTCCAACTTAGTAAAACGGCCCACGCAATCAACGGCAAACAACTTCGCTTCATTGGCAGCAAGCGAATCTGATGATGAAGAGGAAGAAATGGAGGCCATATGTAGCAGCATAAAAATGCTACAGCAAAGAGTGCTGGCCATAAAGGAAAAGCAAATGCTAAGAAGGAAGAGGGAAGAGCAGGAGCAATCCCAACAACAGCAGCTTGCTCAAAAGCAGAAACAACAACAATACCAAACAAATAAAGTAGCACAAGTGCTACAACAACAAAAGATTAAGGAACACCAGCAACAACAAGAGCAGTCACAACACCGGCAACAGCTAAAACAGCAGCAGCCACAAAAACGGCAACTGCAAAAACAGCAGCAGCAGCAGCAGCAACAACAACAACAACGACAACAACAACAACAGCAGCAGCAGCAGCAGCAACAACAACAACAACAACAGCAGCAGCAGCAACAGCAGCAGAAGAAGAAGGAGAAGGTGCCGCCTATCAACACCTATAAATTGGAGGTAAATGCTACCAAGGACCTGTGTAAGTTGGTCATTGGTAATAATTTTAATATTAAGAGATTGGGGAGCGATCGCCATGCCATCCACTGTAATACAGTGGAGGGCTACGCGAAAGTGAAAGAGCTCCTAAAGGAAACGACGACGGAGCACTACTCATTCACACCGAAGTGTGAAAAGCGGCAATCGATGCTGCTGAAGGGGTTGGAACCGTCTTCTGATCCTGAGGAGATCCTGGCACTGCTCAAAGAGAAGGAGTGCGAAGGACTCAAGTTTGTGGGGGTAAAGCCATTTACCACAGCTAGAGCCAGGCGGGAGAAACGGAGTCTGCCGTTCTTCCTGGTGCAGCTCAGTCCCGAAAGCCGTCTGGATAGTCTAAGGAGTATCAATGTCCTAGACTACCATGTGGTTCACTGGGAAAAATTAAAAAGGAGCGAAGGCGTTATACAATGCGTTCGCTGCCAGAGGTTCGGGCACGCCGCGTCGAACTGCCAAATGCAGCCTCGATGCGTGAAGTGCGCAAAGAACCACAGTTCCGAGGAGTGTCCTCTGGGTAGGGACGGAGCATCCGATAGGACGCAGCTCTCTTGCGTGTTATGTGGGAACGTGGGACACACCGCAAACTATCGGGGTTGTCCTAAGTTCGCTGACATTAAGAAATCAAAACTGGCTCGGCAGCAGAAGGTGGAGGTCAAACGTTCACCTGTTAGGTTTCAAACACCAGCCGTCACGTCCCAAATTTCCTACGCCCAAATGGCGGCAGGTAGGGGGGCTACGGTACAGCAAGCGACTGTTGCTTCTCCGGCGCCAGTGCCGAGAACAACGGAAGCTGCACCGAACATGCTGGCCATCTTGCTCGCAATCCAAGGGCAGATGGCTCAGCTGCAAAAGCAGGTGCAAGAACAGGCCAAGCGGGTGGACCAGATCTACGCGCTGCTGCCGGGCCTAACGCAACACATGTCGTAATGGGTACGCACATGGTGGAGCAATCTTTGAAGGTCCTTGCGGTGAATGTTAATTCACTGATTAGGATCGAACGAAGGGCCGCGATGTTTAAATTGCTACAAGACCAAACTCCTGACGTGCTTTTCGCTAGCGAAACCAAGCTAACCGATAAGCACAAACTGGAGTACAATAATTATATTGTTAGAAGAAGAAACCGGCCCCGATCCAAATGTGGAGGCGGGGTCGCGATCTTCATTAAACAAGGTATAAAATTTCACAGAGTGTACAAGGGAGTGTTGCGTAGGTTCCGGGTGTTGGAGGCAGTCGTCATTTACATCCCGCTCCGTAGTGGAAAGCGGCTGTACTTGGCCTCTGTTTATGCACCTGAGGCTTCACAATCCACTTTATTCATTACAGAGCTCGATACGCTTTTTCGACTCCTGAGGCTGGAATCGGGGGAGAATTATTTTATAATCGGCGGGGATTTCAACGCTAAACACAGAGATTGGGGAAATAATTTGCCAAATACTAGAGGGAACCTACTACTCGATTGGTGGGGTCAGCACGATGTCATGTACAGACTCGGTCTTAAAGCGACGGATAACCCGTCGTTTCCCAGAGGCGGGTCTTATTTGGATCTACTGCTGTACGACGAACGTATACGACTGACAGGTACGAATTTACAAACGCTGAACTGTCTGCGCACATTCGTGTATGACAGTGACCATTGCGGTTTTAGCACCGAAATTACAGTTCCCAACGAAATTGCGGAATTGGAGGAGTTTGTCCAAAGATATTCTTACAACTACAGTAAGACTCGATGGACACGTTTCTCCGCAACCTTGAAAAGAGCACTCGCTTCGAACACGCTCCATCCACCGGCCAATAGGAATTTGTCAAACGAGGAGATCGACAATTACCTAAAACAAATGGACGAGACAATTAAACAAACTATGGACGCTACAATACCGCGATATCGACGTACGACTAACGAAGACCTGTTCCGCAATCCTACTATTGACGCACTGCACCGACAGAAAAGTAGACTTCTGACAAGACTCAAAAACTTGTACAGACAATTTACTGACAGACAAGACCCGGAGATTAGGACACTGAAGGCGTCGATTAAAAATATTCAAACGTTAATAAAAGAAAATTACAGAATTTCTGTAAGTTCATATTGGAACAACAGGGTTCGGGCTGTAAACACCAGCAACCCGAATATGTTCCCTCAAATAAACAAACTATTTCGGAGAAAAAATCAAAACGACCTTCAGTGTCTTAAAATAACCCGGACAACAGACAACGAACGGTTACTGACAATAGCAGGTATTGATCCAAATGAGGCCGCTGATGATGACGACTTCTTTGTGATCGAGGATCCACAGGAGAAGGTTGAGACCATAGGAGCGACTTTCCAGGAAATATACAAGGCCAATGATACCATTGGCCCTAATTATGACCTGGACAATCGCGTCTTGGTGCACGACCTCTACATTCGAAATGAAGTAGAGAACTGGCGATCCGAGGGCTCTGGTTTCACCCGGTTCAGCGACGAAAATATGGCAAATAATGTCATTACCAGAGAGGGTGACCTACCCCCGTTCATTTCGAAGGAAGAGCTCCATGAGATCTTCGACACAATCAGGGCTAAGAAATCAGTGGGGACCGATGGTATTCCGAACATCGTGCTTCGACATCTTCCTCTAGAAGCGGTGGACATTTACACAACCCTGTTTAATAATACAATGAATAATGCACATTATCCAGCGCATTGGAAAACGGCGGTGGTGCAACCTATCCCTAAAAAGGGAAAGGATATATCCAATCCGGCGAATCTCCGGTCGATAAGTCTCCTTCCGAATATCAGTAAGGTGTTTGAAAAAGTAATCAATAGAGCTCTGTCTAGGTGGGTTGAGGACAAACATATAGTTCCGGATAATCAATTCGGTTTTAAGGCGGGACATGATATCTCACATGCCGCGTCTAAACTGGTGTCCGATATCCAATGGAATAAAGGCAAAAACCAATGTACTGGTGCATGCCTTGTTGACTTGGAGAAGGCCTTCGACACCGTATGGTTAGATGGTCTTTTCTATAAGCTGACTAGGCTGGGGATCAGTAAACCACTCTTGTACATTCTTTATAATATGCTAACCAACAGACAGTTCATCGTGAAAAATGGCGATGTGACTTCTGTTGGAATATTTCAAATTAAAAATGGTCTGCAGCAAGGCGCGGTCAATTCGCCGATCCTATTCAACATTTATACAAGCGACTTGATAGGTTCACTTCCCCATACTATTGCGTACGCAGACGATTTGATAGCGTACAGAACAGGTCCAAAAATCGAGGTCATTAATACTCTCTTGCAGCGTGATTTCGATAAGATAAGACGATTTTGCGATGACTGGAAGTTGAAAATCAACTTTCGGAAGTCGGAAACCATTCTCTTTAGGACGCCGTTGTCTAGAGCCTCTAGGGATACCAGAAAAAATTGGCGTAAGTTCTCGATCATTGGACAACACGGACAGCCTCTTGCCTGTCGAAATGTAGTCAGATACCTTGGGATCTGGCTAGATCAGTTTCTGTATTTTGACAAAAATGTAGATGCTGCTCTGGCCAGAGCCAAAGGCGCTTTTGCCCTTACAAAGAGACTGTTTTATAGCAGCCAACTCGATGCGAGGGTAAAGGTAATCTGCTACATGGCCCTTATCAGGCCCATGCTGGTATTCGGGTGCCCCGTGTGGTTCAATGTACGAGCAAGCTTAATGGAAAAGATTCGGGTGTTTGAGAGGGCTTGCCTTAGGGCTTGCCTTCGCTTGTACAGAACACCAGAGTCGGAGTACAAAAAATTTTATCGTAATGAGGTCCTTTACAACAGGGCAAACCTAATACGAGTGGACAACTTCGTAATTAAGCTGACTCGAAGGCACATTGCAAGAGCAATGACCTCGACGAATAACCTGATATCTGGGGCTTACTACCCCAATTACCTTTACCACGAGAGTGTGCGCTATGATGGCTTCGTTCCACCGGAAGCATTCCTTTACCTAGATCAGATAGGGTTGATCCAGGATAGATCAGCAGTCCCGTTAATCTTCCATGTCGCTCGGAGAGCTGGGGACGGGCGACTCAACTACGACAGAGACGTCGCACACGGCAGTGTGGATCGTCTCGGGTTCAGTAGGGCGGTGGGGAATCGCGATGGGAGGGATGTCGTTCGGCAGCACCAGCATTTCTGGTGGTTGAATGATGGAGAAGATGTTTCGTCGTCGTTTCCGTCAATTACGGACCAGCCTCACTAATGAGGCAGAGCTGACCAATCTATTTGCTCTGCGAGTGGCGATGGCCGGCTTGCATGGGTTTAGGTTAGCATTTAAGGAATACATATATATATTAGTATATACATAGATATATACTGGTATATGTATGTCATTGTGAATAGTGTCTATGTGTATATATGTGTGTATTGTGTAGATAGGTTAGCTAGACTAAGGTTTATTTTAAGTTAGATATTAAGTTTTTATATAAAATAAAAAATGATGTCCATATGCTAAGTTTTTGTGAACAATTTTTTCTTAGCCTTAAGCATAGAAAATAAGTACCTAAATAAAATGTAAATAAAGTCGAAAGACATAGATGTAAGAATTTAGAGTAGCTTAGAGTGCCTGTGTGGGGCCAGTAAGTTAGTATAAGATTGTTAAGTAATTTTAAGCTAGCATTTAAGCATTTTTTGTTAGGATGTAAGAATTAATAATTTAGGAAATAAAATGCATTTAAAACTAAAACTAAAACTAGAGCTATAGACTAAGGGTGATGTCTACAATACAAAGTTATGCACTGTGTCTCCACCACGGTCGGCAGAGCAATTCTTATTGTCGGCTTGCCAGGATTGGAAAGGCAGTGTGACATAAACCTGTTAACGCAACGAACAGCCTGTATAAACATCGTTAAGAACTTGTCCGACCGACGGCGGCTTACCAGATCTTGTTCTTTCAGAAAGAAACGAATGGAAAAAACGCAAAGTCTTCTTCACAAATTGCTCTAAGATAGCAAACAGCGTTGTGTATGCTACGGATCTTTTCTCTGAACTCCTACAGTCTACCTACAAACAGAACCGTCTTCAAAGTCGAAGTCTCAGGCATTCATCAGGCCACTGGCTAGTTCAGCCTGAATTCAATAGCCACGTCAAATATTGCAATATACTGGCATCAAGCACACCTAATTTCGCAAATCCAAAATCCGAGAGTGGTTAGAGCCTGGCACACATCACTCAACTAAATAACGAAACAGCGCAAGATTACGCCTTGTTGGGTTTCGGGACTCTCTGACGTCCAGGAAAACTGCGTTGCCTATGAAGTAGTCAAACCTGGCTCCTTTGGACAAAGTCAAGCCACCAAAGTTTTACAACAAATCAGATACTTTCAAGCGCTCTCTAAGGTCAGTCATAGATTGATGAACTCATCGAGATAGGTTGAGTTAGGTAAGAGTGGCTGTTGGAGAAACCAACTCATTTAGGCCTGTTGGCCTCTTGTGACGCCACGTGGTTCTGCGTATATCCTATTCTTCGAACCATTTTGAGCTTCTGTTTAAATCACTTAAGTCATTGTATAAGAAAGCTCCCAAGTGGAGTTTCCTTCATTGGGAAAGAACTGGGCATGTACAGAGTAAATTGAAGATTCTCTCCTCCTCCTCCTCGTTCAAGCAGCTCCTGCAGAAATCATTTGCAGAGACTCCAGGCCTTCTTGCATACTTGCCTACAAGACAGTGTCCAGTGATGACACCTATCATAGCGCTGAGATGTTTCCAATTTTGAAACATCAAACCCTTACAGCGATTCAGATCCACTTTTGTCCTGATTTGTTTGGTCGCTAGACATGCTGATCCAACAGCCCACTTAAGGTTTGTTCTTCTATTAGGATCCAGCTTTAGTCTTAGTTTGCACGTAGTGATTGGTATACAGATGCTACCTTAGTCAGTTGGGGTAGGTAGAGTGGTTCCAATTTTGATGAGTTCGTCGGCCTTATGATTCCCTGGAATGTCTTTGTTATCCGCCACTCAATATACTCGTAGGTGAAAGTTGAACTGCTCTGCCAGTGATCGGCAGTCAAGGGCAGAATTTTGTGAACTTGAGTCCAGGAACTTGACAGCGGCTCCACTATCCGGAAAGATGCGGATAGGACTTCTTTAGTCGCCAAAATTTGCACCTGAAACACGCTACAATGATTTGGTGAGCGAAAGGAGAGGCTTAGTTTAAGCTTATCTGAATAAACAACGCCACCAACCCCGCTATCAGTCGTGGATCCACCTTCCTCGCAGAAGGATCTAGAGGGGATGCTTACATGAAAGTCTTTGTCAAACCAATGGCATAATGCAGTCGATGCTCTCTGGAAGGATAGATAGTGTGTTAAGAATATTAGCGTTATCAGCTAAACAGTTTATTTGTTCACTGCGTAGTCGCTTTAAGACGAATAGCTGCGTTGGTAGCCACTTGCATACTGAAAATATGGAGGGGTGTCAATGAAACAGAGTATCCAGTGCCGTGGAGAGAGTAGTACGTAAGGCTCTGCGGTACGCAGCGTGAATTGCGGCGCAGAATTCCCGGTCGTACGACACCAACTGGGCAAATACTGCGACGTCTAGCCGCTCGCCTAGAAGAGTATGGGACAACACGAGATGATGCCAGGTCTGGACGGTCGCCGGGCAGCTGTGGTTGAAGATGTTGCGGAACACCCCGGGGTATCGCCAAACGACGAGCCACGCAATCGGCGGTCTTTACGGAGAATTTTGGTGAAAGACTGTAAGATGTTCCCTTACTAAGTGCAGACAGTGCATCAGTTGTTAGCTGTTGACCATCCTGAATCTCGACCACGATGGAGACAACTTGTCATCGAAAATCATCATAAGCGGCGAGGCCCATTTCCATCTCTGTGGATATGTGGTTAAGAAAATTATAGCTTCTGTGGCACCGAAAGTCTGCGTCTAACCCACGAAGAACCATTACATCCGCTTAAAGTTACTGCATGGTGTGCTGTTTACGCTGGGGGCGTCATCGGGTCTTATTTTTCTGAAAACGGCGCGGGCCAAACGACTACTGTGGACGACGAGCGATACAGAGCCATGCTCAACGACTTTCTCCTTCCTCAATTCGATGAATTGGGACTGGAAAACATGTGGTTCCAACAGGATAGAGCAATGGTGCATACTGCATGAGCCACAACCGAAATTCTGAGGGCTGCATTTCCGGGTCGTTTTGTTTTAGCGACTTGCAGTAGCCGGCAAAATCGCCAGATTTAACCGTTCCATACTTTTTTTTGCGGGGTTTTTTGAAGTCACGAGTCTAAGTCAACAAGTCTCAGATCCTTGAAACCCTCAAAGAGAATATCCGCCAAGAATGCGAGGACCTATCGGCGAAAGTTCTGGCAAGAGTGATGAAACACTCTACAAATCGGGTGCGAATGGTCATGAATTCTGGCGACAGCAAATCACTTGTGATCAGACCGTGAATTTTAGTCGCGGTGCCTCAGAAGTTTCTGCTATTTTGTCACGGGCTCATCGAAATAACTGTGATACATATAGACTTCTATAGTCGATACTCGGACTTAGGCGATCAAGAGACAGGGTTAACTTCATATGTCAACCCCACAAACAAAGTCACGGCAAACAACGATTTCTGCTCGAAAACGCAGAGGGGTCTAGAAGTGATCGATGGCTGTGATCGTCTTTAAAAGCATATCCATCCGTTTCTCCAATGAGGCTATGTATTGGAGTGTCATCCCGGATAACAAACTCCTTTGTACTAAATATGTTGCGTCGAAAGCCTCCAAAACTTGTCTTTCTTCTGACTGTAGAAAGGAGCTTTCTCGTAACGGAGGAAGATTCTTTGGATCTACACTTCTATGAAAAGGCCAAGTTTTCACGAAAATACGTCACTCCTTTTACTAGACTCCAAAGCATGATCTGTCTCGGCCGCATTGGGTCTTGCCCTAGCTCGCCTGGCTCTACTGCAGACGCATTTTTGAATCTTCCTCCCTTTATTCATCTTTCGTTCATAGAAAAGAGATAACTGGTACAACCTGCACTTGAGTTTCGATGATTTTGCGTTTCCGACTGTCTTTTGACTTTGATCTTATGGACACAAGAACTCCTGTTGCCAAAAAAAAATACGAAATTGACTCTCCCTATGCCTAGGAATGTTTTGGCCTGAATCTGAGTCAGGAAAGCAATACAGTCGGGTTTCAACGGATGGCTCCAAAACCAATTTAGGATGCGGTGTTGGTGTCTTTCGAGAGGAATACAACGCATTATTTCGTTCCTCATTAGGAAGACTTGAATCTATCTTCCTAGCGGAGATATAAGCAATCCTGATGGGAACGAAGTATCTACAATATCTATATTGCGAAGAACCGGTGAAGGGAGCGAAGCCAGGCTGTGCTTAAAGCCATCTTACGACTTCCAAGCTATTTCGAGAATGCAAGACTTTAGTGAATTCAGTCGGAAGGTTGAATCCAGTGAGCCTTGTTTAGTTCCCGGATAGAATTGGATCACGGGAAATGAAATTGCTGATAAACTGGCTCAAATGAGACGTTTTCAGGACACAAAACTGCGTTAATACTGCCTGCGTCCTAGTTTAGGCATTCAACGGTTGGAGTTCATATGAACATAACTAGAGATGAGATAACTCTCCGGGTTGCTGACAGTGCAAATGTCTCGACGTCTCTAAGATGGCAGCGACTATCCTCCTGTTCCTCAGTAGGAATGAGTGCAGACTGCTTACTAACGTCGTAACAGGGTACTACACTAGGGTACTAGCACCTTAGTGACACGACAATTGCTATGAAAGTGCTGACGACACTACCTCTGTTAGTGGTCAGCCTACGCTCGGATTAAGCTGCAGGTACTCGGCGGTGCAGTGATGTGTGGGCACTTTATCACTGAAGCTCCTAAGAAAAGGTACATGCTTTCAATCACCAGAAAGACCATACACTCCTTAATTGGACCCCTACCTAGGTATTGAACGTGAACAAAAAGTATAGGCGTTGACTTTAATAACTTTTCAAGGAGCTACTGGATTGGTATTATAATTTATGTATTCCTATTCATCATGGTCACTTCCGTAATATAAACAACCACTGTTTTAAAACAGTAGCCCAAAGCGACCCCTGTCTCTAATTATATGAATTATAAAGCAGATACCAAAAGGAGCATGAATTAAAAGTTCGGAACTTTTCGGATCGATAAGAAGTGTTTGTGTGGAACAATCCATCCTGTGTGTTGGCTTACCAACACATATAAAATTCCCTCTTATCTCAAATATGTATAGAATGACCAGCAACAAATCAGATTTGGATGAGTCTTTACGTCTGATATCTATTACATTAAATCTATCGATCCCTCTGGAGGAACATGGATGGGGATGTGCGTTAGGGTTAGAGTTAACCATCTCTATATTACTGGACGACAAACTAACGCGCGCTTCATAACACAGAATCCTGTTTGTGATGCAAGTAAGCCACATCTGATATCAAATCTCATAAATACAAATATGAAGCACGTAACCGTTAGGTAAAATAAAATGCAGAATATTAAAATCGAATCGTGTTCAACGAGCCCTGAATTCCTAACCACCTTTGTGTCGTAACGCTGGTGCTCCTTATAGTTGTGAATGTAGTCGCGAATAAGCTCAGATGCTAAAACACGTGATTTGACTTGCGGTGTATATTGAAACAATCAACTCCTATTCATGGTATGAGGAGTATCCTGTAAGCAATTTGCACCACAGACAAACAAATTGAATGGCTGGTAGGGAGGAATTCTCGGATTCCAAATGCAAGTGCAGACAGACTGCAAGGAAATGAGAGCCATTATCCAAGGATCTCATGGAGAAGAACCAATTGTTGTTGATATTTCAGAGTGTCATCCGATTGCAATGATGGGATCATAACTTGTTAATTTTGTGATGCCACTGACTTTTCGGTCCAAATGTGACACACGGAGTCATCATATCTGTACCCCTACACCTAATTAAGTTCCATAAGCCAATATGTAGAAAATGTCTCTTCCAGATAACAAGCATCAACTTAGCAGTCTGGTCAGAGAGTGGAAAGAGGTGTAATTAAATAGTTTGTCCTGGATGACAGCGCCAACTGAAATTTGTTGAAGATAAATGTTGGTGATCTGCTTGTAGTAAAATACAGCACCTTGCGTCCTGCAGCCCAAAATACTTTTTCGGCAGTCAGAGACGTGATCATACCGGCGGAGCCATAAATGTATCTGACCATATCATTAATCCCGACGTTCAGTTTATGCTGGGAGAGCCTCAGCCTGGTGGCTTGTAGAGTAAAACTGGAGAATAATCAGAGTCTGCGAAGTCCCCTATAAATCTCACCAGCAGTATAATCGGATGGTCAATTACAGAAAGCTTTACAATTACTTAGGCAGCGTCACGTTCCGGGATAGACCTGAGCATCAGCCAATAAGCCTCTCCAATTAGCGCGGTCTTTGGCTAGCTCCCTCCAGTTGCGCACTCCCAGTTGGTTGAGGTCCCTTTCCACTCTCGCGCGCCATCTAAGCCGAGGCCTTCCTCTACTGTGTTGTCCCTCCGGATTAGAGTCCATGATTCTGCGGCCTAGAGCCTTCGTGTTCATTCGCTCTACATGTCCCAGCCATCTCAAACGCCCAATGATCAGTTTTTTGACCAGGTCGATGCCGCTCTGCAGCTCGTAGATTTCGTCATTGAATCGTCTCCTCCAGAACCCGTCAACGCAAACGGGACAAAATATCATACGAAAAATTTTTCCCTCAAAACGACCAAGCTCCATGTTTCGGAACCATAGAGCAGCACCCCGATTACAAGGGTTCTATATAGAGTTTCCTTGGTTGTTCCGGAAAGGGCCTTGCTACACAGTTGCTTTCTCAGCCCAAAAAAACAGCGATTGGCAAGGGCCATTCTTCGTCTGATTTCTGAAGAGATGTGGTTTTCAGATGTGAGAGTAGAGCCGAGGCAGACAAAGCCCCTTAATACCTCAAAGTTATAAGGTCTTTCATTAAGCGCTTCCTATCTTTAAATTTAAATAAAACAAAGTGTGTGTGAGATATCATCGACATTTTTTGTTCGTTTGGAAGACCTATCGATGCCATTATGTATGGAATAAAACATCGTTCAAATATCCGCCGTGGCTTCTCTGGGTGGCGCGCATCCGAAATGTCCAATTTTCCATGACTCTGTCGCATAAATCAAGCCGAATTTGACTGATGGCATGGGTTATGTTGGCTTTGGGACGCTGTGGTTTCTGGCTTATTCGCATAGACCTGCGACTTCAGAAAACCCAACAAGAAAAAGTCTAAAGGGGTCAAATCGCACGATCTCGGTGGCCAGTTCACATCACCTCCACGTGAGATGACAATACACTCGAATCGCTCGTGCATAATTCCAATGAGACGTGAGCTGTGTGGTACGTAGCGCCGTCCTGTTGAAACGACATGTCGTTGATATCCATATCATCCAACTCAGGTCAAAAGAAGTTGGTAATCATCGACCTATAGCACTCGTGGTTGACGGTGATGGCCTGGCCAACGAAATATGGACCGATGACGCGGCCAGCCCAAACTCCACACCAAACAGTGACTTTTTCGGGATGCATTGGATGCTCTTCCATCCCGTGTAAATTGGTATTGTCCCAAATTCGACAACTTGCTTTGTTGACGTACACATTCATCCAGAAATGGGCCTCATCGCTGAAGAAGATTTTCCCATGAAAATTAGAGTCAGTTTCCAACTGCTCCAGAGCCCATTCAGCGAACACACGTCGTTGTCTATGGTCGTGCAACTTCAGGTCCTGAGTCAGTTTAATTTTGTACGGGTACAGGCCCAAGTCACGATGCACAATTCGCCAAGTTGTGGTCTGCGAAAGGTCGATTTCTTGTGAGCGACGCTAAATCGACTGCCTCGGATTCTCCACCACACTTTCACGGACAGCCGCGATGTTTTCGGCAGATTTTGCATTTCGTTGACGTACGGGTGTTGGTTTATCGTTTACCGAAACAGTGGACTCAAATTTATCCACCACACTGTGAATAGTCCTCTCGGTAGGACGATCATGGCGACTGTAAAATAGGCGAAGTGAGCAACGTTTCGCTCGCCCGAACAGTACACCTATTTTGATAAAACAATTTTATCATTTGCACGTGTTGTTGAACGCTATGTCCGTCCTTGGTGATTTGGGTGAACAGATTGAATAAATGACAGCCAATTTGTCAGACGTAGCTTCTACAATATGGCCGCCATCAACTGTCAAATTTCGGAAGTCCCTATTGGAAGACCCTGTAGCTGTCGATTGTGACATTCTGGCCGATTCGCCGATGTTGGGTGTCCCTTCTTGTTAACAGCATATACTTTGTTTTGCCTCGTTTTCCACTGGACCCATTTCTACCCATGTTCTACCAATAATATCAATAGCATCGGCGTATGCAAGCAATTGAACAGACTTTTGAAAGATCATACCTCTTGTGTTGGCTTGTGAGTTTTGCACAATTCTTTCAAAAGAACGATGTTGAAGAAGTCACATGACAGCGCGTCGCTTTGCCTAAATCCTTTTTGACATCAAAAGTCTGTTGCAGCAGCGAGTTTTCTGGATCGTCGTTCTGCACAAGCGGATTCCAAAACTAGACATGGCTCTGTATAGCTCGTCTCTGTATATGCTGTCATATGCGGCTTTAAAATCGATAAAAAGGCGGCGAGCATCGATCTGAACTTCTTGGGTATTATACAGGGTCTGCCGTAGTGTGAATATTTGGTTAATTCTAGACTTACCGGGCCTAAAACCGCACTGATAGGGTCCAATCAGATCGTTGACAAATGGTTTCAGGTGCTCGCACAATACGGCAGACAAAATCTTATATGCGATGTTGAGGAGACTGATACCTCTACAGTTGGCGCAGTTTAGAGGGTCTCGTTTCTTGTGAACCGGGCAAACGATACTGAGGTTCCATTCATCAGGCATACATTGATCCGACCAAATTTTGGAAATAAGTTTATGTATGCTCTCTACCACGTCATCTCCTGCTACCATAAAGACTTCACTTTGGATAGTGCTATTCTCCCTTCATTTTGGTCGGGTGGACGGAACTCTTGACATGCGTTGTCAATATTGAATGGTTCGCTCTGCCTGACAGCGGGATTTGTGTCGTCTTCGCCGTTTAGCAATCCTCATCATCGACTGTAACTCTACTACAAGGTTTCCTTGTTCATCTCGACAGGTTTCCGTTCGGCTCTTATTACCCTGACACGTTATTTTTACCTTTTGGAAAAATTTCCAAAGATTATTCCTGGAATAGCACCTCTCTATTTCCTCGATCGCGTGCTTCTCATATTCTTTCTTTTTTTCTCCGGAGAAGTCGATGTTCTTCCCTCTTCTTTTGCTCGTAGAGGGCACGAGCCGCTCTTGTCGTTTGTTGTACAGCGTCGCTTTGTAGGCATGTTGTTTTGGTGCATGTGCTTGCCGGCACTCTGCACCAAACCAGGGGTTTCGTGGAGCACGTCAATTGTGTCATTTCTGATGGCTTCTCGGCATCTAAGCCACTAGTCTGGGAGGGATACGCGCTCGGCAAAGATTTTGGCGGCTTGTTGCGATTGCAACCGTTCAACGTTAAATCTCGTCATAGTATTTCCCCGTTGTTGTGGCATCTGATATATCCGTAGACGTACCTTGGCTGCAAGTAGATAGTGATCCGAGTCTATGTTGGCCGCTTGGAATGTTCGGACAACGAAAATACTTGAGGAGTGCCTTATATCGATCGCAATATAATCAATCTGGTTGACGGTTTGCTGATCTGGTGTCAATCATGTTCCCTTGTCAATATTGAGGTGAGGAAACCATGTGTTTGCTATATGTAGTAGTGTTACGCCCCGCGGCGAAATCGATTAGCTTAAGTCCGTTTCCAGACATGGTGTGGGCTATTTCTTCCATGGTCATGTAGGCTATGTCTTCCGATTGTGCTACCAAAGATGTCCTCCTTTCCAATTTTGCCATTAAAGTCGCCTTGGACGATTTTAACGTCATGCATCGGACATTGCTTGTAGGTCTTGTCAAGGAGCTCGTATAACGTTTCTTGGGTAGCATCGTCCTTTTCCTCTATTGGGGCGTCAGCGCATATGAGGCTGATGTTAGCGAATTTACCTTTGATACGGATCGTTATAAGGCGTTCACTCACGTGTCAAAAGCTCAAGGCCTCTTGCCCAAGTCTGCCTCTTACAACAAATCCGCAACTAAATAGACGGTGCTTACGTTCCCTATAGCAATCACCGTAGTAACCATCACAGTTTTTCAGCTTTCTTTTCCCCGGCCCATCCCACCGCACTTCCTGGATGGCGGCGATATCTGCTTTATAGTAGTCTAGGCCCTCCTGACGAATTAGAAGAATTTTCAAATCCCGAAACAAAGTAAAAACTATGATGAAGGCGATGTTCAAATCTAACCTTTCTCAAAACATATTTTTGCAGCGAAGGAAGGGCCTGTATTTTGTTGAAATAAGTTCCACCCTAGCAGCTAATACCATATTGTAGTTTAGAATGAAATATTCCATAGTAATTTGAAGTTAGTAGCTTTGTAGAAAATACTCTCGGCAAGTAAAAGAAACAACTTAACGTATTGCGAAAATATTTTCGTAAGATCATGGTAAGACTAGAAAATCAATGGAATCAATGATTAGCCCCAAGTACTTGAATTCATCGACTTTCTTAATCTTGAAACAATTGCCATTGTAGTTAAGCTCCCTACAGAAGGCATTAAGAGCAAAGTTTACGACTTTTTATTTTGGACCATCTGATGGATGTAAGGAAATGTCTGCATCAAAAGAATTTTGTCCGGAAAAGCAGAAAAGCATGATTTTTGTTTTAAGACTTCAGTCCAGTTCTCATTTTATATCTGCAGAGATCTATCCGACTTATACGAGTACATACACGCCAAATCATCTCAAAAGCTCTTATAAGCCCTTTATAAATAGTGAATTGACGCAAATCAAAAAAAAAGTATTGGTCCTACTACCGAACCATGTGGCACATCCATTTTAATATAATTTTCCCCACTTCTATGGTAGTTTCTTCCATTTTTACCCCTTGTGATCTATTTTCTAGATAGATTTGAACAAATCGAGCATAAAGCCCTTAAAACCTATCATACTTATCTTTCTTAGTAAAATATTATAGTCAACCATATCGAAGGCTTTCCTTATATCGGCAGCCAAAGTTGAGGTGTTTTTTTTTCTGTCTAAATTTGACTCTATCAGAAGTGGGGTTAGTCAGGCCTGTGTTCTGTCACCAATACTGATCCTGTTGGCGATAAGTGATGTACTGCATGCAGCTTTGTCGACAGGAAATGGAGGAATTCAGTGAACTATGCAATGACACCTCACACATCTGGACTACTCGGACGACGTATGCTTACTCTCTCATAGGATCATGGATCTCCATCAAATGACATCAAGGGTGGAGAGAGAAGCTGAAATCGTTGGGCTAAAGGTCAATATGGCGAAAAGAAAGAGGATCAGCCCTGGAACTTCCTCATCTAACCAGCAGGATATCTTATAAAAACAAAATAAAATGCGACAGAAGAACTGCTTGTTGAGTGTGAACTCAGTCGTGGTTTGCATAAGGGAGGTGTTTTTTTTAGTGAGTATGACTCGCACAATACTATATGCTCCGGGCCTATAGTGTCTATGAAGATTTCTCACCCTCCCACGAAAAAAAAAAAAAAACAAAAACTCAAAAAAGTCATCAAGGTTTGACTAGGGCCTGTTATGTTTTGTATTAAAAAAGATATCCCTGGTCCTCTTGAATGAAAGATTCTTCGAGTGACTTTTGGTATCCTCTGCGTTGGCGAGGAGGAGAAGAGGAGATATACCGACGAACTTGTCGAGATGCACCGTGACATCAAGCTGGTCAAAAAAGCGTGCATCAGTCCCCGAAGTTGGTAAGAAATCCTAGCAAAGGTGGTCAGAGAGGTTTATGGATTGGGACACAGATAAGTCCAGAACTGTGGCATTATCGAAGTATGTAAGTGAGCACAATTAGTCTGTACCTTATGCGAAAGTTTTAGTAATTTAATTTTCCAAGACATCCTTCAATCAAAGGAGTCCTCTATTTATTCGTTTCCTAAGTACTAAGAACGAAGACAAGGTCCATCAGCTTGTATTCTAATTAAGTCCACCTGGGCACTGGCGTTTCTGTGTCAAATTAAGTCAAAACTTAACCCCATGTCATCTCCACTTCTTCTAGAAAGGTCTCTTTGCTCCTTTTAACACCTCGATGCGTTCATTAGCTGCATTATAATTCCGCCCCCTAGGCACAACTGAGATCAACGTTGCCTTTGCGACATTTTAATCGGTTTTAAAATTGCAAACTTTCCAAAGTTTGTCAAGGAAATTCACTTTCCAACAGAGCAACGGCACATAACTGCCTTTATATTGTACATGACGACCCTGACCGACCTAGTTCATAGTTAGCTTCCATTATAGAAGCTATTGCGTCATTTACATAAATATTTAATCAAGTCCCTGTAGTCCATTAGATGTGGTTCAACCCTTTCACTTATTTTCCTCTGCTCCCGACCCTTTTTCCTGGCTCGCATAGTACGAGTATCTATAATCAATTGAATTACTAACTTAAGATATACCATAATTAAAAATAAAAGAAAACTGAATTGCCGGCGTATCCTTGGAGCCCAGGGGTGGATCATAGTTGATAGAGGCAATAGAGTCAAACAGTATCCCTTGCAAATGCTGTCGGGTTCTCTAGTTAACAAGTTCTGTTCCCACCCAAAGTATCTTTGAGTACTTCAAACGGCTGTTCATATTAAAAATTACGCTTTGTTAAATATTTAATCGTTTTTTTTTTTTTTGTTCCTGGCTGACCTTTATTTATGACGAAGGGATTGAGTCGAAATCAATTATTTTTGAAATTACCGTCATTTGCTTAGTTTTAAAAACGAAGACTTGTTAGTGACCTTTCGATGCGGTTGTGGTTATGATATTTATGAAGTCTTGATCGGTAAATTGCCCTAGGTGAGCAGGGACTATTCCTGATTCTTGAAGTAAACTGTAATGTGTTCCAGAAGGAGTTTCAAAATTTTGATGTACAATTACTGCCAACAATTGCGAACATCCAATTGTCTAAGGACTTGTTTGGGAAAACTTTTTAATGTAGCCCACACGGTGTCGTATGTTATGCTCGTATCCGCTTCGGGCTTCTTAAAGCAAGAGGATTCTTCATCGTAATTTTCGCGACTTGCACGTCAAAGTGTGTTCAGGAATCTAACACGATACGGGTATGACGCTATAAAATGAATTTCCTGACCGGTATGAGGGGTTGCAAAGCACCCTCCGTAGGTATGTATGAGTACGTGTAAAAGATTCTTATAAATTGACTGAAGATTTACGTTACTCTGACATTTTATTGCTGAGATACGGCGTTATTGCTATTTGCAATTTGAAAAATTACTCCATGAAGAGATGTATCCTCTATCGTCCTTGGTTTTCCGCAACTGGTGCCGTTTTGCTAAGGTGAGCACAGAAGGCATTTAATGTTTCATGCAATCATATCATTCTATGTCATGCAAGAAGTCCCAAATGGAAGACAATTAATTGGATAAGGGAGGTGTTGTTACCAAATTTGGAAGAATATGTTTTTCCTTGTGTAACTGTTACTCCTTCCTCAAATCTAACTTATTTGTTTAGATGATGCTATACTCAGGGATGGATTGGGCCTCAACTGATAAGTATATCCAATTTGGTCTTTGGCCAAATGCTCCCAGTTGTGCACTCCAAGTTGGTTGACGAACTTTTCCACTGGCGTGCGAGTATGAAGACGAAATCGTCCTTACATACTTATTTATGGTGGCGCTACACTAGGTGGTGAACCTAGGCCTCAATTACCAAGCGTCACCACACAACTGGATCGTTAGCTAGCTCTCTGCAGTTTCGCACGCTAAGTTGACTGAGGCAGCCTTGCATTTGCGTGGGCCACATGAGTCGTATGCTTCCTCTAGTGCGCTGTCCCTTAGAGGCGGATTCAAAAACTTTTCGGACCGGAGCATTGGTGTCCATCCAATTAATACATTATCCAGCCATCTCCGTCGTTGGAATCTCACTCTTCTAGCTAAGTCCGTACTGTTCGTCGTTATATCTCCTCTTTCACTCAACGCCTATGCCGACGGAATCAAAAATCATCCGCAAGAATGATGTTAAAGAAACCGCATAACAGCGCATCGCTCTGTCTAAACCCTTTTTTAACATAAAAGTCTCGGTGAGCACTTTACCGAGCTTGATGGAGCAGCGTGCGTTCTCCATCGTCATCCTGGGCAAGCAGACGAGTTTGGCAAGGATCCCAAAACTAGACATTGCTCTCTATAGTTCGTATTTATAGATACTGCGGCCTTAAAATCGATGAGTAGGTGGCGTGCATGGGTATTTTCCATGATCCGTCGTAGTGTGAATATTTGGTGGACTTTCCTGGCCTAGAGCCACACTCATATGGAATAATCAGGTTGTTGATGGACGAGTTCAGGCGTTTACACAATACGGCAGATAGGATCTTGTAAGCGATGTTAAGAAGACTGATGATTCTGTAGTTGACGCAGTTCAGAGGGTCTGGTTTCTTGAAGATCGGACAAACAATGCTGAGGTTTCATTCATCGGGCATACTTTCGTCCGAGCAAGTTTTACAGATAAGTTAGTATATGCTCCCTACCCAAGTTATCGGCTGACGCTTTGTAGAGCTTGACAGTCAAGCCGTCCGCTCCAGTAGCTTTGTTGGACATAAGTTTAGATATGTCTATCTTCACTTCATTTAGGTTAGGTGGACGGAATTGTTAGGCTACATCGTCCAGCAGTATTTGGTTCGTCATCGCCGTGGTACAGTCTACAGAAATGCTCTTTCCAAATCCTCAGGATCCACCGCGACTCTACTACGATGTTCCCTAGTTCGTCTTTACAGGTCTCGGCTTGGGGTTTGCGTCGGTGGCATGTTTTTTTATCTATTGGTAAAACTTCCGAACATCAGTTCTGGAGTACTCGTAGCATCTCTCAATTTTCTAGACCGCGCGCTTCTCAGGTTGCCTCTTTTTCCTCTGAGAAACCGGTATTCATCTCTGCTCTTCTGCTGGTAGAGCTGGTGAGCAGCTCTAGTTTTTCTATGCAGCACCGATTGGCAAAGGATTTGGCGATCTTTTGCGATTGTAGCCATCCGACTCATAGTACCAGCTTACCTCTGCAATGTTGTGGATATCCGCATCTGACTTGGCTACAACAAGGTAATGCTGCGAATCGATATGGGCTCCTCCGAAGGTTCGGACATAATGCTGGAGGAGTGATTTACGTCGGCCGCAACGTGGTCAATCTAGGTAACGATTGATTGATCAGGAGCTCTCCAAATTTTCTTATGAATATCGGGATGTGTGGACTGCGTGGTAACTAGGACAAAATCGACAAAGTCGATTAACCTGAATCCGTCATCGGAGGTGGTGTCATGTAGGCTGTACTTTCCGACAGTAATACCAAGTATGCCGAGGACAATTTTAATGTCATAGCTAGGGTACTGCTCGTAAGTCTTATCCAAGAGCTCGTAGAAGCTATCTTTGATGTGGTTATCTTTCTTCTCTCTGGAAGCAGGCACGCATATAAATTTTGGCAAATTTAGCCTTAATACGGATTTGTCGTCGATAACAATCGCCGTTGCAGCTTTTCTTTTTATCCTCTTTTTGTCCGGCCCATCTCATCGCATTTCTTGGATGGCGATAACATCTGCTTTGCATCAGTTTAGCGCCTCTGCTAGTTGTTCCCTATTTAGGGACCTAACATTCCATGTGCAGATCCGAAGTTCGTTGTGCTTGTGTCGTTTGCAGGGGTTGCCGTAACTTCGTTTATTTTTTCCATTGTCGGGCGGTTACGCCGGCGACACAACTCCCATACTGGAAGGCCAGTTCTATTATAGATACCCCTAGGATGGGGGTCGGTTAGGTAGAAGTCAGTAACCCGTTTGGGGATGTGAACGCTGCCGTTGGTGTATTAATGGCTCATCTGCTACAATCTCTTTTCCAAAACCCTGACTTAGTCTCGGAAATCTTTACCGGCCTGAGTTCCAAACATGTCGGAGTAGCCCGGGTAGGGTCTTGTTGGCTTTTATTCCGGAATTTTACTTCATCGTTAATTTCGTCTGGGGAATTCATCTGCTGTGCCGTTTTTAGTGCTGCTGGTGAGCACTCGCGGTTATAAGTTTGGCCAGTCGAGTCCTGATGGACATCAACCAGTACCCGATGGTTACCACTTGGAGGTAAAATAAGCATAATTGATGTGTAGATATCCAATCCATGGCAAATGACTGATGGGAATCATTCTAATCAGGTCGATTGTGTTTATAGAGTTTGTTGAGCTTATAACCGAGAAAGGTAGCCAGTGATTAATGCAGGGTTGATGGCCCCATTTAGTCCTGATCTTTTGGAAGACAGTAAAGCTATTGTAGCTTTCTATGTATATTCTTACTTGAGTATTAGGTTTCCTGTCAAAAATTAGACCCAGATATACCGCTGAATCGGAAAAGACTAAGCTAACCGTCGATTGAGGGAGGGTCTATGATTGAAATTTTATATTTCCTGGAAAAGAGGACAAGATCAGATCCGCCCAACGGGTCAATCTGTTAAAATTTTGCTGTAAAGGTTTAATGGTATTGAGATGCTTTCCTGAGACGGCTATATCAACGTTATTCGCATAGTCAACCGCCTTTTACCACCCGCTTCCAGATATCACAAGTTCGATGATCACTAAATTCCAGAGAAGAGATGAAAGGACACCACCTTGCGGCATACCTCTGCTGACAACCCAGTTTGGAGTTGATTATCCTGCTATTTATCATAAAAGTTATCAACTCCCCAAGAGAGTCACCTTCAGAGTTGACAGTGCGGTTGTGATTGGGGATATGTTAACGCTGTCAAAGGGATCTTCTGTGTCCAGGAACCTGGCCGTTATCTACTCTCTGTAATGTAGGGATGTGGCTAGTTAGTAAATGTAGAGCCTTTTCCACCGACTTTCCTTTACAATCGGCATGTTGAGCCGTAGACAAAAGTCGTGGATCAATTCTAGATCGTACATGGATTTCAATCAGTCATTCTAGAGTTCGAGGTCCTTTGGGACACCATGAGAACATTTTCCGGCTTTGGGAATGAAAACTGTATTACCTTTTCTCCATGAGCGATAGCAGCAACAGCGATAGCAACAGTGATAGCAACAACGATAGCAACAGCGATAGCAACAGCGATAGCAACAGCGATAGCAACAGCGATAGCAACAGCGATAGCAACAGCGATAGCAACAGCGATAGCAACAGCGATAGCAACAGCGATAAAAACAGCGATAGCAACAACGATAGCAACAGCGATAACACCTGCGATAGGAACAGCGATAGCTACAGCGAGAGAGAAAATCTTGGAAAGGACTCAGGAATTTCAGATCGACACTTAACTTCACTGCCAAACCCGTCAGGTTGTGCAAGTTGACTATTGTAAGCTCTCGCTGCTGCGTCAAGGTCTGCAATAAATTAACCAAGACTTTCAATATCAAAAAGGTTTTAGACAAGGCGACCCGCTGTCATCTGATTTTTTTAACTCGAAAGAATCGTGCAAACTCACTGACCAATAAAAGAGGATGGATCTTTTTGAAGTCCACATAATTATTTGCAACGTGTATGACATTGAGGTAGACAATCACAGCGAATGTCAATGAAGCTTTTATAAGTGTTAGAGCGAAAGTGTCCAAAGTGGTTGACGGTAAACAAGGGTGAAACAAAGTAGGTCAGAAGCAGGGGCACACCACATCCGACAAGCTGGGCACAACGTCACCATTGAAAGTTATAACTTTGAGGTAGTTCAGAATTTCGTCTTCCTTAGCTCAGATCCTCAGACGCGGAGTTACGCTTGCTAATCGCTGTTTCTTTGGGCTAAGAAGGCAATTGATTAATAGAGCTCTTTCTCCTAAGACCAAACTGGCTTTCTACAAGACTCTTATAATCCCGGTCTTGGTCCGTGGCGTGGAGCCTTGGCCCTTGTCAAAAGCGGATGAAGTGGCATTAGGCCGTTTGGAAAGAAAAATACTGCTCGTGATTTTCGGTCCCGGAATGGATGAAGAAATTCAACTACAAACTGTACGAGTTATACAGCAACATCGGCTTAGTCAGGCTTTTATGCTACTAACGTACATACGAGTACATGTCCTGAGTAAAGGTTTTGGTTGATTTTGGTTAGGTTGACAAGCAGTTCACATTTTTGTGTGCAGTTGTAGTGCCTATTCAGAGCTATTTTCCATTCAGTATCCAGGTTTGCGAATAATTCCTACCCCAATATGATCTATATCAACGATTTGCCTTTACCTCTCAGAAGTCTAATCAGCCTTTTGGCTATCATGTTTCATTAGAGCGGGGAGAGAACAACACTCGCGTCAATTCCTCGGCTGACATATTCCCAAGCTAGCTGATAAGCAGATTTATTGTCATTCCAAGAGGCACCTCTATCCTTCTTTGAAGGCGCCCTCTATATCGGAAAAGGCATAGTGAATTCCTAACTAAAAATAGTTAAAGGAGAGACTGGTATTCTCCCTCTCCCTTTGTGCCTATCGGAAAACATATTTATTTGCTGTCTATTTTTGAGAAATGTCAAAACGCCACAGCTGTCAATTAACCAAATTAAACCTATTTGACATTTAAAGTTGCAATTGTTCGCTGAGGCGTACTATTATTGTACCGACAAATGCATGCGGCTAAGTATTTGTTGAATATTAATAGCAACCTTTTAATATTTATAAGAAAAACAAGATATTTACATTAGATACTGGAGCTGAGGCTTTGTCAAAACAATTGTGACATTTGGAATTACTCAGAAATGTCATCAATTTCTTACGCAACATAGCATTCATTCTTGTCCCAACATATTCTTACGATTCCATGGAATTCTTGCGAATAAATAAATAAAGTCTTTGATTGAATTTTCTCATCATAATATTGTATCCCATATGTCGTAAATCAATGCACATAGATACTTTTGGCATTTCTTTCAGTTCACACACATACATATGTATGTACGCGTATATAAGCAAAACCAAATAGAGGAAGTAAACTGATTCAGAATTCAAAGGAGAGTGGATTTTTCTGTTTACTCAAACTGATGATTTAAGTATTTCGACAAATCCTTGCCTCCTCGTCCTTTTTCTCCTTTCCGTTACAATTATAAATATCTAATGTCACGTTCTGCCTAAGGCGTCAGTGTTGATTGATACTCACAAATGCCACAAATTCCACAAATGCCACAAATGCCACAAATGCTGCACAACCGAACGAGTTTAGTCCGGATACCACTGTCAGACATGACTCTGTATAGCTCGTGTCGGTTGAAGCGAGGCAACCTTCGCTCTTATCAAAGACCTGCTGCAAAGTGAATGTTTGGTCGTATGGTGGCCCAAAGGTCGGCAACCACTATGATACAGAACTATCAGTTTATTTATCACCGGTCTTAGACGTTAACATAATAAGGCAGTGAGGATCTGTCTACTAGAGGGTTTTCCAATAGGGACTTCAGACAGTTGATAGCGGCCATATTGTTGAAGCTACATCTATCAAATTGGCTGCCATTTATTCAGTCTGTTTTGCCAAATCCCCAAAGACGGACATAGTGTTCAACAACACGTGCAAACGATAAAACTGCTTTGTCAAATTGGGTGTTCTGTTCGGAAAACATTCCGCGCGCTTCGCCCATTTTACGGTTGCCATAATTGTCCTACCGAGAGTACAATTCGCAGTATGGTGGATAAATTTGAGTCCAATGGTTCAGTAAATGATAAACCAATACCCGTACGTCGTCGAAACGCAAGATCTGCCGAAATCATCGCCATTATCCGCGAGAATGTGCAGGTGAATCCAAGGCAGTCGATTTGGCGTCGTTCACAAGAACTCGGCTTTTTGCAGATCACAACTTGGCGAATTTTGCGTCGTGACTTGGGCTTGCACCCGTAAAAAATTCAACTGACCCAGGAGTTGGAGGTAAACGACCATAGACAACGACGTGTGTTCGCTGAATGGGCTCTGGAGCAGTTGGAAACCGACCCTAATTTTCATTGAAAAATCATCTTCAGCGATGAGGCGCATTTCTGGATTAATGGGACGTCAACAAACAAAATAGTCGAGTTTGGGACGATGCTAATCCACATGAGATCCAAAAGCGCCCAATGCATCCCGAAAAAGTCCCTGTTTGGTATGGATTTTGGGCTGGGGGGGTCATCGGTCCATATTTATTTGAGAACGGCGTTGGCCAGGTTATCACCGTCAACGGTGAGCGCTATACGTTGATGATTACCAACTTCTTTTAGCCTAAATTGGATAAAATGGACACCAACGACATGTGGTTTTAACAGGATGGCGCTACGTGTCACACAGCTGACACCACATTGGAAATTCTGCACAAGCGATTCGAGCGCATGGTCATCTCACGTGAACTGGCCGCCGAGATAGTGTGATTTGACCGCATTAGACTTTTTCTTGTTAGGTTTTCTGAAGCCGCTGGTCTACGCGAATAAGCCACAAACTACAGCGGCCCTCAAAGCCAACATAATCCATACCGACGGTCAAATTCAGCCTGATTTATGCCCCAGAGTCATGGAAAAATGGACATTTCGGATGCGCGCCACCCAGAGAAGCCGCGGCGGACATTAGGACGACATCATAATGGCATCGATAGGCCTTTCAAACGAATAAACAATTTCGATGATATATCGCACACACTTTGTTTTATTTAAATTTAAAGATGGGAAGCGCTTAATGAAAGACCCTGTATAAGAAGGTTTCCTTTTTTCAGGACCAACATTGAGATTCCATTCATGGGGCTTGCGTTCCTTTGACAATTTTTTACAGATGAGGTGGTGCCATGCTCTTCATAGATCATTTGCTTCAGTTTTGAAAAGCCCTTTGGCTAGGCCGTCAGGTACCGCAATTCCATTCACTTCGGCCAGGTGAATGGAAGTTTTCCCGGTCGTCGTCCGGGCTGAATCGTGTGTGCTGCCAGACAGCAATACTTTCGTTGTCTTCGGCGTTGAACAGTCTGCACAAGTGGTGGTTCTACAAATTTTGATGTTCTTGTGGTCATCTTTGCAGTCTTCAGTTCTGGTGTAGTTGTCCTGACACGTTCTTTTCACTATTTGGGAAAATTTCTCAGTCCTGCAGTAGCGTCTTTCAATCTCTTCAACTGATATTGGAGTTTTGTTGCGGTATTGGCGCATACGAAGCTGTACACTGTTACAATTGCCGTTGTAGATGTCGCAGTTTATGATATTCTATTGTCGGGTCTGTCCCATTTACTAGATGTCGGTTACATTATCCTAATAAGCATTAGTACATATATCCACTAGGTGTTCGGTAGCAGCACGGCTGTTAAGAGTTCTCACAATTCTGGTATCATTTGGATGGGTTCTCAAGCATTCAGTCATTCTTATCCGAGGCGTCATGTTGTCTGTTGGTCAATACCGGCATTTATTGCTAATAGCGATACGCTCTTCTGGTGTTTAACGAAAGCTCTGTTATTATGACTTCTGAGATACTTATTGAAGGGGATAAGGTCGACAAGATGTGTATTTACCCTTTGCCGTGACTTTTCGTTTGCGGTTAGAGAAAATGAGGCGATAGGGCACTCTGCTGGAATGTTAAAAATACGGCATCTGGTTTGTCACCCAGTTAAAATCCAAGAGTAGTTCTGGGTGTTCAAAGGAATCGGCTTAGTCAAGCGTCCTACACGCTCATCGTTAGCTCACTAGACTAGACTTATCCAGTAGGTAGCTCGAGGTGGTGATAATGGGGTATTGCTCAATATTTACATAATCCAGGAAAGACAACCGCTTTATCGGTATGAATGCCCTTCACGACAGCTTCTCTATATTGTAACACATATTTTGAAAACATTCATCTGTACTTCTCGAGATAACGAGCTAGTCCGCATCAAGATTTTGGTCGTCAATATAATTTTCAAAGTTTTGACACAACTTCTAGCATTTGATACAGAAATAATTGACAATTGGCAGCTGTAAATTGGAGGTAGTGACCTTACTAGCTGATACAATCAATAGTGAGGCGCAGTTGCCATAAAGTTTTTTCTTTTGAGACGCGAGTATATGCTGAACCTGGGGCTTAAACAACAACCATCTCCAGCAGTGCGATCTTTAGCTAACTTTCACTCGCATGTGCCACCTGAGTCGCAGTCTTTCTTCTATTGTCCTGTCCCTGGGGGGCGGGTTTGAAGACTTTTTGGACTGGAGCATTTGTGTTCAACTGCTCTACATGACTCAGTTGATTCAGTCATTGGACCTTCAATCTTCTGTCTAATTCGATGTCGTTATACAGACCATATAGTTCGTCATTGTATCTCCTCCTCCACTCACCATATATGCAGACGGCCCGAAAATCAAACGAAGGATTTTAGTCTCAAAGCAGACTTGGTACCGAGTCGACCACCGACGAGTGCACACGTTGACCACACGTAAATTCGTCTCTTCTGGTCTTCTCGTACGCGCCGCAACAAATAATAAATAAAAATATTACACACTGTGGGTATCCCAGCTCTCCCGCCCCTGGTCGGAGTATTGTTGCTTGAACCCGGTCACAGCCGTTACTGTATCTACCCATTGGCACGGGCAGTGACTGAGTGGATGCAAATACTGATGGATAGCGGGCTGTGAGTGAAAATTTTGTTGGTGCACTGTTTCATATTGTTGTAAGGGCATAACACCTACAACAATTTGGTTCGGTAAACCAACATCTAAATTCTCATTTCGCAGCTTTGAATCGTCGGTGTTTGTGTTTGTTTGTGACTATGACTAGCAATTCAGGGTGGACCTGAAAGCAATCAATTTTCGACGTAAGTCCACATCTGCAGGTACAGACCAGCTGTTCCGGCACTTAGTGAAACCCAGGTAGATCCCCACCCACGGCCTTCAGGTTACCCTGATCTGAAGCTACCTGGCTATGAACTGGTGCCATTATTCTTTTGGCACCGCTTACCGAAATCCATTTCAATTTGATCCAGGTTCCAATCCGGAATTCAACTTCATGTGGTTAAAATTCCATCTCCGTAAGCAAATTATCCACTACTACTTTATTTACAGAAGCCCCAAACTGGAAAGCAATTCGACTTCTAATGCCTGCCTCCCCTACAAAGAATTGTATCCCTGTATCCTCATACTGAAATCATTATTACGGGCGATTTCGACATTCTGGACAGACAACAACCGAACGACAGTGTGTTGATATCTTCGCTGCGGAAAACAACTTGATCCAATTTGTCCACGCGAATATCAGACGTGTGAACTTGTTTGTAACTCCTCATCCTGATAAGCAAACTGTTGATGTGGTTTCTCCTCTAGGCTCGTCGGACCATTGTGTCATATCAGCCAATTTCTCGTACACCCACCTCACAGTTAGAGAAAAGATCCCTAAAAGAACCGTATGACAATACGAGAAAGCCAACTGGAACGGTCTTAAGGGCTTCTTTAAGAATTTTAACTGATCATTATGTTTCCTCGATAAGAACGTAGATGCCGCTGCTGATATGATAAGAGACAATATTCTCTTTGAAATGAGATACTTTATCGCTCATTGGATGAAAAGTATCAAACTAAAAGAAAAGGCGAGGTACGATTCGAGCTGTAAAGAGGCGGTCGTCAAAAACATAGAAAATTATGCCTCCTCCTCCATCCCAACGCTCATTTATAATGACATTCTAGTTGTCAGCTCTTTGGACAAGGCCAATCTGCTTGCTGCACACTTTGCGGCCAGCTCAACACTCCCAGATTGTGCTTTGTTCCCGCCTACACTTGAGTGCGCCGAATCTTAAATGGGATGAACACACTTTGGCCCTCGTGTAGTAGCAAGAGTACTTAAAGGTCTCAATATATAAAAATCAGCTGGTCCAGATGGTATATCTGCCCCCTTCTGACGGTGCGATAAAACTCATAGGTGATACTAATATCAGTCAGTCAATTGACGCCCTCGAACACCGTTGTAATGTCTTGTGTCTCACTCTGTTTTATCGCTGTTTCCACGACCAGTGCTCCATAGAAATCGCCAGTTGCGTTCCGCCCCTTCAAACCTTTGACAATAACACACGTCTCGCATCAGTATACTTTTAAGCCCACTTTCGGATGAACTCCAAAATAATGTGATTTTTTCCTAGGCCGTACAACTCGCTTATGGAATGCCCTGCCTAGCTCTCTATTTCTTAGTCATAATAACATTCAGACATTTAAAACCAACGTACATCGGTGCCTATTTTTCTTTCCTCCCTAATTTCCCTTCGCACAAGCTGTGTGCAAACATTCTAAGGGTACCTTGACCCCTTCCGCGCGCGCTACTTTAAAAAAAAAAGCCAAGAGCACCCTCATCCATTTTTGATAAAGTCCATGTCTCCATAGAGCAGGACTGGAATTGTTAAGGCCACTTTTGTTGTCCAAGAAAGGGCTTCGCTAGTCAATTGCCTTCTTAGCACAAAGAAGCTGCGATTTGCAAGACTTATTCTTCATTTGATCTCCGAGCTGATGTCTTTGTCTGGATTGATAGCGGAGCCTAGGTAGGCAAGGTATGTAACTACCTCAAAGTTATATCTGTTCTGTCGAGGCTCACGTTCTGTCCGAGACGTCGGTGTGGGGTGTCCTTTCTGATTGACAACATATACTTGGTCTTCCCGTCCTTGACTGCTAATTCCATCTTCGCCGCTTCAATGCCAATACTCAGGAAAGCGCCACTGACATCATGCTGCTTTCTTTCGATTATGTCAATATCATCGGCGCATGTGAGCAATTGGACGGGCTTTTGAAAGATTGTGCCTCTTGTGTTGGCGCGTGCGATTTGTACTATTCTTTCAAGAGTGATGTTAAAGAAATCGCATGATAGCGCATTGCCTTGTTTAAATCCTTTTTTGACATCAAATGCTCGGTGAGTTTTTTACCGACCTTGATGAGCGTGCATCCTCCATCGTCATCCCACCATCCAACCTATTTGGAGCTGATGGGTTTTTTCCAAGATCTGCCGTAGTGTGAATATTTGGTCGCTGGTGGACTTTCCGGCCCTGAAATCGCACTGATAGGGGCAAAACTGGTTGTTGATGCACAGCTTCATGCGTTCACACTATACGGCAGAAAGGATCTTGTAGTCTCGGTTGAGGACAGTTATACCTTTATAGTTGGAGTTATTTGTGAATCGTCCAAATGATGCTGGGATTCCATTCATCAGGCATACACTTCTTGTTCAGCTGCATGTGCTTGCTGGCATTCTTCATCAAACCAACGATTTCTTGCTGGTGGTCAGCACATCAGTTGCGGATTCTCTGATGACACATTGGCAGCGTTGCCACCGGAGAGATTGCTGGATACACGTTCAGCGAAAATTCTAGCAGTCTGCTGCGATTGCAGGTGTTCCACGTTATGTCTTCTCACAGTAGTTCTTCTGTATTGTGGCGCTTGAGAAATCCGCATTCGTATCTTGGCTGCAACAAGGTGGTGATCCGAGTCAATGTTGGTTGCCCGGATCGTTCGGACACCCAGAATACTGGAGGCATGCCGTACGTCGATCGCAATGTGATCAATTTGATATAGCGCTTCGTGCCCAATTTTGTACATATATTGAGAGTGTGCTCGCTAGAGCTTGAGTGTGCTTGAGTGTGCTCGCTAGAGTGATATTTCGTCCCGCCGTAATGTCAATAAACCTAAGTCCGTTGCTGTCCTACCAAAGATGTCCTCTTTTTCTATCCCAGCGTTAAAATCGCTTTGTGCTTCGGATATTGCTCACGTGTCTTGTTGAGGAGCTCTTAGAAGCAGTCTCTGATGGCGTCGTCCTTCCCTTCCGTACCTGGTTTACTCTAGATAAAAGCGCTTTTAAAATTAAAATGAGAAAAGTTGTTCAGCGCATGAATAAAAAATAGCTGACGTCCTTATTAAATATTTGACAGACTCATTCACCGTCCACAAAATCGATTTCAATAACTGGATGCCAGAAACCATTTAAAACCGAAGTCTGCTTGCCATCCTCATATGTGAAACAAGACACCGAACTTTTTCCATTAGCTCTATGAAAAACAAAGCATTCCTGAGCATCAGACAGGCATTGTACCTATAGTCCAACAACTTATTACTCAAAGGATCTTGGAAACTTCCACAGCCAAAGTCTTAGTTCAAAAATTCATTAAAAAACGCGCGCGTACACATGAAGAGCGAGCCAATAATATGCACATCTACGTGCCCTATCGCCATGAGATTCATTGCATACTGACACTATGACTATGCTATCTACTCGGTAGAGGTATACCAATAGACACCTCTGGTATCCCGAAAACATTGAATAATCCTTTCTTTCAAACTACTCGTACGTACTACATGAGCAGTAACAAACTTTGTCAGTTTTCCGCAAAAGGTCAAGCTCAAGTAAACATCAATGGAATGGTCCACTGGCTGGCCAGGGGAGCTGGTGGCGAAGAGCTTAAAATTACCAATTTCAGCTTGACGTTATGGCATAAACACAGAGAGTGGTGTACCAACAAATTGACGGTTGACAGCACTTCAATGGCAACATGGAGCGTGATGATAATGGGATTTTTGAAAACCACACAATTGTTGGAAGGATTTCGTTCCTAGATTTCATTTTAATCCTTAAATTTAGAAAGGCAGTGGTGAGGACAGTAGTCTGCTGTCTACCGAATGGGTGGTAAGGTATGAGTAGCAAGCTACACCCATTTAATTGGTATAGTAACTGAGATTGCTGCCATTCGTGGCAGTCGAGCAGATTGTTTCTTAAGAGGCTATCTAGGTCGTCTCATAAATCAAATGAAATATTCAGCCTTTCATGGGTATCCGGAGTTTGAGGTATATTCTCGGCGCAGTAAGGGTTAATTGCTTACATTGCCTTCTGTAGAATTGACGAAGAAATGTGGTTGGATCTGAGCAATGTACAGAGAAAGGACGTTGAAAAGAGCTCCAAGAACCTTGTACGATACTCGTAAATATAAATTAGCTAAAAAGCACTTTGCCGACTTTAGCTGAGGGCCACGACCCCATAAATAAAATATCCTAGTTCTACTACTCGTATATTTCAAAATTGGTTTTCCTTCTGGTTGGGAGATTGCAGATTAAAAAAAATCCAATCCAACTATGTACTTGAAGGGCTCTTGGAAGGCTACTCAATGGACACATCTTAAGTGACGCCCTACTCAATTAGTTTTTAAGGGTGCCAACATAGTCACTAAGGACACGTGGCAAAGTACATGTACACATTTGAAAGAAGAGTCATCTTCAGTGGAGGGTCTACTTTTGGACAGGTTAAAGGCAGGTGTCGGGCTTGATAGGGGGTGGGAAAAGCTTACCATTTAACTAATCTGTAGTTGAAGTAGTTTTTTCATTGAATAGATACAAATACAAGTGTACGAAGTATTACGAAGTCAAATAAGGACTAACATGTGTTTGTTTGCATGAAAGTAGATCGGGATGACTTAGTTGAGAATACTGGGGAAGGTCACTACAAAGTCATGGTACAATGTATCACCATATTGAAACAGTCGCCTCACATGGCAAACTTTAGCAAATGTCATTGTTGTTTCACTAACTTTGTGAAAGAATAAAGTCAACAGAGAACTGTGTACGCTAGTGATTGAAGCGTGGAATCGATTAAACAAAAAAATTGTTTTGTCCTTGCGGATCCTGAATTTTCCATTCCTCGGTGTCAGAAGTATTTATGTATATCGAACTAATTCTCTTTATTTTTGTGATACTGAAGCTAACCATGAACCTAGAAAGAAACTTAAATGTCAGAGTTGGTGTTAAGGACGTCAACTTCGGCTGGTCTGTAAAGGGTGTCTTCTACTCAGAGTCATTGTTGCCTAAAGTGTGGCACTTGGAGCCGAAAAATTAGCGGAAAGAATGGGCTATTTGGTGGAACAACTGGCACACATAGTCGTCGCTGCTTTTGAAAGTAGACGGGGGCTACTTATTTGGCGCCGTGGTAATATAAAAGGAACTCGGTATCATTCAGTAAACAAACTGTCAATCACATTCTGATACATCTTCGGTATTCTGGATGTCGGAATGTTTTAAGGAGTTCCAATTGGCATGGATCAGTATCTTCCTGCGGCCTATGTATTAATACGGACATCTCTGACCCCAAAAGGAAAGGGCAGTTCAACACAGAACGGTTACAATTGCTCTCTATACTTGCAGCATCCAACTTACAAAATCATTGGCGATATTGCCTGGAAATCATCCTAGACGCCGGATTTGACGCACTAGGTTTTATTCAGTAACCGCAATGGAATCCCTCTTTTGACGAAAAGAGCAGTTTCCGAATTTTGTGAGACTGAGTTCAGGACTTGATAGCAGCCTGATTATCCGTAAAGATTCAGACATTACGTCTTTCTTTAGCCAGGACGGAACTTCTTTAATCGCCAAAATTTCCACCTAGAACACGCTACAGTGATTTGATAGGCGAAAGGAGAGGCTTAGATTAAGCTCATCTGAGAAAACAGTACCATTAACCCCGATATCAGTCTTGGATCCATCTGTGTAGAAATGGCTTGGCTTGTCGTCCATGAAAGCATCTTCCATCCATGAAAAAGGATCTAAAGAGGATGCTTACATGAAAGTCTTTATCAAACCAATGTTGGGACATAGTGTAGTCGATGTTCTCTGGAAAGGCCAAATAGATTAGTTGTCCACTGCTATAGCAGCCACTTGCCTGCTGAAAATATCGACGAGTGACAAGTGAAACAGAATATCGAGTGCCTCGGAGGAATAGTCCGCAAAGCTCTGCTTATGCACAGACATGCTGTCCTTTTAACTTTTTCAGTCTGCTACAGCTAGCTGCAATGTCTAAGCCCGTCCACCAGACAACCATCTCATAGGTGAGTATCGGTCTTATAACCGAGACGTACAGCCAGTGGATAATGCGAGATTGTGGGTGATTCTTTATAACAATTCCGTCTACCTCTTTGATCAGACCGATGTCATGATATCCTTTTGAAAGCAAGAGGAATTGGTTTCGTTAGAAGCGTACACCAACTCATCTATAGATTACACTCTGAGCTTGCAAAAATGGTGTAAGATGTGACAAGAAATAAATCCAACATCAACGCGCTGGACAGTGCGTCCTAGCTGCTTAAACCTTGGAGTAGTGAAGGAGTTTGTCTTCTGTCTGGGAATACTTTCTACAAAACTTCGTATGAGATCCCAATGCTTTTGTTCAGTGCAGATTTTGGCAAAAGCGGGTTGGTAGTCAAGCAAACTTGGCGGGCCAACATAATCTCGCATTAGATCTTAAATTGCATCCGCAATTCTGAGGCACTCAGATACAGAATTAGTCCATATAGTGCAATAGTTCAGTTTTACACAGAATGATGAGTAATCGCTTCGATGATAAAGTGCCTGTAGTCCCAACACTCAGGATATGACGCCCAGAATAAGTGCTCTGCGGTATTGATGTAACCCCAACAGCAAGCGTCGCAGAAAATGGTGTCACGTTAGCTTTGTGTTTCGTTAAAATTCCAGGTAGACATGTCAGTACGGCTTCTTTTGGTCTACCTTCATCCTCTGGAGTTACACCGAATCGAATTGTGCTTACAAGGAACCCAACTACAATAGTAGAAGAGCTAACCGACGACGAAAGTAGGTAGGACTCGGCTCTTAAGAAGTGCTCCCTGAGCCTTGCCTAAAAAAATTATCGGTGATGTCCGGCGATTCCATTACGACCTAACTCTTTGTGAGTTCAACTTCAGTTTAATTTTAGATGTAGTGAGAGGAAATATCTTTACAGTCGTAGACACCTCATCCTCTCCATTCCTTCACACCGTTCCGTATGTCTTCAGACGGAGGTTGGCTTGGAAAGGAATGAAGTTCAAGGTTGACGTCTTCCATGAAGGCACCACATCCTAGATCGATTTTGATTCGATTCCTGTTTTGGTTCAGATTCTAGATGAAGTCGCGGAAGCTAAAGTTCTATCAGACAGAATTCCATAAGACCATGACCAGGAGGCAGTCGGGACGCGAGTTATACGGAACCATTTCCTTCTCAACGTAAGAGGGCTTGAATGCTACACTACCAAACACCCATGTGACCGAGTAAACCATTTTTTGGCGTCTCTTGAAAACACCATTGGAGTATTTGTTCCACCAAATAGCACTGAATAGGTTTGGTCTTATTACAGGTCCTCGTTTGCTCGATTGCTTAATCTGTCAGAAAGACGACAGCGTCGTAGGAGTTGCCGGTTTATTTAGACCACAGGGGTTTGCTATACAGAATGTAGACAATTGACGTTGAAGAAACTCTTGGCGACGTTGTTTGGGATGAGATGCCCATCAGTCACGTTCCTTCTGAATAAAACAACCTCGGTGGTGAAATGATTGTTTAAAAGCTGATTTCTGGCTCACCAACCATCGATTACATTTAAGACTACTTGTGTTTTAGAAAATGACTGACAGTACAGCTACACCATTTGTGTGTGCTTCATAGAAGTACGACTGTTGAAAAAGTTAGGCGTAGACAGAATAGCATCACGAGGGTAGCTAGTGATCACTTTCGCCATCGAATAGGAGTACACTACTACTACTTCATCAAAATGTATTCAGCAAATTGGAAATACAAATTTATTCATCTAAATATATATTGTCTGCTTCAGAGCAATCCCCATTGACTGCAACACACTTATGCCAGCGCTTGATCCAATCCCCGAAACATTTTTTATATTCGGTTTTCGGTATGTCCATCAGTGCTTCCTGCGATTTTTCCATTACTTCCTCTATCCTGCTAAAACGCGTTCCCCGTGGTGGTTTTTTAACTCGATTGAACAGGAAGAAGTCACAGGGAGGCAAATCAGGTGAATTCGGTGGCTGTTGGATGGTATTTGTTGCATTTTTCGTCATAAAATTACGGACAGCGACGGTGCAGTATCAGGGTGCAAAATCCACGAGTTTTCTGCCCACAACTCTGGTCTCTTTCGGCGAATTGCTTCACCCAAACGTCTCATAACGCCCAAATAATACGTTGTAATCGATGAAAACCGTGAGCATTGCATTTTTTTTGACTGAAAACGACGTGGTTTTTTTGGTCTCGGCTCATTTGGTGAACGCCATTCACTTGTCTGATGTCTGGATTGCGTATCGTACTCATAAACCCACGTCTCGTCTCCAGTAATGATCCTTTTGGTGAATGTGGGATCGGATTCAGTCTCGCAAATCATCTCTTTTGCGACGTCAACACGGTCTCTTTTTTGTATGAAATTGAGGCCTTTTGGCACCAACTTTGCTGCTACACGACGGAAACCCAAAACATTAACCAAAATGTCTTGGACGGATCCATAGGCAATGTTCAAGTCCTCCGCGGTTATTGACCAACATTTCTTTTACTCGTACTTCATCAATGTTTTCGTCGGTTTTCGATGTCGATGGTCTGCCACTGCGTTCATCATCTTCGATTGACTCACGACCACTTTTGAACCGCTCGTGCCACTGGTAAACGACCGTTTTCTTTAGAGAATCGTTGCCGAAACATTTTTCAAACATTTCCAACGTTCGCGCACCATTAAATCCGTTTTTTGCGCAAAATGTAATACTCGTACAAGTTCGTTGTTGCAAATTGAAATCCATTTCTAAAATTGTAAAAAATCGCCAACACACACAGAGATAGATGTACTCTTGGCTACGTAACTTTTGTAAATGTCAACCTATGACGCTATGATTTAGAGAGAATGTCAACAACAGATTTACCAACTTAACAAAAAAAAAACAGAACTCAAATCGGAACAATGGGAGCGCCACACAGTGGTGTGGTGCGGGAACTTTTTGATCAAGATGGTATGACTGTTGAGAAAGTTAGGCGTAGACAGAATAGCATCACGAGGGTAGCTAGTGCTCACTTTTGCTATCAAATAGGAGTATCTACCGCCATCAACATCCCAATACTGGCTCATCTACGTTAGTATGCATATTCAATCTTAGACAGAGGATACACTTGAAAGGAGTTTTGCATACATGGAGCTAGATTCAGGCTGATAGCTTTGAAGCTCTTGGCGACTGGGAGCTCATATTTATAAAATTTCGATTTCGAATTTTCTGTTATTGTTCTCCAAGGATTCTGTATGTAGAGCAGTACCAGGCTAGTTGTCCAGATTCTTTTCAGAATTGGCAACTGCTGGTATATACCCGAAAATACAAACTCATATGTATGCCATCAAAGCCATCAAAGACCGCCTGTTTAATGGCCTTATCCGCCCGGTTAACTGGTTATCTGGAAGTGTGTCAACGAGTATTTCAATCTTTTGGCAAACGTATTTCCAGTAGACCATAAAATGAGTAATCTGACAGAGGACGTCAATATAAAACGTTTGGTCAGAGAACCATTCAAGTTCTAATCAACTTCTCCTACGTTCTGTCTTACTTTTATTTTCCCTCTTTTTCCCCCACTCCAGGAAGCTGAATACTTTCAGTAAATCTGACAATGAAACCTCTAAATCCTTTTCATCCAGTTGGAGGTCAATTAATTACTGTACTCGTATTCCTTTCGTAAATCGTAACATAGGCTGTCTGTAATTCGATAGTGTGAAATCGAAGATTCGAGGGCGGGTCAATAAGTCCGTGGATTAAAACACAGATTTTTTGATAAAAAAATAATTTTATTTTTCATCGTAGTTTCCCTTGAGCTCTATACACTTTGTCCAACGCTTCTCCAATTTTTTTATCCCTTCCAAAAAAAATGATTTGTCGAGGTCCTCAAAATAGGCCTTTGTTTGCGAGATGACTTCATCATTGGAGTCAAATGTTTTTCCACCAAGCCATTTCTTCAGGTTTGGGAACAAGAAATAGTCGCTCGGAGCCAAATCTGGAGAATAGGGTGGATGAGGGAGCAATTCATAGCCCAATTCATGGATTTTTGCCATGGCAACTGCACATGTGTGCACCCTTGCATTGTCTTGGTGGAAAAGAACTTTTTTCTTGGCCAAATGAGGTCGTTTTTTTTTCAAATCGTCATTGAATCGGTCCAATAAGTTGGCATAATATTCCCCATTGATTGTTCTTCCCTTTTGAAGGTAGTTAATGTGGATTATCCCGCGTGCATCCCAAAAAACAGTCGCCATAACTTTATTGGCTGACAAACCCACCTTGGCCTTCTTTGGCGCCGATTCATCCTTAGAAACCCACTGTTTTGACTGTTGTTTGTTCTCTGGTGTGTTGTGATGGATCCATGTTTCGTCCACGGTTACAAAACGGCGCAAAAACTCCTCCATATTGCGATTAAACAACGCCAAATCTTCCTGTGAAGTTGTTACACGATTGCGTTTGTGGTCGACTGTGAGCAAACGCGGCACCCATCTTGCGGAAAGCTTTCTCATGCCCAAGTGATCATTCAAAATTGAAACCACTGAGTCATGCGAGATCCCTACGGCTTCCACAATCTCTCGCACTTTCAATCTTCGGTCGGCCAACACCATATCGTGAATTTTTTCGATTGTTTCGGGTGTAGAGACCTCAACTGGGCGTCCAGGACGTTCGGCATCTTCAGTGCTTGTACGGCCACAACGAAATTCAGTAAACCACTTTTTTACCATTGAAATCGATGGTGCAGAGTCCCCATAGTATTTATCAAGCTTAGCCTTGGTCTCGGTAATGGTTTTTTTTCGCAAGAAATAATGCTTAATAAGCACACGAAATTCACTTTTTTCCATTTTCTCCTCAAATTAGTGAGTAGTCTGATTAAAATAGCTGTCAAACACAAAATAACTGACGCAGCAAGTTTAAATTTTGACAGAAGTCAACTGACAGATGCCTGTTGACAGGAGCAGTGTTGCTGTTTCAGTAAAGAGGTCAGAAATTCAAAAAGTCACGCCCTCGTATGATTGCTTTTACTGTCGCGGAAAGTATTCTAAACAGTGTCATCGCAACATATTTTCTTTATAGCCGATCACTTCGTTTCCTGCCTGTTCAACTCTCATACTTTCTTGTCTATAACTTTGGGACCATTCTATACATAGAGAAGCTTCCTCATTTCAGGTGCGCTTAGACTTGTTGTATTGTAAGTTCACTGCAATACCACCGGGAGGACAATATTCCTTGAGCTAGAGAGACAATTGCCAAAGTCCATCATCTTTATATGTATACTACACGATAACTCCGGCTCTATTCAACCTATTGTAATGAAACGTATAGCAGTTCTTAAGTTAGAAAATGGAATATTGAATAGTGAAAACTCCATTAGAATCAGTTCAGATTTTTTTTTGTGAAATCCGGACAAACAGACAAACGAACAAAAATTAAAAAAAAAGAAAAACATGACAGAGGCCAAGTGCTTTCATGAAAATATATTCAATGTACACACGCGGCTTCATTCCATTTTTTAATCAGAGATACTCCTAAGTTGCATAATGATTTTTAGCTGTGATAACTAAGCTACATATGAGCAGTAGCCGGCTAAAGATTGATTCAAATATAAAAACCTTTAACTTTTGAGTCTGTCAGTAGTTTTAATCGATATTTCTCTTGTTTTTCTTTCAGGTGAGTGTTCAATATTATTAAATTCAATAAATTAAAGGAATTATTGTTTTGAATGAAGGGAAGCCGCTTAAGGTAAGTTTTAAAAGTTGCCACGTTGGCTTTGTAATACATACTATCTTCGCCGTGCACTTCAACTTCTAATAACTTTTATTAAAAAAAAACAAAAATAAAAGGAAAGCTCTAACTGTTATAACTGTGATTCTCTATTTAATTTTGTTATTCGTACCTATTCTGGCTTATATAAAATAACCCCGCTTTCATCGCAGTAGATATTTCAGTTGTCAAAAGTCAGGAAGATTGTGACCCTTGTGCGTCGTCGGTTTAAACCTTGAACCAATCAAAACCTACGCATGTATTTTAAACTACGAGGGGCGTTCAACATATTCTCGATATCGGGGTGAAGCTGTGGTTGTATATATAAATTGACTTATTTATCAAGTAATACTATTATTTTAGTGCATTCATGTAAAATTTCATATAAATGTGATTATTAATTCGCGTTTTATCTCTAGTTAAACAGAATCATAATGGCAACTGAGGCGATGATGGGGGAAAATTGAGCATCGCGCTGTAATTAAATTTCTCACTAAGCAAGGAAAAAGTCAAAAAACTATTCATGAAGAGATGGTGGCTGTTTACCAGGGTTCCGCACCTTCATTATCAACTGTGCAAAAGTGGTCAAGTGAGTTCAAGAGAGGCAGAGAGAGCATTGAAGACGACCCCCGCTCCGGCGCCCCGGCTACTGCTTGTACGGGAGAAAGCATCAAAGAAGTCGAAAAACTTGTTCTTGAGGATGCCCGAATAAAGGTGAAAATGATGGCAGAGATCACCAAGCTTTCAATTGGTACCATTCACACCATTCTCCATGACCATCTTAACCTTTCAAAGGTCAGTGCAAGGTGGGTACCACGAATGCTCACAGCGCCTCAGAAAAAAGTGAGAATCGCATGCTGTAGAGAGCTTTTGGAGATGTGTAGTGAGAATGCGGACGGTGTTATGGATCGAATTGTTACTGGGGACGAAACATGGGTCCACCACTATGACCCTGAAAGCAAACAAGAGTCCATGCAGTGGCATAAAAAAGGAACAGACCCCCCGAAGAAGTTCAAAGTCACTCCGTCTGCCGGGAAGCTCATGGCCACAGTTTTTTGGGACTCAAAGGGAATCTTGCTCATTGAGTACAAAAAAAAAGGTGAAACCATCAACGCCACATCCTACGCTTCCACTTTGCATAATTTGCGGGAGGAAATTAAAAAGAAAAGACGGGGTAAACTTGCAGCGGGTGTGTTGCTTCTTCATGACAACGCTCCTGTTCACACGGCGCGAGTTTCCAAGGCTGCTGCGCGAGATTGTGGTTTCGCAGAAATCCAACACCCACTCTTTAGTCCAGACCTTGCCCCTAGTGATTATTTCCTGTTTCCGGATTTGAAAAAATGTCTTCGTGGAAAAAGATTTTCGGATGACGAAGAACTCAAGTCGGCAATAAATGGTATAAGAGGAAATTTATTTTTTTGAGGGTTTAAAAAAGCTTATCTCAAGATGTAACAAATGCATTGATGTTAGGGGAGATTATATTGAAAAATAAAAACAATTTAAATTGAATTCGCATTTTCCTTCATATCGATACCGAGAATATATTGAACGCCCCTCGTAACTTCTCCAGTGGATCCGACCTCTTTCCTTACCAGATTGCTGCTCGAATGACTCGCAAGCAGCTTTAATCCATTTTGAATGCTACGTTCGGTTTGCCTTCTGTTTGATTGCTTGCCAAAATTCATGTTCAAAACAACGGCTCGCGATTTAGTGACTTATGGTTACAGACTACTAACCAATATTTTGTATACATCGTACAACATTGCTATGCGTATGTTTGAACTGGACAAACTGGACAAACTGGACAAACCTTTAAGTAAAAGCCTTTCTATCACCAAATAGGGTAGACCGGGGACAATTGTAACACTCGCAATATGTCACAAACTGTAACTGCAAATTCTCTCTCACAGGCCCGGTACATGCATCTGCATACCATCATTGATGTCACAGTTTCTCTACGGCTTCTGTGCAGAGTAGACATCACTAGAGAAGAAGGCAATTTTTTATCCTATAAAGCAATTTATTTCATTGGTAGACATTTTCGAATAACTTTTTTTCTGATTTGAAATTCGCTAATTTTATTTTCTATAGTATATTCAGTGCATATCGTTCTATCCTCTTGTGTTTTATTATTACTCCGACTATTTCTAATAAAACAGGTAACACGTATTTTATGTAGAGAAGGCACACGAGGACGGTTGTAATATTCCCATTTGGGGACAATTGTAACAAGTTACAACTGCCCCCAGGGGTACCTTAATGCTAAATGTCAGCTTGATTTAATATCGTATCACTTTTATATTTAGTATGTCTCGCAGTAGAAAGAGAAAAACCAATAGAGGATCAAAAGACGATTCCATTTATCAACAAGCATACGATGAGGTAAATATCAATAGTTTATCCATCCGTGCTGCTGCAAAAAAAATATGATCTATGCCATGTTTCTCTGATGAGGTATGGAAAGAAAAAAAAGTCAAGCAAGCCGAAATGAAGCAGTAACTATGGGATATAAAAGCTGCTATCAAATATTTAGTCCTGAGCAGATAAAAACCATGGTAAGCTACATTGTACGAGCCGCAGAAATTTACTACGGATTCGCACCTAAAGAAATAAGAAAGTTGGCCAATGAATTGGCAGTGTGCTATGGAATAAGGAGGCCGCCACGTTAACTCTTTAGCTGGAGAAAATTGGTTCTCGTCGTTCATGAAGAGACACCAAGAATTGACAATTAGGTGTGCTCTATCGACTAGCCTTTCCAGAGCAACCAGTTTCAATTTTGTAAATGTCAAATTATTTTTTGACAACTTGCAAACAGTTTTAGATAAATATAAGTTCGAAGCAAAAGACATTTACAATGTTGACGAAACTGGGGTGACAACTGTGAAAAAGCCTAACAGAGTTGTGGAAAGAAAAGGGATAAGACAAGTTGGAGTTTTGACCTCAGGTGAACGAGGAACTCTTGTCACACTGACAATCGTAATAAATGCTATCGGAGACGTTATCCCTCCATTTTTCATTTTTCCCCGTCTCCGCTACCAAAGGCATTTTGTGAGGGATGGTCCAATTGGTTCAATTGGAACAGGCAATGCCAGTGGATGAATGCAAGAAAAGGAGTTCGTGCAATTGTTGAAACACTTCCAGCAACATACTAATTCTTCAATAAGTCACAAGGTTTTGCTTCTACTGGATAACCATTCTTCCCATACATCAATCCATGCTCTGGATTTCCGTAAAGAAAATGGGATAATGGTTCTTTCTTTCCCACCGCATTGCTCACACAGGCTTCAACTGTTGGATCGTTCTGTATATGGACCTTTTAAAAAAGCTGCGAACTCTGCCTCAGACAACTGGCTAAGGAATAATCCAGGTAAGACAATGACGATTTACAATATTCCAGAAATCGAAAGAATAGCTCTGCCTTTGGCGCTAGCCCAAATTAATATCCAAGTCGGATTTAGGACTACAGGAATAATGCCTTTTAACAGAGACATATTTACTGAGATTAATTTTGCGCCATCGTATGTAACGGATAGACCGATGCTTTCAAGTCTGGCAGATGCTGGAAGCTTGAGAACAGCATTTCAAGGCCATATAAACTCCCATCAAACTCCTGATGTGCTTTTCGCTAGTGAAACCAAGCTAACCGATAAGCACAAACTGGAGTACAATAATTATATTGTTAGAAGAAGAAACCGGCCCGGATCCGAACGTGTAGGCGGTGTCGCGATCTTCATTAAACAAGGTATAAAATTTCACAGAGTGTACAAAGGAGTGTTAGGTAGGTTCCGGGTGTTGGAGGCAGTCGTCATTTACATCCCGTTCCGCAGTGGAAAGCGGCTGTACTTGGCCTCTGTTTATGCACCTGAGACATCACAATCCACTTTATTCATTACAGAGCTCGACACGCTTTTTCGACTTCTGAGGCTGGAATCGAGAGAGAATTATTTTATAATCGGCGGGGACTTCAACGCTAAACACAGAGATTGGGGAAATTATTTGCCAAATACTAGAAGGAACCTACTACTCGATTGGTGGGGTCAGCACGATGTCATGTACAGACTCGGTCTTAAAGCGACGGATAACCCGTCGTTTCCCAGAGGCGGATCTTATTTGGATCTAATGCTGTACGACGAACGTATACGACTGACAGGTACGAATTTACAAACGTTAAACTGTCTGCGCACATTCGTGTATGACAGTGACCATTGCGGTTTTAGCACCGAAATTAGAGTTCCCAACGAAATTGCGGAATTGGAGGAGTTTGTCCAAAGATATTCTTACAACTACAGTAAGACTCGATGGACACGCTTCTCCGCAACCATGACAAGTGCGCTCTCCTCGAATACGCTCCACCCACCGTCCAATAGGAATTTGTCAAACGAGGAGATCGACAACTACCTAAAACAAATGGACGAGACAATTAAACAAACTATGGACGCTACAATACCACGGTATCGACATACGACTAACGAAGACCTGTTCCGCAATCCTACTATTGACGCACTCAAAAACTTGTACAGACAGTTTACTGACAGACAAGACCCGGAGATTAGGACACTGAAGTCGTCGATTAAAAATATTCAAACGTTAATAAAAGAGAATTACAGAATTTCTGTAAGTTCATATTGGAACAACAGGGTTCGGGCTGTAAACACCAGCAACCCGAATATGTTCCCTCAAATAAACAAACTATTTCGGAGAAAAAATCAAAACGACCTTCAGTGTCTTAAAATAGCCCGGACAACAGACAACGAACGGTTACTGACAATAGCAGGTATTGATCCAAATGAGGCCGCTGATGATGACGACTTCTTTGTGATCGAGGATCCACAGGAGAAGGTTGAGACCATAGGAGCGACTTTCCAGGAAATATACAAGGCCAATGATACCATTGGCCCTAATTATGACCTGGACAATCGCGTCTTGGTGCACGACCTCTACATTCGAAATGAAGTAGGGAACTGGCGATCCGAGGGCTCTGGTTTCACTCGGTTCAGCGACGAAAATATGGCAAATAATGTCATTACTAGAGAGGGTGACCTACCCCCGTTCATTTCGAAGGAAGAGCTCCATGAGATCTTCGACACAATCAGGGCTAAGAAATCAGTGGGGACCGATGGTATTCCGAGCATCGTGCTTCGACATCTTCCTCTAGAAGCGGTGGACATTTACACCACCCTGTTTAATAATGCAATGAATAATGCACATTATCCAGCGCATTGGAAAACGGCGGTGGTTCAACCTATCCCCAAAAAGGGAAAGGATATATCCAATCCGGCGAATCTCCGGTCGATAAGTCTCCTTCCGAATATCAAGCACCTGAAAAAGTAATCAATAGAGCTCTGTCTAGGTGGGTTGATGACAAACATATAGTTCCGGATAATCTATTCGGTTTTAAGGCGGGACATGATATCTCACATGCTGCGTCTAAACTGGTGTCCGATATCCAATGGAATAAAGGCAAAAACCAATGTACTGGTGCCTGCCTTGTTGACTTGGAGAAGGCCTTCGACACCGTATGGTTAGAGGGTCTTTTCTATAAGCTGACTAGGCTGGGGATCAGTAAACCACTCTTGTACATTCTTTATAATATGCTAACCAACAGACAGTTCATCGTGAAAAATGGCGATGTGACTTCTGTTGGAATATTTCAAATTAAAAATGGTCTTCAGCAAGGCGCGGTCAATTCGCCGATCCTATTCAACATTTATACAAGCGACTTGATAGGTTCACTTCCCAATACTATTGCGTACGCAGACGATTTGATAGCGTACAGAACAGGTCCAAGAATCGAGGTCATTAATACTCTCTTGCAGCGTGACTTCGATAAGATAAGACGATTTTGCGATGACTGGAAGTTGAAAATCAACTTTCAGAAGTCGGAAACCATTCTCTTTAGGACGCCGTTGTCTGGAGCCTCTAGGGATACCAGAAAAAATTGGCGAATGTTCTCGATCATTGGACAACACGGACAGCCTCTTGCCTGTCGAAATGTAGTCAGATACCTTGGGATCTGGCTAGATCAGTTTCTGTATTTTGACAAAAATGTAGATGCTGCTCTGGCCAGAGCTAAAGGTGCTTTTGCCCTTACAAAGAAACTGTTTTATAACAGCCAACTCAATGCGGGGGTAAAGGTAATCTGCTACATGGCCCTTATCAGGCCCATGCTGGTATTTGGTTGTCCCGTGTGGTTCAATGTGCGAGCAAGCTTAATGGAAAAGATTCGGGTGTTTGAGAGGGCTTGCCTTAGAGCTTGCCTTCGCTTGTACAGAACACCAGAGTCGGAGTACAAAAAATTTTATCGTAATGAGGTCCTTTACAACAGGGCGAACCTAATACGAGTGGACAACTTCGTAATTAAGCTGACTCGAAGGCACATTGCAAGAGCAATGACCTCGACGAATAACCTGATATATGGGGCTTACTACCCCAACTACCTTTACCACGAGAAAGTGCGCTCTGACGGCTTCGTTCCACCGGAAGCATTCCTCTACCTAGATCAGATAGGGTTGATCCAGGATAGATCAGCGGTCCCGTTAATCTTCCATGTCGCTCGGAAAGCTGGGGACAGGCGACTCAACTACGACAGAGACGTCGCACACGGCAGTGTGGATCGTCTCAGGTTCAGTAGGGCGGTGGGGAATCGCGATAAGAGGGATGTCGTTCGGCAGCACCAGCATTTCTGGTGGTTGAATGATGGAGAAGATGTTTCGTCGTCGTTTCCGTCAATTACGGACCAGCCTCACTAATGAGGCAGAGCTGACCAATCTATTTGCTCGGTGAATAGCGATGGCCAGCTTGCATAGGTTAAGTTAGCATTTAAGATATACATATATATATTAGTATATACATAGGTATATACTAGTATATGTATGTCATTGTGTATAATGTCTATATGTATGTATGTGCGTATTGTGTACATAGGTTAGGTAGACTAAGGTTATTTTAAGTTAGATATTAAGTTTTTATAAAAAATAAAAAAATTGTCAATATGCTAAGTTTTTTGTTAAATTCTTTTCTTAGCCTTAAGCATAGAAAATAAGTATTAATAAATAAAATGTAAATAAAGTCGAAAGACATAGATATAAGAATTTAGAGTAGCTTAGAGTGCCTGTGTGGGGCCAGTAAGTTAGAGTAAGATTAAGTTAAGTAATTTTAAGCTAACATTTAAGCATTTTTTGTTAGTATGTAAGAGTTAATGTTTAAGATAATAAAATGCAATATTTTAATGTTTTATTAATGTTAAACTCCCATCTAACCACAATTTCAAAGAACAACCAAACTGCGGATATGTCTGATCCAGTTGATGAAATGGGTAACACTGGCAAACTCATTGTTCCCACAGAGGTCGTGCAACATTTGTCTAGCATATCTGCTGATTCTCAAGGTCCTAGCAATTTTACTGTGACAACTTTATCTCATTTAAATCCACAACCTTTTACAAGCGCAGAGGTCCACCGTGCTGATGAAGTTGGAAATATTGGCAGACCTAATTTTTCACCTGAAGTTTTGCGACCTTTTCCAAAAGCATCAGCTCGGAAACCTAAAACTCAAAGAAAAAACAAGACACGAAAATCAACTATCTATACCGATACTCCTGAAATAGAGGCTATACGAATTGAGTTCAATGAAAAACAGAGCAGAAATGTTTTAAAGGATCTCAATTTCTCAAACAAGAAAAAGAAGTGTGATAAAACTAAAGCGAAGAGGAGGAAAATAGCCAAGGAATCGGACACAAGTGAAGAAGAGAATTGCGAGACATTTTGTTTGGTGTGCCTAGAGGCCTATATCTCAAGCAAAGGAGGAGAAAAGTGGGTGCAGTGCATTGAATGTAACAACTGGTCGCATGAAGAGTGTACCAAACAAAATAATTTATATATTTGTCACAATTTTGAATCAGAATAAGATACTCTTTTCGTTTATTTGCTAGTTTTTTTATACTGAATTAAATCATTAATTTATTTATATTTTTGTTGCTGCCATTAAACAAAGTTAATAAATACTAAAAGTAATCAAAAGGTTGAGAAAAACATAATTTTTCTTCATTCTTACCTATGTTACAACTGTCCTCAGGCACTGTTACAACTGACCCGGGTACAGGGACAGTTGTAACAATTGTCCCATTACATTAAAAGTGCATATATCTTATTTTCTATCGCTCCTTGTAGGTTAATATTAAGTTATAATACTAGGGAAAAAATCTGCTATCTATTTTTGTAAATAACTTTTTGATAAATATTAAATAATAGATTCTATAAGAGCTGAAAGCAAAAGTGTTACTATTGTCCCCGGTCTACCCTACAGCTGAGTTTTCGCGCCATTTAAGTCAGCCCACACTCTGACTCTATGTGTGACATCGTTGCACTTTAGCAAGATGACATCAGGGGTCCGATTTGCTGGTTCGGAAAAACGAGAATGCGACATTATCGAGTTATTGAGAGTTACCCGAACGGTTGTTGATTTTAGTAGCGCTATCATCAGCGAAAGAGGAAAACTCGTTTCGGACGCTTTAATGTGCTGCTTCAATTGAAAGCCTCACTAAATTAAGCGGGAGACAGACTGCTGGTATTTATACCATGTTATAGCAATATTATGTTCTATACCACATGTCGATCTCTACTACACCTACCACGTTAAAAGCTAGTATGCCACGAAACATACCTGGTATTAAGATTCGCAATTTTTTGCTGCTATATCACCTTCCTACTGACTGCAGCGCCGCTTTCCCTCTGTTGGCGATTCTTGGTAGATTCTTTGACAGACAATTAATCACAATGAAAACGTATAGCACTGTTTTTGTACAATGAATTCGAAGAGAACTATTTTATCCAAATGCGAAACAATACAAACGTCAAAGTACACTACTTAACGCGAAAATCAGCGTGTACTACGATATGCTGTGTGTCAGGGATTCTCGTGATCACTAACAATGGTATTAATACCAGCAGTCTGTGTATTTGAACGCGCCACTTGCGGTGGCGAATTATGTTAGACTACTTTGCGGGTCGGAGCATTGGTGTCCATAAGCTCTACATGTCCTAGCCATCTCAGGCGACCGATGCGCGGTTTTCTGACGGTTGATGTCGCTATGCTGCTCGTATAGTTCGTCGTTGAATCTTCTCCTTGAAAGCCCGTCAACGTAAACTGGATCGAATATTTTTCGAAGGATTTGTCTCTCGAAACGACTGAGGATCTCTTTATCCACTTTCGATAGGTCCATGCTTCTGCGCAATAAAGTTGGAATAGGATGATCAAAGTCTTATATATGTAGAGCCTCCTTAGTCCTTAGTTTTTCGGAATAGGGCCTTACTACTCAGTTGCCTTCTTAGCCCAAAGAAACTGCTATCAGAAAGAGTTATTCTTCTCTTTATTCCTACTCAACTGTTGCTGGCAGAATTTGCAGCAGACCCCTTACAATCTCCAAATTATAGCTGTTGACTGTGACGTTCTATCCAATTCGTCGATGTCGTGTGTCTCTTCTTGTTGACAGCATATACTAGGTTTCACCCTAATTTACCACTAAACCCATTTTGACTGCTCCCACTTCAATACTAGGGAACGTACCGGTGACATCCCGCTGAGTTCTCCTAATTATGTCAATATCGTCGGCGTACGCTAGTAGTTGTACAGTCTCCAGTAATCGCTTGTGAGTTCCGCACAATTCTTTCAAACATGATGCTAAAGAAGTCACATGACAGCGCGTCACCTTTTCTAAAATCTATTTTTACATCAAAGGTCTCGGTTAAGTCGTTATCATCATTCTGCACAAACGGACGTACCTGGCAAGGATGTCAAAACTAGACATAGCTCTATATAGCTCGTTTCTATGCGGCCTTAAAATCGATGAAAAGATGATAGGTATCGATTTGAACTTTTTGAGTTTGGATTGGGTCGCGGTGTCCAACCGCGCTGATAAGGGCCGATCAATTTGTTGACGAAAGGTTTCAGACGTTCACACAATATGGCAGACATAGTCTTGTATGCGATGTTGAGGCAACTTATACCTATATAGTTGTCGCAGTTGAGGGGATCTCCTATTTCGTGGATCGGGTAAACGATACTAAGATTCCATTCATCAGGTATACTCTTCTGACCAGATCTGGGAAATGAGTTAGTGTATGCTCTCCACAAAGTCATTTCCAGCAATCTTTGAATACCTCGGCCTGGATTTTAGCTTAGTGCTTTCCTTACTTGGTTTTGGTCAGGTGGATGGAACTTTTGGCCCATATTCAACCTCGGTTCCTCCGATTTGCTCTACGTAGTCTGCCTGGAGCGACCCTTTAATCTTACTTCCCTATCAGGACCGTCTCAAAATTTCCAATATGAATTCATAGGAATATAGCTGGAATTCTTTTCATTCATCGACTATTCTCAGGTTCCGTCGAGTGTGCATGCCTTTTCAAATTTAGTTTCTTCAACACCAACCCACGTAATCTACGTTGTCATCGTCTCTTCTACTAGTCCACCGCACCTCTTATAGTTCCAGCGAACCAATCTCCAGTATACTCTGAAAGATCAACTCCCTTGGTTCCTAGCTCTTAAGTCTTTGTGTTAGTTTTTCGTCCTAATTTTTAAGTTAGATTAAGCTTGCATTAAGCCAAATTAATGGGGGTTTCAGCCCCCGCCAAAATAATGGTGCGAGGTTACTCTTTCGAATTCTCTATGCCAAGACTTTACTGTTACCGCACTTGCTCTAGCTACCGGTTTTTTCGCTTCTTTTTCCAACTTTCATAACCTATCTCAAGACGCACATTATTAGTTTCGCTATGTCCGGTGTGCTCATGGTTCCACCACCATGTTTCTTTTTAATGTAGGACTGGCGTATTGAAACGCCGATTAGAGTTTTTGCATTACTCTTGCATTTTTCTTCGAAGTTCTTCTACATACCTTGTGCCCTTCGTCCTTGCTTTGTAACCATTCTCGCAAATTTAGCGCCGGGAGCTCGCATATTTTTATTATTTTACCCATCGATGCCGGTTTTCCTTCGTTTTTTCCAGGCTCCGTCAGCAAAAGTCGGTCGGATAGCGGCTTGCTTAAAATCACTTAAATCTTTACTACGAACTTCGCATTCTTCCAACATAGATGGTAATGTATTAGGCTTTGATGTCCATCGCTGCAGTATATAATCAAGTGCCGCTTTTACTTGATAAATAGCATATCTAGCTGTTAAGGCCATGTGATGTGCATAAGTTCTTGCTCCGAAGGCGTTCCCTCCATTGCAGTCTTCGTATCCGTATATAGTTCGACGATTCCCCGACGTGTCTGTTTAAGTCTTCACCAATCAACATCATATCCTTCCTTGAATTCCATTTGAAAGCCCACCAAAGTCGCATTAAAATATATATATATCCGATTACTCACTGCCACTAATACTATTACTATTCGCGTTAAGCTAACAGTTTTACGGTCATAAGCAACCGACAAGAAGTGCTAGATATCATTCTTGTCTCCGACAGTATCACTTAAATGCTAACGAACTGGATGGTATTATCTGAACACTCTTTTTCAGACCACAGATATATCCAATTCCGCCTGAGTGATGCCCCAGCCAACTAGCATTCCGGAATTATCGAAAAACTGATTGGCCAAACAATATCCTCTGAAGTCTCCAGTCCCCCGCGTGACACCAACGAATGAAAAATGAAAGTCAGGGAATTCACCCTGGCTCTCAATCAGACTATGGCCGCATCCTGCTCTCTTATTCAACTTAGAGGCAGACATCAGCACTGGGACTGCTCAGAAACACTTGCTAAAAACTTTTCAACTTAGCAAAAAGCGCAAGAAAAGTGACTGACTGGGACTCATACAAAGAATCCCTCAAATTATACGAAAAAGAACTGAGGTCATTCTGTGACAAAATCACAGTAACCTCTGAGGCATCGCGGTTAAGAAAAATCCTCTCTACAAATCCTATGATTCCTAGCTGTTTGAAAAAAACCGATGGCTCTTGGACAACCTCAAGTGATGAATCACTCTACCTGCTACTGGACACCCACTTTACAGGTAGCTCTCAATTCGCGGCCAGTAGCAACCCAAACACGCCTACTGCAACCGGGACCAAATTTCATGGTCTGATCACAAGAGACAAACTACTCTGTGCGCTGCATAGCTTCAAACCATACAGGTCTGCTGGTCCGGACGGTATAATATCCGCTGAGCTACAGAGGTCCTCAGACATTATTCTGCCTTCGCTAGAAAATATTATGAGAAGCTGTGTAGAACTGATCCACATTCCACTGTCATGGAGAGAAGTCAATGTAGTTTTCATCCCCAAAGCCGGAAAATGTTCTCATGTAGTCCCAAAGGACCTCAGACCTATAAGTCTATCATCTTTCCTTCTGAAAACTCTAGAACGACTGATTGATATCCATATACGAGCTAATGTTGACCCAAGAAGACTTCTGTCAACGGCTCAAGATGCCTACTGTAAATGAAAGTCGGTGAAACCTGCTCTGCATTCACTGACTAGCCACATCGCACAATCCCTACAATATAGAGAGCACAGAATGGTTGCTTTCCTGGTCATAGAGGGTGCCTTTAACAACGTCAACACATCCGCAATCACGACTGCGCTGTCAACTCTGCAGGTAGACGACTCACTTGGGGAGTTGATCATAAACAGCAGGATAATCAACTCCAAACTGGGTGAGGCTTCTGCTAAAAGGCGGTGTCCTCTCTCCCCTTCTCTGGAACTTAGTGGTTAATGAACTGCTGGAAGCGGGTGGTAGCAGGGTCATTGCCTATGCGGATGACGTTGCTGTAGCCGTCTCAGGGAAGCATCTTAATACCATTAAAGAACTCCTTCAACTAAATCTCATTAGATTAACCCGTTGGGCAGATCGCTGTGGATTGGGAATAAACCCCCATAAAACTGATCTTGCCCTCTTTTCCAGGAAACACAAGATTCCGATACTCACGTACGGGGTAGCTCTCTGGTGGACGGCCTCAGACAAAACAGTCAACTGCAGCAAACTAAGCAGAGTCCAAAGAACAGCATGTCTATGCATAAGCGGAGCCTTACGTTCTGGATATTCTATTTCACCCCTCGATATTTTCAGTAGGCAAGTAGCTGCGACTGTAGCTACTAGATCCTTCTATGAGGAAGATGCTTTTATGGAGGACAAGTCAATCCATCTCTACACAGATGGATCTAAAACCGATAGCAGAGTTGGTGGTGGCGTTTTCTCAGATACGCTTAATCTAAGCCTCTCTTTACGTCTTCCAAATCACTGTAGCGTGTTCCAGGCGAAAATTTTGGCGATTGAAGAATCTCTGTCCAGACTGAAGGAAAATGTGATATCTGCAAAGGATATCCGCATCTTTTCGGATAGTCTGAGATAGTCCCTGGTCTCAGTCTCATTAAATTCGAAAACGGCCCTTGAATGCCGATCATCTCTTATGGAGATGACAGAGCAGTTCAACTTTCACCTTTGCAGGGTGCCGGGCCACAAAGACATTCCAATCCAACTATAGGGCCGATGAACTCGCCAAAATTGGAACCACTCTACCTATTCTATCTAGAAAGGGTAGCATAGATATACGTATCGCTACTTGCAAATAAATATTAAAGCTGGATGCTAATAAAAGAACAGACCTTAGGTGGACTGTTGGACTAACATTTCTAGCGAATAAACAGATCTGGCCAAAGCTAAATCCGGATCGCTCTAAGAGTACGATCTCTCTAAATAGGAAGCATCCTAGTGCCATCATAGGTGTCATCACTGAACACTGCCTCATAGGCAAGCAAGCAACAAGGCTTGGCGCTTTTACAAATGATTTCTATAGAAGCTGCATGGACGAGGCGGAAGAGGAGACAATCCTCCACCTACTCTGTACATGTCCAGATCTCTCTCAGAGAAGAAAACTTCATTTAGGAGCTTTCTTCTAAAATGATCTAAACGATCTATAAAATGGTTTCCATTAGTAAGAGGATCATTGATCCACGTGGCATCACAATGGACCAATAGGCCTAAATGGGTTGGTGTTTCCAACAGCCACTCTTGCCTACGCTCATAAGTCGGTCGCTAATTTTTGAAACGCTTACGATACAATCATTTTGTACGTTTCGCTTACAAGTTCAAGTAGAGTTTGGTTTCTTGTGCTCATGTTCAACCGGTTTTACGTTGTCGCAATACGTTTTCCACTTCGAAACTTTTGTCCGTCATTGTGCCGATATAGAGTTTGTTCTTGAAAATGCCACGTTTCTCGCCCCAAAAACCATCGAATCCTGAAATGAATTATTCTATTCGCTCCTCCGCTGTGCAAAAAAAGCCCCTTCTAGCGTGCCAATATCATGGTGCCGTACTTTTTTACTATTTTGCTATCTGGTGGTCTCCAGACATTCCAGCATGATACAGATTTCGGGATTGCGCCTCACTTGTTAAAAACATATTTTTTCCCATTTAATCACCTCTTACGACAAACAGGGAAAGGACCTGCGGCAATATTTCACAACACGTTGCCGTAGGCCTATCTATGCCTATTCAACTATCACATGGAGTTCACTAATGCAGAAAGGAATTATTGTAGATCGCTCCACTGGGCATGACGCAGAGCGGTCAATGAATAAGCCAAACAATGGAAAGCCTGGTGAGAGATTTTTACGGCCTATTAGGTAATAATTTACCAAATAAGTAGTCTAAAATACCAACTACTTCCTTTTCAGTTCTATGGAATAACAAAATAATGTCAATTGGAGCAACGACATCCCCAATGCCTTCGAGTTGGTATTACATTTGTAAACAACATGGAGCACCAGGCTGTCTGTGGTCTACCTAAGCCCAACCACTGCCTCACTCTGCCGAGCCATTCAAATTAGATTTTTAAAGGGAATAGACCCCACTCTGTAGCCAGATCACATTGATGGGCCTCAATTTAAAGAATAACATTCGACACACATCTGTAAGTCTGTCATTATCGATACGGTTAAGCAATTGAAGGGACATTAATAATTTTTTGTCAATAAAATCAAGTCTTTCAATCCAATTTCGAACCCTCTTCATTCGAATACAAGTAAAAAGGACACTTCTAAGCTTATTACAGTCCCTTTCGGATTTAAATCATTTTCCAGGAATGCCGCTTGGGAATCCCTTTTTCTGAATCAGAGTCGCTTCAAGTTGTTCTCCCTCCCAAATGGCCATAACAATGTTAAACCAAAATGGTTCAATTGAAGGCGGACAGTATGTTATATCACAAAACGTACTTCAATCCAACTCAATAACATTAAGAGTAACAATAGAACTCTGTCATAAGCAAGGCAAATACCATCAAAATAAACGACAAGTGTAGGCACTTATCCACATCCACCCACAGTGAAACCAAACAAATAGACCCGGCCTTTGGAATATCAAAACATCTTCAGATACTCATACATCTGTAGGTACATCTGTAGGCTTGTTATTTGTCATTATCGTATTACCGTTTCCACCGAAACCAAGCAATCAAATTGTTGGCCCTGGATAAATGCCAATTTTCACAATGGTTACATCGATTCCACGCCTTTGGCTATGAAATTAGCCTCACAGGAGAGAAGGAAGAGATTTGTGGAGTTTCCCAGAAGCTGGTGGTAAATTTGTTTGATAAATAAATTGAAGCTTATCACACAAACCACACGTCACTTTGGTTGGTTTTACGTCAGTGAGACGTCAGAAATGATTTCAAATACGAGTATCTATCGCAGTCCTGGTTAAATTACTTTTGGTATACCGAAACTTACAGATGCCAGAGTCCTGTCCAAGCATATGCACAGATACTCGTACCCGTCATCAAAAGTTACTCGTACTACCTAAGGTCCTATTCGTATTTTACGCTCTTTTAGTTTGAATTAGTTAAAATTCTAGGAACTTTCATTGACATTCCAATGGGTGGGTTGGAGTCAAACAAATGACGACATGTTTCCAGGTACTCATTTCGGATAGAGGACGCTGCAAAATAAAATGGATCATTTGGATTACCCTGCAGTGGAATGAATTGAGCACACTTAAAAGAGGAAATGAGCTTTCCAGGAATCAGGGAGAGATACCTTTGAATATCCATGGCCATTTCAGATTGTTTTATGTGTTAGATTTTGCAAAGTAGATACTATACGTTCACCAGATAGAAATGAGCCAGATTGTGGTACATCTGTCCTATATTTCACGTATACCATACGAGGGGGATTTACTTTTTACGTATATTCCCTGAATATTTATCTTAAGAGAATACGGGCTTTTTTTTGGAAATCCCCAGTGGCATAATATTACTGGTAATATCCTCGGAACTTCAACCCAGCGTTAAACAACTATTGGTCCTGGTACTCACGATGTCAATGTCCAACACCTGCAAGCTGATGCAAACGTTTGACTTATAGTTGTGATTGGTATCGTGCCACGTTCCGCGTTGGTGTTAGAGTCATTCATAAAGAATTGGACTGTAGATAAGAAGACTTGGATTAAACATCTGCGTACAAACCACTTTGAATGCTGGACACTGCAGGTAAACTCACAGAAAAAAATGCTGAAACCACTGTCCATGGGACAGTATGGCTTCGGAACTATTGGAGAAGTAGTAAAATCGCCCACCACCGAAGAAAATTGTCATGTTGGCAACCGTTGATGTCGGTACTGCCCCATACCGTGTTATGAGCGTTCGCGTCGCATCCGATGATGAGGGCAGTTTTTTGTCTTCCAGCTTCCAGTACCACCGGGAGAGGGTCCACATGATCGTGCCCAAGGTAAGCCAATTCCAGCCAGTAGGAGCTTTTTGCCGTCTCTAGTCTGGCAGTCTCAGTCGGGGTAGCTGAGATTAGGAAGTAAAAATGCATTAAAGCTGCATTTCACTAATGTACAAGTTCTGATTGTACCCTTGTGTGTTGTATAGAGAACCACGCCTTCTACAACCCACGGTTCCTGGATAAGGATTATGTCTTCTGCGTTTTTGGTAAGACGTAGAATGAGTGCGACCGAAGCCTTTTTTGAGTGATGGGGATTAATCTGGAGAAACCGTATCGTTGCTACAGTTTTCCAGTTTCCTCAACCACCACGGTGCTGTTGAGGTCTTCCGATTCTGAAGATGTGCCTAAGAGCTCATCTTCTTCCTCTGATCGTATAGGACCTCTTTTTGCTTCGTTATCGGTTTTCATTTCCAACAGAAGAGGGGACCGACGGCTTAATTGTCGTCACCTCGGATAGGTTGGAGTCGTCGCTATCCATTTCTGGAGAGTATATCGACGCTGCAAGATCAGAGGTTGTATTTGGTGGTGTGTCGTTTAAAGGAGCAGGAGCTTGCTTATGAGCATCAGATCATCCTTTTTGTAGACCCTTAGATGTATAGACTCGAATCCGAACCGAATCATGCCTTTTGTCTGCGCTTGAGGGTTAAGGGACTCCTTATCGATAACGATCAACGCGCATCTATAAGAGCCCCTTAGTTCCTCCAGATTCGCGACTTTCCAGTCATGAATCGGAAGGGTCGGGTTAACTGTGCCTGATGATCTCCAAAATGCTTTCTGGGGAGGAGGGTTCAGCTGACGTGGGCTTAGTGCCAGCCAGCATCGCTTGTGATGGAAGGTGGTCCGGGGTTTTCCCGCATGATGGCCAAAAAGTTGCTGGAAAGCTTCAGCTTGACCAACTGCCACCGTTAAAGTGTTATAGAACCGTCGGTATCGTTCCTATCGATTACTGCGATTATTATTGTGTCCTTTAGGACTTCGCTGAAAGACTTCAGAGTTATTCCGTTGGATGGCCTAGGAGTTTTGGTGCTATGAGTTTTGGGCTTCTTGGGAACGGACACGGTTTCCTCCAACGATCTCTGGCGCTTGGAGGAGTCTTTATGTGTTTTGGGAGTAGTGAAAGCAGTGGGTAATCCGTCTTTTATGTAGGATGTTGTTAGCCCACTCAATCTTGCTCTTTATGTCCGCACTTCGCTCAACCTCCGGAATAGAACCGAAGGTTTTGATCATGCGTGAAGCATTTCGGCGTCTTAGGTAGAGCGCCTTAGATGGAGCTTGCCGATGCGGCTAACATCCAGATTTCTACTTGGGGAGAAGAGTTTTGGTAGCAGCGACAAGTCAGTGGCCTGCCACAAACTAGCTGCTGCTAAGAGTGGAGGAAGTGATAGGACCATGGCTTGCCAGAGTCTTAACACTCCCTGAAGATTTCTTTTTAGGCTCATTGCGTTTGCCTTTAGAGGATGATGCACCATGGCTTGCCACAGTTTTACCTCCTCTCGACAATGCAGGAGCCTTGTCCGGTATTAAAGGAGTACCGGTTTCGGGTTTTGTTTTGTTTAATAGTTTTTTCATAATATAGTCCCACGAGTAGCGGGGAAAGGGTGGTCCATCTGTACAGACATCCACCGTATACAGATAAGGCTAGCAAATCCGGTGCTAGGTATCCAGATACTCCGTTCGCTGCTGAGCTATTTTGGGTCCTTTGGTTTCAGAACTCGCCTGGAGAATTTCTCGACTTTCATTGACCCTACTCAGCCTCTACCACTCGACAAGTTCGATACTCGCGGTAGAAGTCTGAGCCCAGTAAAGTTGCCAAGAAACTTTTTGTATCACTGTGATAATACAATACGGCAGGATCAACATCAATCTGCTTGTTTCTACTTCAGATATATAACAGCACTGGAAATACACAAAATTATACAGAGTCCCTAAAAAATCTCACACTCTTCTTCAAATGATAATATTTCAAGCTTTTCCTCAACACAAAAAATGTGATACTAAGACTTTGAATAACTACCGTCCTATTTCCCTTTTGTCTACCTTCTCCAAAGTTTTTGAAAAAGGTGTTAAGTCCAGAATAGTCTCTTTGCTGGATAAAACTAAATTTTTCAGTGAACTTCAATTCGGTTTCAGAAGTGGAAAATCCCCTGAAGATGCCTGACTAAAGCTCTGCGGAGAAATTTATAATAGCGTAACTGATTCCCTACAGATTTACAGATATCTCAAAAGCTTTTGATATGGTGGATCATTCGCTATTTCATATAAGTGGTTTGCGTCTTATTTGTGGAACCGTAACCAAATTGGCAGAGTAAAGGGTTGTAAGAGCTCACAGAAAACTATAAATTTCGGTATACCATAGGGTTCTGTTTTGGGTCCGGTATTGTTCTTGATTTATATAAACTCTGTATTTATCCAGCCTTTTAAAGGAAAAATTACCGCGTTTGACGATAACACAGCAAAACCACCCATACGAATAATCTGAAAATTAAATCGCACGACCACCAGTTTTAGACTATTCAAAGACCTGAAATACTACCATTAAGATACCTCTGACGAACTTACTGCGACTCGATCCCTCGTATGCGATATTGAACATCACATCGCAACAATAAACAGCGAAATCGTTGATACACCAATCTTCCCGCAGCCTTGTCAGCCTATAACACATCGCTCAATACTGAGTTAATGGAACCTGAAGAGGATTCACGCTCACTCAAACAAATAAGTCATCTGCGGACGGTTCAACCCACAGATTCCTGCGAAGTTTCTTCCAACTTTACAACAGAGAACACTTCTATGTCGGCTCCTCCAATCGCTGCCCCTCGGATGCTTATCAATCCTTTTAATTCAACTTGGGCACATTCCGAATGGCAACGTAGACTTTATAAGCTTGCTTTGAAGAATCAATTGGCCACTACGCTTCTTATCAAAGGCGCCCCCTCAAACGCTGATGTTGATTGGATCTCGAATTTCTCCGAAAATAAATATGGCATCACCATTAGCCACTGCAATTTGCTTCCAACTTCTCGCCACAGAAGCAAGCACAGCTTCAAGCTCAATCTTCCACGCAAATACGAATGGTTATTTCACAATCCAACCAGCAACAATTTCTATCTTAGAAAGATGCCTGTCTGGAAACGGTTGGAAAATACGACCAAGAAGCAGACAAAGTCAAGCAGTCCGTAATACCTAAACCAACAAATAAGTTAGCAAGTAGATCCAATTTTCCAAGACCCACCTCCTCTTCCCACAACAAGCCCAGCTCCAATTGGAGTTTTAAAACTAAAATTTTTCCTCATTTTAAGCCTCCCACCCCTATTCCACCCCAAATCAAGCCCCAACGTTAACGTGTCTCTTTTGACTTAACTCCTACAACTCAAACTCCCACCACGCATACCCTAACACACACGCCTTTTCCTAATTTCAACCTCAGAACTGGAGCTAACTATCCTCATTTCATCAGTTCTCACATTTTAAACCCTACTTCAGAAACCCCATCCATTGCGACACCAAACTCATTAACCACTCCCTCTTCTATTGACCCCTTTTCGCCACCCACTGTTAAATTAACGCAGCAAACTAGCGATACCACCGAATGTCGCTATGCGCTCTCTAGGCTTAGAGATAAAAAGACATATGAGAATATATGCCTATCTGCACGATAAATCCGACTCGGTGTGCTATGAGGGTAGAACAAAATCCAGCGTCATGGTTTCCGTCCACCAGGAAGGCCTCCCTACCGATGTTGCCAGTCTCAGGAAACTTTATATAAAGTATCACGAGATTTTCAATACGCCCCTCCCCCAAAAAGTTGCAGACGATCTTGCCGCTCTTCGCCCCTATGTACACTCTAAAAGAGTCTCACACCTCCAACTACTCGTAAGTCGACTTGACCACGATAAATTTTTTCGACCCTAAAAAGTCATGCAAAAACATCCCTCTCACCTTCTATTACCAGAACGTAAGAGGCCTGCGTTCTAAAACCCACGCCGTTTTGCGTCAATCTCATGCTCTCCCGTTTAATATCTCTCTAACTGAAACAAATCTTGTCCCCAACATAAAAAACCAGGAGGTACTCCCTCTTTCTTTTAATGTTTTTCGGGATGATGATAACGCACACCTTGTCGAGGTGTCCTACTGGCTATTCACAACAGCTTGGACTCCTCTCTCGTTGCAACATCATCCTCTCCTAAGCTCGACTTTGTGTCGGTTAAAATAACCCTCACTCGTAGATGCTTGTATGTTTTGTGTTGTTACATTCTTCCGGCGCAACCTATCGAATCCTACCAACTTGCTATTACAGAAATTGACAATTTGATCGACTTATCCGACTCGCTTGATGATATCATTATCTTCGGCGACTTTAATCTTCATAAGCTGAAGTGGACTCCATCCGAAAACCTATCTTTTTTCATCGCTTTCAATCCCATTTCTATTTTACTAAGGACTGCCTCTTCTTAGACCGGTTAACAGACTCTAGTCAATGCCAAGCCAGTGGCGTTTCCAACGAGAGGATGAATGACTCGAACTCCAACTTTTTAAAATGCTATAATTTTTTTGTTTTTTGATAAATTTTATTATGCCAAAGCCAAAAATGTTGGAAAATACATCAATTTTCAAATTGTATCTGTAGTTTTCAATATGTTTACCTTTGGAGCGAATAATGGCCTTGAGACGGCCGAAGAAAGCATCGCACGCTGCACGCAAGTGGCTCTGCGGTATTTTGGCCCAGTCCTGGCGAAGTGCTTGTTTGAGGTGGTCCACACTTTGGTATTTTTTAGTGCCAACCTTCGCCTTCAAAATACCCCAGACAGAGAAATCCAACGGATTTGCATCCGGAGAATTTGCAATCCATTGTGTCGAAGAAATGAAGTGTGGAACATTGTTTTTTAACCAATCTTGGTTGAGGCGCGCTTTGTGAGACGGTGCCGAGTCTTGTTGAAATGTCCACGGTCTCCGGCCGAAATGATTGTTTGCCCAAGGTTTCAATACTGCCTCTAAGACAGTTTCGTATTAATTTTGACGCCACAGTCCAAAGATACGGCCCAAACCATCACCATCGAGGTCCTGCCTGCTTTCTGGTGGCCGTCCGAACGTGTAAGTTTTCGAAGAACCTCTCTGGCAAGTAAACTCGGTCATTTTGTTTGTTGACATAATACTCGATAATAAATGGCGACTCATCGGAATAAAACAAATTCGTCAACTCACGACTTTCGTTCAAGCGTAGCAACTCCTTCGCTCTATCGACTCTAACTTTTTTCCGTTGCGGTGTAAAATTTGAGCTCACTGTCATGAACGGTTTGGAAATTATGGCAGTCTGAAGTTGGTTGCAGTTCGAGTCATTCAGGGTGTATAGTATATGGAAAGGCAATTAGACTTTATCTTCACAACTGATCCCATCAACTCCTCAGTATCGTGTTGTCCCCTATCTCTTTCAACTATTGATAACTATCATTCTCCACTTCTTCTTTCATTTTTCCACAAGTCTCTCCTTCAGTCGCCTTCCCCGCAGTTCCATTTTCTTCCAATTTTCACAAAGCTAATTGCCGTAAAGTCAATACCTATCTAAGTAGGGCTTCTGTTGAGTTTACCAATCTATCTCTGGTCGCTGCCCTATACATTTTTTACAGAGATATATTCAAATCCATCTCCTTTTATGTGCCATATTCCCGCCATAAAATTTCTCCTACATCCCCACCATGGTATAATCGTAGACTCCGCTCTCTACGGAACTAAAAAATAAGTTATGGGCGGTATTCCTTCGCACCCATTCTTCTCCTGACTACTCAAATTATCTAGGTACATATATTTATTTCATTGAACTCTATAACTCTCTCTATCAACGCAACCTGAATAGTGCGCAAACCAATCTCATAAATGACCCCAAGTCCTTTTTTCAATTTGTCAATTGCAAAGGTAAGATTGATGGTTATCCTTCCTCCCTCGCTTTCGAAACCAAATCTTCAAGTGATCCTCCTACTATCGCCAGCCAACTTTTTTGCTACATTTTTCAAACAGTCATTTGCCAATAAGTCCTTCGTACCAGATCGCTCTAACTTCAATGACCAAAACTCTCTGTTGGCCGTTTTCTCACTCGAAATTTCGTTCCTGTAGTCATTCAAGAAAAGTTACTAAATCTTAAACATGAATTTGTACCTGGCCCAGACGGTCTCCCCGCCGTGTTTCCTAAAAAATGCTCTTCCAACTTGTCGCTACCCTTTTCCAACATTTTTCGTCTATCCCTTATACAGGGAGAATTTCCCCAGATTTGGAAGACCTCTTTTATAGTCCCGATACGAAACCTTAAGCTTCAAATGCAAGCCTTTCATTCCTCCCCGACATCATGGTTTTCTAAAAGGCAGATCGACTACCACAAACCTAGTTGAAATCGTGTCTTTTGCTCTCTCAGCCTTAGAAAATGGCAAAGAAATCGATGTTATCGCAACTGATTTCACTAAAGCGTTTGATAAGATATCTCATCAATTGATCCTCTTCAAAGTGTCTGTGTCTGCCCTCGGCGTTGAGCCTATGAATTCCTTCTTACCTGATAAACCGATATTCGGTTTAGATTCGCCCTTCCTGTTCCATTCCTGGCCTCATCTGGAGTTCCACAAGTCAGTCATCTTGGCCCTGTTCTCTTCTTTCTTGCTATTAACGATGTTGAGAGGGTCATTAAACACTCCTCCCTCTCCCTTTACGCTGACGACACAACAATTTTTAAAACTATTTCCTCTCTCCAAGAAGGCCTTGATCGGTTTTCAATCTTTTGCCAAAAAAACTGCCTAGAATTTAATATACCCAAATGTCAATCTACATATAACCCTCTCACGTAAATGCAACCCGTCTCTTCTCCGACATTATTTTCTCTATGGTCAACCAATTCTCCTGGTTCAGTCCTTTCAAGACCTTGGCTTATTCGACTGTGAGCTTAATATCCGTTCACATATCGATAAGATGATCCTCAAAGCCAACTCATCAGTTGGCTTTATTAAACAGTGGTCCAAGGAATTTTCCAACCCTCATGTAACCAGATCTCCCTATCTTACCTTTATCCACCCATTGCTTGAGTATGCCAGTCAAGCTTGGTCCCCCTTTCACCGGGTTCATGTTTCCCAAATCGAGGGTATTCAATGTCGATTACCTGCCTATGAGGACCGCCTCAAACTTCTAAATATGAATGAATGCGTTAGAAGAACGTAGGAATACTACTGACATTCTTTTCGTTCATCGACTTCTCTCAGGTTCCATTGACCGCGCATCCATTTTGAACTCCATTTCCTTCAATACCAACCCCCGCAATCTACGTTGTCCTCGTCTCTTCTATCTACCGGTCCATCGCACCTCTTATGGCTCCAACGAACCAATCTCCCGAATGCTCCGAAAGGTCAACTCAAACTTCTCCCTTTTTGATTCCCACCTGAGCGCTCCCCGTCTCATACAAGATCTCCTCCATCACTTCCTTGGTCCCTAGCTCTTAAGTCTTTCTGTTGGTTTTTAAGTTCGATTGCTTGTATTAATCCAATAAATGGAGGCCTCAGCCCTTGCGGCTTGCACCCGTACAAAATTAAACTGACCCAGGAGCTGAAGGTAAACGACCAAAGACAACGACGTGTGATCGCTGAATGAGCTCTGGAGCAGTTGGAAATTTACCCTAATCTTCATCGAAAAATCATCTTCAGCGATGAGGCCTATTTCTGGATGAATGTGTACGTCAACACACAAAATTTTCGAATTTAGGACGATACCAATCCACATGAGATCCAAGAGTGTGCAATACATTCCGAAAAAGTCATTGTTTGGTGTGAATTTTGGCCTGTCGGCGTCATCGGTCCATATTTCTTTGAGAGCGACGTTGGCCAGGCCATCACCGTCAACGGCGAACGCTATAGTAGTCGATAACTACCAACTTCTTTTGGCCTAAATTGGATGAAATGGACACCAACGACATGTGGTTTCAACAGGACGGTGCTATGTGCCCACAACTCACGCCACATCGTAAATCCTGCACGAGTGATTCGAGGGCATGGTCATCTCACGTGAAGGTGATGTGAACTGGCCACCGAAATCGTGCGATTTGACCGCGTCAGACTTTTTCTTGTGGGGTTTTCACAAGTCGCAGTTCTATGCAAATAAGCCACATTCCTCAGCGGTCCTCAAAGCCAACATAACTCATGCCATCGGTTAAATCCAGCCAGAGTCATGGAAAATTGGACTTTTCGGATGCGCGCCACTCAGAGAAGCCGCGGCGGACATTTGAACGATGTTATATTCCACAAATAATGGCATCGACACACTTTGTTTGATTGAAATTTAAAGATAGGAAGGCCTTAATGAAAGACTCTTTACTACAAAGTTTTAAAAATTTTCTTTCAAAATTCTGGGTATAACAACGCTAGATTGTATGGCCGCCTTAACTTGCGGGTTAATTCTAGGAATTTTGCAACTTTACCAAGAGTCAATAGAGCACTTTTTCCTCCGTTGTTTACCATCATTGCACCTCGCTTGTTCAATAATTTACCGGAAAGTATCAAAAGCGAGAGAATGCAATCTTTGTTTTTACAAAATATTTTGCAAGTCCTTGCCAGCACTCTTAATCAAGCCAGTGGATTCGTGGCGAGGAATGGATGGAATCCAGCACGCCAGTTGCGTCATTTGTGACAGTTTCTTGCCATCGATGCTACTGGTCTTCAGCCCTTAATTACTGTTATGTGAACGTTGACAAAAAGTTGAGGGATATGCAATCGGCACAAGTTCTCTCGGTGTGTTGCAATTGCCAACAAACTCTTCCCAGTATTTCTCCGGTGTTGTGGTGTCTAATATTGTATATCCCTAGATGACCTTGGATGCAAAAATGTAATGGTCTTCATTTAGTCCACAGGGGTTCGAAACATTTGGACGTCGATTATACCTGCCTTGTTCGAAACATGATCTGCTTGATTGTCAGATGACTGTCATATTTTATATTTTGTGAATATTGAGTTCCTCATCTCACCCTGTGCAATTAGACTAAGCCCGTTTCCAGACATGGAGTTTGGCATGATTTTCGATTGTGCTTCCAAAACTGCCTCTCGTTCTCTGGCGTTGAAATCATCTAAAACGAATTCAGCGTCGCACGTAGGATATTGCTCGTAGATTTTATCGATGAGCTTTTTCTGGTAACGTCGTATACCATATTTCTTTCGTAAGGGCGAGTGCATCGACTTGGTGCGGATTGTAGCGATACATTCGTAAATACATGTAGAAAGCTCATGTCCACCGCTTACACCACATCCGCACCCAAATCGCACAGTTTTACAGGTTTACGTCACATTCATCAGGTGTACCTCTTTGATTCATATTTGTGAACCTACATCAACTGTTTTAAGCAGATATGGCCACTATCACATCTCAATAGCAAATAGATAAGTGGCTCACCTGTCATGCCCAAAATGTATTACCCTCTTATCTATAAACAGGTCCAGCTATTGAGGAGAATGCCATGCCTCAAGCAGACTAAGCAGATTATTTAGTTGGACCTTTTTTTGCGGTCAACAAATCGAGTTAAAAAATGCAGACTTACTATACCCCAAGCCGTCACAAATGATGTCCAGGCTGTTCCATTCAGAACTTTCCTTTTTGAAAATTTTTTTAAGCATGTCCTTGACGTCAGACATGCCTTGAAATAATCTACAAAAAGACTAAACTCAACCCATCTTAGCTACTCCCAATAACCAAGCCATTATAATAAAAACCACGTTCGACAGCATCTCATTTCACTCACAAATGCGTCTTTAAATACACGATGTCTGTCGGCAGAATAAATATTTCAATAGATGAATATCCCCTAATCATTGAGGTTGTCAACGCCTTATCTTATGAGTCTGAGACCCATTTATTTTTAACAGCCACATTACTAGATTATCGAAATCCTTAAAATAGCATCCACAAAACGAAAGTCAATTCAGCAGGCACACTAGGGAACAGGTGAACAAAGTTTAACGGCTCCCAAATAGATTACAATATTCCCTTGGAATCTCGTTACTTTTTATCTACAATACATTTTCAGTCACGAAACTGTATTACCTTTAATCGGCCGATAAACCTCTCTTAATGACATTGAAAGATCCAAGTTTAATCACTTTCCTGTTCGGAATCACCTCTTCATTCGTAAACTCATACTCGTAATCAGCAGTCATTACACTCATCGCCATCGGTTATAACATCAATTCTAGATGCAATGACGCTACAAACTTAACATCGAATCCCAAAATTACATGCAAACCGAATCCTTTTTCGAACAGAAACAGAAGCAATTTCGATTCTGTGTCATTTGCAGCCAACCTCGCATCATCATCCATAACCGATCTACAGTTTGCGTCAGATTATGCGAAATAAAATTGAACAAGTATTCGTACACTGCAAACAGGATAATAATCCTTTTCGCAGGCGTCGCAATATTATAATTTATTACTCTCGCTGTCGCCCAGCTGGGCACAACTCGTAAACGACACTTGAAAAAAGTAAAAAAATTTCCTAGCGCGTCGCGTCACGCTTACGACAACTCCCCGAAACTCGTAAATCATCCATTAAAAGCGAATAACGTCGAGCAAAGATTTTTATCGTCGGTTTATTCGTTTGCTGATAACGAATAAGTCGGTTCGTCTGTCAGTCGGCCACTAGGTCGCTCAAACCATAAACTCGAAAGAATTTACCTCACATCAATTCGAAATTTCATTTGAAAAAATCCTCCGTTCAGGTCGTCGAAGGGAAAAAAAAAGGGAAGGAGCACTTCAAGGGGATACCATCCCTGTGGCATTCCCCAACTGTTGCATTTGGCATAAGTACGTTCAAGTACGAGCATTTCAACAGGGCAGTCCTACGAGTACCACACTGACCGAACGGATAGAGATGGCACTGAAACAAATGTTGCTCCATTAAAGGACATGATTTGTGAAGAGCAAATAACCCAAGGGGCAATACAGCAACAGCACACAGTTAGTAGTCCTTCTCGTTTACGTCGTCCTCATCGTCATCGTCGTTACCATCTGCACAAATGGTTTTCATCGATTTTTTTGTCGGTTTGTCTCGGCTTTTTTTTTTTGCTTTTTTTTTGCTTTATTTTCTTTCATTTCTGTGCTCGACGAGCACCAGTGCTTTAATATATTCGCTGGTATGTCGCGTCTTTTGTTTTTGACATTACGCCCCCTCAAATTCAACCCTTCAGAGACTTCGCGCTTCATGGTGAATTGTTAAAATATATTGTAAAATGGATTGTGGGTATCTCTGGGTTTACATAATGTGGGCCGCAGATCCTCTTGACGAGCAGCATAAATGGTGGTTTTAGAGCTCGCTCTCATCAAATCCTTGGGGATGGCAAGTGTATTCTTTGGTAATTGACTTCAAACAGTATTTGCATAGATTCAGTACCAGATTGCAAACAATCTTCTCAAGAGAGTATCCCTTCGACAGTATACTTGTACTGTTAGTCGTGCTCGTAGAGCGACACAAATCCTTGAAGAATCAACTTTATGCGAGTGACGGTGTAGATGGTGGATAAAGTCATTCTCATTCCATCTGGAATATGTACGGCATAACAATAGATATTGCTAGTCACAAACCGAATGCCACATTAAGGGGATTCATGCTCATGGAATCGAGGTTTCACGGATTCAAATGACTTTTATGCGCCGTTTTATTCAAGTTCAGATTCTATGCACTGCTGTGAAAGACATGCATAATTTGGTCCTCAAAATCCAACATGTCCTCCCACTAAGAATGCTTTATACCCCCATAAGCCGACACTCCTACACAGCCACTCTGGCGTGCAATTTTTCAGTCCGAGTCGAGTTGCTCTAAATATGTCAGCCGGAAGGAATATTACTCCCTCTAGGGATATTCGTTTTCATTTCTCCCAAAAGTTTCCCCGGACAGTGTGTTAGTTTTTTGCTCACGTTTTTCACGTTTTACACTTTTTCATTCACGTCAAAGGTCACCTGTAAAAATGCATTCATATGGGAACAACATCCTTATAACGTTCTTTTCTCTCTTTTTTTTGTTCACTTGCTCTCCATTTGCTCGTCGAGTTTTGCCCTCAAAGTTGAAATAACTGAAATTGGATGCGTTTCTATGTGGATAAGGTTAAATTGCAGGTTTACAAATATACCCAACGCGTAGGTGAGCATGATGAATTGTGCTGCCAACATGTCCATGGGGTAGAAAGCGCAATCAATTTTATGGAACTCGAGCGTTTTGCCAGCGACAGGACACATTTAATTTATGAGCAAAAAACTGATGAAAAACACATGGAAACTCATGTGAATACACAATACTGTGATGGAGTGAGTGGATTTTTATTAAAAAAAACAAAAAATTAGTCCAGAGGAAGAATGGTTTTTCAGCGCTAATTTGTTGACAAAGCTATTTATATTGCTTCTGTCAGAGTCAACACTTTGTAGATACAAATGCGTTATACGAGTGCTCGTTGAGTTCAAAATGTACGTAACGTGAAATTTGAGTCTTTTACCTCTGAATCGCGATTTTCTGCTTTTAGCTGAGTTGTTGGGATTAATGAGGCGCGCTCTGAAGGATATTTTATTTCATTGAATCTTTTATTACGAGGACTTTAGTCGGAAAATCGGAAGTGGTTACATCTGAAGGATCATTGTGATTGAAATGAGAACTCTACGATTTAATGCAAGAAGATGAAAAGGGATTGATTTCGATGAATGAGGGCGGATTGTGGACGTCTGATTACATTTTGCTTAAATCTTATTTTGCAAATTTAACTAGAGATAATCCATTGAGGAGATACTCGTATTTTTCACATAAAAGTCCTTTGTGACCATCGTAAGAGTAATTAATGTCAGAACTGAATCTGAAGGGTCGAACAACTGTTTCCACTAGGAGATGATTAAGGTCGAGTGGAAGACAAGAGTGTGACATTGAAGGTATGACTGTCCTCTTATGCACTACTGGTTTATAGTCAACTTTGAGGGGACTCGAATTATGCATTCCCGACAACAGATGGCCAGTGACAGATGAAATATGTCAGTTGTGTTCGACAGTGCACTGTGGCATTTGTTAGTGAAATTTGATTCGTACTCAAGAATGTTAATGTCAGATTTCTTTCGACTGACATTTAGTGAACGAGGAAATTGTTTGACAGATGCCTGTGTAAAGTAAAAATGGCAGCACTTGTATCCGTCTTTTATTTTCTGTCGAAACGGAATTCGTTTTAATAGAATTTCTCAGTCTTTGAAGTGCTTACACTACCAACACCCATTACATCAGCGTCTAATACCTACAGCCAATCTGACGTTTATACGGAAAATACGGTTATCACTGTCTGTGACGTCGCTATCGCTAACAATACTTAAGTGTTTAGCAAAAGTGAAGTACTTCGTTAAGATGGCAGCAAGAAGTCTACAGTTTCTACAGGCGATAGCAGTAAAGGTCATTGTCTTCTACGAGACGTCTGGAAACCATCTTTGATTCGCCTGCAACCCTGAGAGTTATGACACTTACGGCTATGGTTATAAGGGTCCCTACTATCAATAGAAGCCGTTACCATCACGCAAGCAGCTACATGTTCATGTCTCAAGGAATCGTCGTCTGAGCCATGCCCAAGAAGGTCATCGACAATCTATAACAATTCCCGCGTTCCCATTGTGACCCAGGACTAGGTAAATTAGGCCTCTCTACTCCTTTTGATGCTCGAACTAGCGTGGTTACTAAATGATCAGCGAAATTTCAGTGCTAGTTGTACCTAAGGTAACTTCTTGTTAATGTTTCTATGAGGGGCGTATGAAAAATACTTGTGGTGTGGGCAGACATCAAGGACAAACGCAGTTATTTTTAAGCAAGGCCAAACAGAGTACATAAAGATGCTACAACGAGCGCGCTCCAAGTGAAGACCTTCTTTGATTTACGGATTTACTGTGTCGTCTGAATGCCGAAGAAGAAGAAATCAAATATGTCGATGATTGGAAAGTTTAAGCGGCTTCGAAGGTAGAACTTCTCACATTATCCGAAGAGTATTTAGTTACTTTGGTAGTTCCTGTGACCCGTCGGGGACATAATGTGTCGACGTCTGCGCACCATCTGCAAGGTGCTTCAGCTCTCTCCAATTCTTTTTATGTCTGCCTTGGACGGCAAGCTCTTCTTTCTGACTAGGTAAGCGGTTTCCATTGCAAGGCGAGCTTCGCTATGGAATTGTCTTCGCATTGTATGGTGTGACCAATTCACGACTATTTCCTCCTTATAGTGATGTAGATTGGGTCCTGCCCTCTTCTAGAATGGAGTTCTGCGTCTGACATTTAATTAGACCAAAGCACTCTTAAAGTGAAGCGCAGACATCTGTTAACGAAGGACTGCAGCTTTCGAGTGATTTTTGCGGTGCTGCAGACACAGCACTACTGACTCGACATTGTTCTTAGTGCCGTAAACATTGCTCTTCCAATCCTTAAACAATATTCCGGTCTCAATATCAGGTCTAAAGTGATCTCCAACACTAAGTTACGGACCACTAAGTAGTTGGTCCGGCCCCTTTCCTCCTAGGGGTCCCAAAAACGGCCTGGCCCTACAGGTTGGAGGTTGTGCGCGGGGTTATCTGCTCAACCACGTAAAAAATTAATTGTTACGAAGCGACCAATAGCCTGGGATAAGGATGGATTCACTGTTGACGACCCGGCAAAACGAACAAAGGACAACGGCTTTCGGATTTGCACGTAAAATGCTCTGACCTTGAACAGGCCGCGTGCTGCCAAACAATTAGAGGAGGCCCTAGACTGCGGTAAAGCAGATGTCACCGCCGTCCAGGAAGTGCGGTGACAATTGCCGGGCAAAAGAAAAATTAAAAACTGTGATGTTTACTACGGTGATTGCTATAGGGAACGTAAGCAGGGTCTATTTGGATGGGAATTTCTTGTAAGCGGCAGACTTAGGCAAGAAGTCTTGAGCTTTCAACACGTGAGTGAACGCGTTATAACAATCCGTATCAAAGGTAAATTCGCTAACATCTACCTCATATGCACTCACGCCCCAACAGAGGAAAAGGACGATGCTATCAAATGAAGTTTCTACAAGCTCCTCGACAAAACCTACGAGCAATGTCCGATGTATGACGTTAAAATCGTGCTAGGCGATTTTACTGCCAAAATTGGAAGGGAGGACATCTTTGGTAGCACAATCGGAAGACATAGCTTACACGACACAATATCTAGAAATGGACTTAGGCTAATCGATTCCGCTGGGGGACATAACGTTACTATAGCAAGCACACGGTTTCCTCACCTCAATATTGACAAGGGAACATGGTTGACACCAGATCAGCAAACCGTCAACCAGATTGATTATATTGCGATCGATATAAGGCACTCCTCAAGTATTTTCGTTGTCCGAACATTCCAAGCGGCCAACATAGACTCGGATCACTATCTACTTGCAGCCAAGGTACGTCTACGGATATATCAGATGCCACAACAACGGGGAAATACTATGACGAGATTTAACGTTGAACGGTTGCAATTGCAATAAGCCGCCAGAATCTTTGCCGAGCGCGTTTCACTCAGCCTCTTGAGAAGTACTTTGCAGCCAGCATCAAGTGCTGAAGACCAGTGGCTTAGATGCCGAGGAGCCATCAGAAATGCCCCAACTGACATGCTGGGTTTCACCCGCCCACCTCCACGAAACTTCTGGTTTAATGTGCCCGCAAGCGGCGCTGCACAAAAAGACGCGAGCGGCACGTGAGAAAGAGCATGAGAAGCGCGCGATCGAGGACATAAGAAGGTACTACTCCAGGAATAATATTCGGAAATTTTACCAAAAGGTAAACGGAACGTGTCAGGGTAATAAGAGCCGAACGGAAACCTGTAGAGATGAACAAGGAAACCTAGTAGTAGAGTCACAGTCGGTGCTGAGGATATAGGAAAACCATTTCTGCAGTCTGCTAAACGGCGAAGATGACACAAATTCCGCTATCAGACAGAGGGAACCATTCAATATTGACAGCGCAAGTCAAGAGTTCCGTTCACCCGACCAAAGTGAAGTGAGGATAGCAATATCTAAACTGAAGTCGAACGGTCGGGGCCGGACGGCCTATCTGCCGAACTATTTAAGGCAGCAGGAAATGACCTAGATTTCCAAGATTTGGTCGCATGAATGTATGCCCGATGAATTCAACCTCAGCAGCGTTTGCTCGATTCACAAGAAAGGAGACCCTCTAAACTGCGTCAACTATAGAGGTATCAGTCTCCTAAAAATCGCATATACGAGTAAGATCTTGTATGCCGTATCGTGCGAGCGCCTGAAACCACTTGTCAACGATCTGATTGGAACCCATCAGTGCGGTTTCAGGGCCGGTAAGGCCACACTTGACGAAATATTCACACTACGGCAGATCCTGAAGAAAACCCAAGAAGTTCAGATCGATACTCACCACCTTTTTATCGATTTTAAAGCCGCATATGACAGCATCTACAGGGACGAACTGTACAGATCCATGTCTAGTTTTGTGATCCCTGGCAAACTCGTCCGCTTGTCCAGGATGACGATGGAGAAAGCTCGTTGCTGCATCAAGGTCGGTAAGGACCTAACCGAGACCTTTGATGTCGAAAAAGGATTTAGGCAATGCGACGTGCTGTCATGTGACTTCTTCAACATCATACTTTTGAAAGAATTGTGCAAAACTCACAAGCCAATACACGAGGTACGATCTGTCACTGGTGAGTTTGCGAGCATAGGAACAGAACCGGCAAAAATGGGTCTAGCGGTAAACGAAGGCAAAACAAAGTACATGCTGTCGACAGCTATAACTTTGAGTTAGTAAGGGACTTTGTCTACCTCGGCTCTGCTATCAGATCTGAAAACGACATCTCTTCAGAAATCAAACGAAGAATAACGCCTGCCATTCGCTATTTCTTTGGGCTGGGAAGGCAACTGTGTAGTAAGGCTCTCTCACGAACAACCTAGGTAACTGTATATAGGACCTTTGTAATCCCACTCCTGCTCTATGGTTCCGAACCATGGACAATTTCTAATGAAGATATCGTTAGTAGTTTTGAGAGAAAAATTCTTCGTAAAATATTTGGTCCCGTATGCGTCGACCTGTTCTGGAGGAGACGATTCAACGATGTACTCTACGAACTGTACAGCGACATCGACCTGGTCAAAAAACTGCTCATTGGGAGTTTGAGATTGCGGGGCATGTAGAGCGAATGAACACCAAACCTCCAGCTCGCAGAATCTTCGACTCTAATCCGGGACAACGCACTAGAGAAAGGCCTCGCTTTAGGTGGCGCGCGTAAATGGAGGGGGCCCCCACCAACTTGGAGTGCGCAACTAGTAGTTAGTCAAAAACCGCGCTAATTGGAGAGGCTTATTGGTTGAGGCACAGGTCCACCCGCGGCTGTATCGCCATCTAAGTAAGTAAACAACATTGCGAAAGCAGCTTTTCCCTTCACAATTCTGCTACTAACATCGAGTTCGGTGCCGCTGCCAGTCGTGATGGTGCTTCCGACATAAGAAAAACTCTACACTTTCTCTACCTCCTGTCTAGGAGAAAGAGCTTGAAAGGTCAATTGCTTTTGCTTTGGTTTTAGTTGCATTAGTTTTAAGCCCCACTCTGCTGGCCTCAGCATCCAGATTTTGACTCATCTGGTGTAGATGTGTCGAAATCCTATGCGCAACCAAGCAGATACCATCAGCGTAATCAAGGTGATTCTGGTAAGATTTCATTGTCCATTGAACACCTCTGCTTTCCTCTGATAGTCCTACGTGGCCAACATCGCTTACTATCACCAGGAAAAGAAGCGTTGATAAAAATACAGCACTGCCAAACGTCGCTTTGGACTTCAAAGGATGTGATAGCGCACCATTGCTGAAAACACGGCATTTTGTACCTTCGTACCAAGCCTTTATAATAGCAACGATATTAGCAGGGATATCCCTTCCCGGCAAAGCTTCTTATATAAACACCTGGTTCACGCTATCAAAGGTCTTATTGAAATCGTTAAAAAAGCAGGTAGAGCGGAGAACTATACTCGACGCATAGCTCTACAATGATCGCAAGGTGTTTCTATGATCGATGCAGGAGGATCCAGAGCGGAAGCCTTCCCGTTCGACCTCGAGAGTTGAGTCTAAATGTACTTTTATCCTGTTCAGCATTATCTGCCACTGCCGGCAGAACGCATATCCTCCGCCAATTTCATCAATCCATTGACCTTTTCGGCAATTTGACTATCACCCCCGGATTTCACTGCTCCGGAAACGTTCAGTTTCCCGTTGTGCAAAATACCAACGCCAAGCTATAGGATAATTAATGAAATTAAGTTTACGAGGGCAACCACAACAGGGAGGCATTCTCACTACCACAATGGCTGTGGTATTTCTTAACCACACATTGAATTTCGGGATGTAGTATCTTTTACGCGTTAGGCGCTAATCACGGTGGCATACACGCAATTACCATTTCAACAACGATTTAGGGAAACTTTCTTGTTTGGTGTTTCCAACTTTAAATCCATTCAACCAAACATTCGAAATATCGTAATGAGGGTGAGCATATCATCGTTTATCCTTTGGTACTTGAGGTACTTTTGTAGAAAGTGAAAATTCTATGGATTTACGAAACTAAGTGCAAGGTGCAGGATGATTTCAATTCATCCTTGTGATGTGTGAAGAAGGAATACTCAAGACTTTCGAAAGAGATCTGAAAGTGGTTGCTACTGGGTACTTGAAGCCTCTTCGGAGTCAGCGAACACTTCGTTATCAACACGAACGCGTATAGCTATTTGTTGATTTGTTTAACAGGCTGCCGTATAATCCTTTCACTGCACATTACATGAAATGTTGGCCGCCAGTGAGTTCATAGAAATGATGTACGTAAAGAGTTCGCCGTTTCTTCAGCCTTCGGGGCTAATGCACAAGTCGACACTTATCCTGTTTTTTGACGTGCAAAGCGCGATGCAATTTCAAAAAGGATTTCACAGACGGCACCGCAAATGTGTTTGAACCAAAACTAATTCACGGTGCTTCGGTTTCAGTGGAATTTTCTCATCATTTTTTGAGCAATATACGAGTACACTATGCTCTTTTCTAATTCCTTTCATTCCAATACAAAAAGTTTGCTCTTACTTACTAACTTAAGTAGGGCTATAGTCTGAGGTAGACCTGGGCCTCAACTAACAAGCCTCTCCAGCTAGCAGGATCTCTCTCTAGCTGCGTCTATTTCCGCATATGCGTATGCCACCTTAAATGCAATTGTTCTCTGCTGCCTCGTCTCTTGGGGTGAAAATCAAATAAATCTTTGGCCGGAACTGGGGCGTCTGCTCAACAGAGCTCAGCCACCTCAGACGAGTAATACGTAATTCTGCGTCTACTTTATGCGCCGATGTTTTTGCTGCTTGATACTGTGGAGCCGAAGTTTAAAACCACATTGAAGTTGCAACTACCTTCGTTAACAGTCCGACACACTTTGGCCGCTTCCGCTTTCAAACCCACGAAAGATTCATCGACGTCTCGCTGTGTTCGTTCAATGTCAATCAACTTCATACGTATTCAAGTGATTGTTCGGACTTAAGAAGGACGTGAACATCATGGAACAGCGAGAATTCTGCGTTGTGTAATCTGTTCCTATGCACATGTGGCTTTGAAGTCGATGAGTGCCGATCTGAAATTCCTGGGTCTTTTCCAAGATCTGCAGTAGTGTATATATGCGTGACGATCACTTCACGACTTTTCACTTTTGGAGGCAGTTAGTTCCCAACAAGCCAGGTCTATGGCCACGTCGCAAACCCAAGCACTTCAAAGAAGCAATTTCCACTCGCAGGCTAATAAGCTAAAACTTTCTTGCCAAATTTGCAGCACTGTTGTCCTATCCGGAAATGCAAAGAAGAGTATCGATCATTGTATGCAAAATCTTGATAGGATAGTTGGAATAGAGGTCTATCCTTAGCTTAGCCTACAATCACAAATCAGAACAGTGTCCTAGTAGTTATAGATGCTACTATTGCCAACAACAATCAACGATATTTTAATTCGAAAGCAAATGCCTGCTCCTGCTTATCCTTTTTTGTTTATTTTTTGTTTTCTCCTACTCGAAGCCGTTAATTTGAGGTCCGCACACCTATTCGAGACTACGTATTTGATTGTACTTAGCCAAACGTTCTGTACGGCATGAAACTCCAGACTTAATTTGTCCGGTGCTAAGACCGACGACCAAGTCAGCAATAGATGTGTCCTCATGTCCAGCATGTCCCCATGATGCAGCAGCCGTTGCTCTTGGCACGCAAATGTGCTTTGATCGATTCGCTGACGATGCCTATTTGGTTGACCTTCAACAGCAGGCAATTGCAGATTCTCTCCTCGGCAGCTGTGACAATACACTTGGGATTGGTCACAGGCAAATCATCGCCGACAATTTGAATTGGTTTATTGGCAGTCATGTTGGTCCAGGCATACCAATGATCCTGGTGATGAGGAATTCCTTGATGAATTCTTGGTACAAGTTGGTCAATTTGACAATGACTTGCCGCTGTTGGGGTCCCTGAAATCCAAATCATATAGACCGTCCTTGTGGAAATCAGAAGCAGCAACATCCATGCCGATGTTGACTTTGCCGGTGTATCCACCATTATAGATGGCATCCTGAATCAAAATCAAAGCTTCCTTGTCATCACCGACAGTGGTGGCATCCCAACCGAACTTATCTTTGATGAACTTCTTCAAGTGATTGTACACTTCAGACCCGATTTGTATGGCCTCAGTGAAGAAGCTAACATCACTTGGAAAAATCATGAATTCCGCAGTTGATGACATCGTAAGCTGGAACTAGCAGAATGATGTTCTTGTTGCCAGCCAAATCGGCCAAGTGTTTCTAAGCAGCGCCAGCCTTAGCAACAGCCTGTGTAATACCCAAGATAGAATTAGCTCCGAACTTTTACTTCTTTTCGGTGCTATCGAGCTTAATCATGAAGTTATCGGTCTCCACCTATTGGGTGACTTCCAAGTTAGCCTTCAAGACTTCTGGGGCCAACGACTTGTTGATGTTATCCACAGCCTTTTTAACACTCTAGCCATGGTAGTTGTTCTTCGCCTCATCACGGAGATCCAAAGCCTCTTGCACATCTGGATACTCCAGATGGTACAGCTGTACGGAAGAGTCCCAATTTAGCCCGGATCAGGAAATATTGACAAATTATCGCGGAGCGAAATAGCAACAGTCCGGACTTGACGATGAACCTGATCAAAATCTGATTGACATTTGAACTACTCATTTTAGTAAACAGTGTTTTTCTCAGAGGTATACAAATTCAATATGAAATAAAACACTTGAAGCTAATGGTAATGTCTATGGTATTAGCTTCATTTAATAGCTAATTTCATGCCATTAGTGCTTAAATATTGGGTTCGTGCGGTTTTTTTTTCAAAATTTGAACGTTTATTTAAGAAAAACATGTACAATGGTATTATTCAAAGTATTGCCCATCTGAAGCTATGACTTTTTCCTATCTTTCTGGCAATTTGTGGATCCCAGATCCCAAAAGAACTGCGCCGGCTTGGCAGCCAAGAATGAATCAAGCCAATTTTTGATATTCTGCTCTGATGTGAACCGTATTTCAGTGAGGGCGTTCTGCATCGACCGGAACAAATGGTAGTCAGAAGGGGCAAGGTCTGGGCTATAAGGCGGGTGGGGTAAGACTTCCCATCCACTGTTTTCCAAATAGTTCTTAACCGGAATAGCAACGTGGGGCCGAACGTTGTCATGATGGAAAATTATTGCCTCGTGTCTGGTCGCATATTCCGGGCGTTTTTCGCCCACTGCTCTCTTCAAACCGATTAATTGTGTTCGGTAGCGTTGTACATTGATGGTTTCACCCGGTTTTAGCAGCTCATAATACAGCACACCCATCTGATCTCACCAAATACAGAGCATTACCTTCGCGCCATGGATATTCGGCTTTGCCGTTGATTTGGCTGGTTGGCTGGTTGGCCGGGTTTCACATATGATTTTTTGCGCTTGGGGTTGTCGTAATGGATCCATTTTTCATCACCAGTAACAATCCGATGCAAAAATGACTTCCTTTTGTGGCGTTCCAGCAGCATTTCCGACATGCAAAACCGCCTTTCGAAGTGTCTCGGCTTGAGTTCATGTGGAACCCAATTTCCTTGCTTTTGAATATATCCAGCTGGTTTTAAACGTTTTGAAATGGCTGCTTGAGTGACACCCAAAGATTCTGTGAGCTCTTCTTATGTTTGGCAACAATCTTCATAGAGTAATGCTTCCAGTTCTTCATCTTCAAACTTTTTTGGCTGCCCAGGACATTCATCGTCTTCCAAGCCAAAATCACCACTTTTAAATCGTGCAAACCACTTTTGACACGTTCGCTCAGTTAGCGCATGTTCACCATAAACTTCCACCAAAATACGATGACTTTCGGCAGCAGTTTTCTCCATATTAAAGTAATGAAGGAGAACTCCCCGCAAAAACACTTTTTCAGGCACAAAGTTCGACATATTTGAGTGAAAAAAAATTATTGTTGTTTACGCTTCAAATGAATGACATATACTGAAATGACGTACAATGACAGTAGCTTTCCAACGCATGTTCCAATGAAATAATAACAATAGAATAATACAATTTACGCCATCTCTTAGCAAACCGCACGAATTAAGTTATAGATATGAGCGTCACTAGCTCGAAAGAAGCGTAATCGTAAAGTCCAATTTTCGATAACTTTATCGAGCAACTGGGGGCGTATATCAGCAATAACATGGCGAATGTTGACTTTCAAGTCGTCCAACATCTCCAGTTTATCAACATAGACTAGCGACTTCACATACCCCCAAAGAGTAATCTAAAGGTATGAGATCACAGAATCGTGGAGGCCAGTTCACAGGTCCATTACGCTAAATTATGCGCTCAGCAAATGTTTCCTGCAATAAATTGATGGTGTCGCGCGCCGTGTGGAACATTGCGCCATCTTGTTGAAACCAAAGCTCTGTCACCCCAATGCAGTTCAACTGAGGAACGAAGAAGTCCGAAATCATGTTTCTATAGCGCTATCCATTGACAGTAACATTCTGGCCGGCATCGTCCTTAAAGAAATATGGGCCGATGTTTCCACCAGCCCATAAAGCACACCAAACAGTGAGTTTTAATGGTTGTAAGGGCGTCTCGACAAAGGCTTCTGGGTTTTCTCCACTCCAAATTCGGCAATTTTGCTTGTTAACATATCCATTTAACCAAAAACGGACCTCATGGGAGAACGAAATTTTGCGTTGAAAATGAGGATTAAGCTGAATCATGTTTTCGGCCCATTCACGGAATCTACGACGCGATAATGGTCACCGGGTGACCATTAACCCGGTTTCAACTCATGCACAAGCTGGATCTTATAAGCTTTTAAGCCAAGTTCTTTCCATAAAATCTTCCACAAAGTGGATGGGCATAGCTCTAATTGCTGGAGTCGACTCACTCGGATTCTCCTCAACACTGCGCTCCACAATGGCAATAACTTCTTCTGTTCGCACTGTTTGTCATCTTTGGGGATATCTGTTATCCACTAGAGTGTACGTGGTGCGAAAACGATTCACCGTGTTCCGAATAACTTGCTCAGAGTGACGATTATGTCGACCGTAAAATGGACGTAGCGCACTATATATATGGCCAACCGAACCATGTTTACAAAATAAGTTTGCACAATCTGCACGCATTGTTCTGGCGTTAATCTATTCATCGTGAAATGGCAAAACGTACTAACCACAAACAACTTTCAACTGTCAAATTGACAATCTGTACAAACAGTGTTGCCAAACCTCTAAAAAAAAAACACCCTTTACTTGTTGTTGATGTGTTCTGGAACTCGTCTCCCTGAATTCTTCTCGAATAACATCTGGCCGTGAATGTTGCTAATTTGAGCGTTGAAAATATTTTATTCTTGTGCTATGCCTTGACAAATTTGTTTTTCTCTTGACCATTATGGTTTCTTTACGAAAAAAACAAGCCTCAACTACACATTGTAGGCCTTCAAGTTTGTTAAAAACAGAAAATCAATAAACCTACGAAACAAAAAAAAACCGTTGTACCATATGGTATGTTGCAGGTAATTCCAAAAGATATTATTTTTACATCCATTATTTTAATGGAGATTGTCGTATGCGAGTACTACACGTGTATCGAAAACAGTTAACCGAAATAAATGAAACCATGTCATTTGTCATTTGTCATTGTCATACCAGTGGTAAAGAAAATCTACCGTTGTTCGGTTAATAATAAGCAACATGAGTCTACACAAAATTTAATTCAAAATCTGTTTTTCGTTCGTATTTTCTCCTTCTATCTGCATAGTTTCACCTAATTTTATATTTACCTTTGTGTTACCGAGTCCGTTGCTTACACAAAGCCAGACAGACGGAATTGGTAGACCCTATAATGGTAATGTGTATCAAAATCCATCAAAACCCCGAGGTAAATTTTTGTTCATGCATGAAATACCTGGCCTCTAACACAGGTGGAAGCAATAAATAGCTTGTGAAGCTATTTTTATCAGTTTTTATCAGATGAAAGGTACACAAATACTTGAACATACGAAACAGAAATAGGATTGGAATGGCAGAGAGAAACCATGAGGGATGAGAGGCCCCCGACGAAACGACGATGAAATGGAAAATGCAACAAAGCAGAGGCAATTAAATTGAAGTCGATGTTAACAAATAGAAATAGTGCATGTGGGTAAAATTAAGAAAAGATTAAGGGCTTAGGTTAGGTTAAGGTTAGGCTAAAACAGGTGTCAGATGGATATCCCATCACACAGACACCAGGGACCAAAAGAAGCCCATCGTGATCCCTGTGGAACCAGTTGAATTTGTCTTCAAATGGCGAAAACCTAAACAATCGCCCTGGTGAAACACCCAATTTTCTTGCAAAGGCCAAGAAGGCCTTTGATGTTCGTCCCGTCTATTTCCTCTAGGTTTTCGAAAAAGTATATCCCTAAAAATTTTCCTCGACTACGCGATATTGCCTCGCATTCACACAGTTTCAGTAAAACAGTCAGGATTCCTGTTTAACCCTGTTTAATTTTATTAACTCCCTAGATCTTTTGCCGTCAAAAACTGACCAGAGAGCCTTGGATACCCTGTGACCACCTTAGGTTGGCAGTCTTAATGATTTTTTCCTCGATAGTGCCCCTTATTGTGAAAAGGGGTGGTTCGATATTATCAACCTCACTATTTTTTTGTGTTTGTCTTTCTTTATAATGGCTCGGGAATCTAGAGTAGATATTGCCAATATATGTACGCGAGCTAAAAAGTAATCACTTTTCTACGTACATCCACGTCTGTAAATACAGACCAGCTGTTTTGGCACTTAGTGAAACAGAGGTAGATTTCCACCCACACCGCTCATCTGCAGCTACCTGGCTACGAACCAGTGCCCATTATTCTTCTCTCACGGCGGTCTCGCCATTTACCTGCGTAGTGATGTAGCTTACCAAACTCCACCACAATGTAGTCCCTGTTCCACTATTTCTTTATTTACAGAAACCTCAAACTGGACAGCAACTCGACCTTTAATGAGTTTGATGCGCTGTCTGACTCCATACAAAGAATTGTATCCCTGTATCAGCATACTGAAATCATTATTACGGGCGATTTTAATATACACAATTCTGGGTTGCTTCGACATTCTGAACAGACAACACCCGAACAACGGTGTGTTGAGATCTTCGCTGCGGAAAATAACTTAACCCAGCTTGTAAATGAGCCCACACGAAGACCAGACAGTCATACCGCCAACACCCTGGACTTGTTTTTAACTTCTCACCCTGACAAGTACTGCGTTGATGTGCTGTCCCCACTAGGCTCGTCGGACCATTGTGTCATATCAGCCAATTTCTCGTACACCCATCACACAGTTAGAGAAAAGATTCCAAACAGAACCGTATGGCAATACGAGAAAGCCAACTGGAGCGGTCTTAACAGCTTCGTTAGGAATTTTAACTGGTCGTTATGTTTCCTCAAGAACGACGTGGATGCCGGTGCTGATATGATCACAGAAACTATTCTCTTTGGAATGAGATGCTTTATCCCTCATCGGATGAAGAGTATCAAACGAAAAGAAAAGGCATGGTACGACTCGAGCTGTAAAGAGGCTCTCAGGGTTAGAGAATAGTTTTTTCGGTCCTACAAGACCAACCCGACAGAGGAAAACCGAAAAAAGTTTAAACTAGCCAGGAATGACTGCAACATCTTTCTTAAGCGTGTGAAATTCCAATACGACCAAAAACTGAGGCAAAAAATACTACAATGTCCCAAAGGTAGTATAAGCTTTTAGTCGTTTGACAAAAACATCAGAAATTCTGCCTCGTCCTCCATCCCAACGCTCATTTACAATGACATTCTAGCTGTCAGCTCTTTGGACAAGGCCAATCTGCTTGCTGCACACTTTGCGGCCAGCTCAATACTACCAGATTGTGCTTTGTTCCCACCTACACTTGAGTGCGTCGAATCTTCAATGGGACGAATCCACTTTCGCACTTGTGTAGTAGCAAGAGTACTTAAAGATCTCAACATGCATAAATCCGCTGGTCCAGGTGGTATATCTCTCCTTCTTCTGAAGAGGTGTTCTTCCTCGCTGGCAAAACCACTGCGTGGTGGACTCTTTCCGAAGAGATGGAAAACAGCATTTGTCCAGCCCGTCCCTAAAAAAGGCGAATCTTCTTCCCTCTCCTCCTACAGACCCATTGCACTTACGTCCCTTCTTTTCAAGGTCATGGAAACGCTGATAAACCGTCAGCTCATAAAATACCTCGAAACACGAAAACTTCTCAATGAACGGCAATATGGTTTTCATAGCAACAGGTCCACTGGTGATTTGATGGCATGTCTCACCGAAAAGTGGAACCAAAGAGTACATCAATCTTGCGAAAGCAAGACAGTTGCACTTGATATTTCAAAGGCATTTGACAGAGTTTGGCATCTGGCTCTTTTGTGGAAAACGCGTGCTCTTGGGTTCGATGACTCTCTTCTTCAATGGATTAGAAATTACCTTTCGGAACGTTCAATTCAAGGACGGTAAATGCTGGTGTGCCCCAGGGCTCCGTTTTGTCTCCGACACTCTTTTTAATTTTCATTAATGATCTCTTGTCTGCCATTTCTAATCCAATATATTCCTTTGCTGACGACAGCACTCTCTGCTTTTCATATTCGTTCCCGGACTCACGTCCCTGCTCTTCGGCTGTTGAACGGGAACGGCAGCGTATGTTAAGCTCATTAAATTCCTATATTAACAGCATACCCAATTGGGGAACTATCAACCGAGTGGAATTTAATGCTTCCAAAACTCAATGCTGTCTGCTGTCATTAAAGCGAAATTCAAATACCCAGGCATTATCCATGAATGGCACTTGCATCGTCGAAACCGATAAACGTTCCTTTCTCGGTATGTGTGTCAGCGACAACTTACATTGGAATGACCACATATTCTGTGTCGTCAAAAATGCTGCGAAATGTCTAGGTTTCGTCAAGCGATGTAAGAAATACTTTACCCCCTCTGATCTGGCCTCAATATATAAGGCATTCATCCGGACAAAATTGGAGTACAATGCCCACATCTGGTCAGGCGCTCCTCAAACACCTCTGCACCTGCTAGATAGGATTCAAAACCGTGCGATAAAACTCATAGGTGAGACTAATATCACCCGAACAATGGACACCCTCGAATACCGACGTAATGTCTCCTGTCGCACTTTGTTTTATCGCTATTTCCACCACCAATGCTCCATTGAAATCGCCAGTAACATTCCGCACATTCAAACTTTCAACCGTAACACCCGTTTCGCTATGAATGCTCATCAGTATAACCTCAGGCCCATTTTCGGGCGTACTCTAAAATATCGTGATTCTTTCTTAAGCCGTACAACTCGCTTATGAAATGCCCTGCCGACCTCTGTGTTTCCTGGTCGTTATAATTTACAAACATTCAAAAACAATGTACATCGGTACCTGTCTTTTCTTCCTCCCTAAATTTCAAAAACCCCTTGAGCACGCGCTGATTATACAAAAAAAAAAAAAAACAAAGGTGTCCTACTTTCCAATTGTGACAGTAAAGTCCTAGGATGATTTCAACGTCATACATCGGACATTGCTCGTAGGTTTTGTCGAGGAGCTTGTAGAAACTTCATTTGATAGCATCATCCTTTTCCTCTGTTGGGGCGTGTGCGCATATAGGGCTGATGTTAGCGAATTTACCTTTGATACAGATTGTTATAAAGCGTTCACTCACATGTGGAAAGCTCAAAACTTCTTGCTTAAGTCTGCCGCTTACAACAAATTCGCTTTCAAATAGACTCTGCTTACGTTCCCTATAGCAATCACCGTAGTAAACATCCCAGTTTTTCTTCTTTCTTTTGCCCAGCCTATCCCACCACACTTCCAGGATGGCGGTGATAACTGCTTTATAGCAGTCTAGGGCCTCCGCTAATTGTTTGGCTGCACGCGACCTGTTCAAGGTCAGAGCATTCTACGTGCAGATCCGAAAGCCGTTGTCCTTTGTTCGTTTTGCAGAGTCGCCAATAGTGAATCTGTCCTTATCCGAGGCTATTGGTCGATTCATAACAATTAATTTTTCACGTGATTGGGCAGGTCCTTTACGTGGAGGACCAGGCCATTTTTGGAACCCCTAGGATAAAAGGAGCCGGACCAAATTTCGGAGCCAGTAACCCGCTTCGGGGATGTGAGCGCTGCCGTTGGCCCTTATTAAAAACTCAGCGGCTACCAACTCTTTTCCAACACCATGATTTAGTGTTGGAGATTCCTATAGACCTGGTAATCAAATACATTGAATCAGCTCATGTAGAGATAACACCAGTTCGACCGGACTGGAACTGTGGACGCCACCGTTGATTCCATCCTTAGAATTCGTCCGCTCCCGCCCGAAAACAGGAGAAAGTGAAATGGCGCGGTTACCCCATCTCCAATCGAGGTACTAGGCACTCAGCAGTCACCACGTGGAGGTGAGTAGTAGGAGCTGATGGTGTGAAGCTAGAGTTAGAACGCTTGTGTTCTTGTTGGTGTACAAACTCTTGAAACCTGTTTTTGTTTCAGTTTGACAATTACATGGAATTAAAGTGAACTGTCAAATGAATTAATGTGTCAGATAGATCAAAAGCCTTATATGACAGTTGCGGTTGACAACTTTTCACAGATAAGGAAACAGAACTTTTTTGCCGAATTCAGTGAGGGTGTCAACAGAGAACTGTCACCGGTAACATCGTTTAGACATTCTATTCTGAACAAACAAATTCGGAACAATTAAGTCATCTTCCTTCGAGGTATTCATTCCCACTTTTCGGAGGTTTTAGTGCGAAAAAGAACGGGAATACGCTTTATGAGCAAAACTTTGGTCAATCACCATTGCATAGCATCCTTTGAAAGTAAACCAAAACAGCAATTTAGCACCGCCGAAAATTTATTTGCTCCTTGGAGACTAATTCACTCTATTTATATTACGAAAATAATGGTTTCAATATCGTCTGCAGAGCAAATCTTTCCAGTGTAAGTTATTAGTTGTCCCTCAGCTCAAGTCAGCAACACAATTAACATTATTATGGTCCACTAAACAAAGAAACCATGGTTTAACAGCTTTTTAAACAAACATTGACCCCCAAGTGGGTCTTTTTCCTGGGAAAACTAACTTTATGTTGCGACTTGAGTCCCGTTGTGTATTTTTGAAAAAAAAAAAAAAACCCATCAAATCCGTAAAAATTAATTAAGACACCTTTAATCTAGTACTTTGCAACAAATTAGTCCAATTTGAAGAACATCATTAACATCAGATTTTAGCAGAAGAGCTACTCGTACGAGTGCGTCCTTCGAAGGGTATCTCGTTTCATTTTAACGATTTCAAAAGGTCAATTCATTAAGCAAAGTGCTCTTCAATTGATGTATTCTGTTTCACGTCAAAAATTAATTGTCATTCGAGGTCAGCGCTTGACTAAAGTCATTAACTCGATGACTGTCATGTAGTTGTACATTGTCTTGTAAATTGGTATAATCACGTTCAGTATGTCTAAATATATTTGAACAGCCCTAACCGTAAAGTCGTTTTTAATAGGAAATGACGGATATTTAACTCCTATCAGTGATAGTTGTCAAAGATAAACTATTTACAAACCATATTGTCTAACCACTGCAGGAGGGTGAAAATAACTCTTGGGAAAATGGCCCAGTGTGTACCGATGTATTGTAATTACCGCTATTGATAACCCAATTACAATCTGTCAATTACAATTGACCCTCATTTGACGTACGCACGTCACGCGGATATACTCGTATACGCACAAAATGAAGGCTACCAGCTGAGTGTCAATTTTAATTTGATTTGTCAAAATTCTCCCAATACAATTGCGCGCAAATTGTCTGTTGTGCAATTCCAAATGAAACTCATCGCTAACAGGAAATGTGCACCAAATTACTGTCGGTGAAACACTAATTGATGGATGATTTGTTATAACCCCATGGTATAATTAAGCATCATCAAAGCTCACCCAGAGAGCTGATTTTAATCCAAATACCACTCTGCTATCGATTTGCTGAGTTTCCAGACTTTTTCCTTGGTTTGGAACTTTTCCTTGTCAAATTGCAAAAGTCCAACCGAACTTTGTACAAGTCCTCGAACGAGCAACATTGGAGGATGAGCACTCAATGCACAAGCTAAAAGTTTCCCTGTCAAAGGACACAGAAAAGAAATCCAAGAGTAAGGTTTGAATGTCTCCCTGGAGATTTAACGAGACTCATTACGTTCAATGGATTGAACTTTGAGATAATTAAAAATAAATCACACAACCATTTGACATTTAGCTTTAAAATACTCGTATAGCATTATTCTGGAATTAATTCAAGTAATCTACTACAAGCAACTGTCAGTGTCAAAAGTGTAACATGATGTAGGCTCATTTATCAAAGTGTCAATGGGCGGGGGCAGCTATGAATACTAGTAGTGTGATGAATTTCAAATTATTCTCTCGGTGCTTATGGAAACGGATATTCTTGGCACCGAAATTATGATGAGTTGACGAAAAAAGTAGCAGATTCGACGTCCATTTGGGCAGGTCGGAAGGAAGTATTAATCAAAAAAACATAAATTTCCTTAAAAAAAGAATCCGCGTTATTATGCTAGAAAATGTTGATTCCCTGGCCGAAAAATTGAACGCGCTAGGTAATGACAATATCATGCATATTAATGTAATAAATCCTAATTAAGTTTGACAGCGGAAATATTGTAATAAATCCTTCTGAACTTTTGACAGTTGGTATCACTTGGATGTTGCTTTTGTTTTGTTTTGTTGCTCTACTCCTGTTGACGGATGAAGTGTGAGCTGAGCTGTTTTTGAAACGAATCCGACCATTGCGGGTGGACTTAAGTAATTTATTTCCTTCTTCAAATAGAACGATAAAGTGACTTGGCAATAAATGAATGACATACCATATTACGAAACAATTTTAGGACATTAGCATGATTTGCATAACTTAAGTGGGATTTCGGGGAGCTTTCCCCCAGATCTCTATGGAAAACTAATTTATGGTAGATAGTAAATTGAAGAGACTGTCACAGTGACACCATAACGATTAAATGGAATCGTTTTTCTATGGACGGTTGGTTGGCCTTTCTTATCATCACCATGTCATCGAAACCCTTAGGATTACCTGAGATGGGAGATTAATGATGTTCGGGCGTTGAAAGTGGGCAATGTTTTGTCACAAAAGGGCTGAGAGTTGGGATTTAGAGATTTTGAGTGGAAATTGTTGTCGAAGGGAATTACTCTTCGACTGTGAATAGTAAAGATTTATGCAGGCCCACGTGCGATACGAAAGGTACGAGTAATCCAGTTTGTTTTTAAGGACCCAGTTTTCTATAAAAGAGTATTTTAGGCGTATAGTCCATGATAATTTGGTCGATTACGTAGTCACAAAGCCAGGAACGACATTGTTGTTTACTTTCGATGACTACGTTTATGGAAATTTCCAAGGAGAATAATACAAGAAATTGTGTCCTTCTGGCCCAATACTTGGTAAATTTATCATTCTGCGGCGAAGACAACAACTGAATATCAATTCGACATGGAAAATAAACACAGCCTGGAGCAAATTCTGGAATCCATGTAATCAATTTTGCCATAGCTATGATCTACGACATGTCCGTGGGGTATAAACGCAATTAGAGGCCCAATCTTCATGTTAAGTCTGAGCGTGTAATTGCCGCTGGACACTCGAATCTACACAAAAATAAAGTTTCGGTTGAGGAACGCCCCTTGATATAGGTTATAGTGACATCTGAGGCTAATAAGACAAATTTGGGCCGCAGGTCATTTGTAAACTTTATATGCAACACGCCGTGAAGCGACACTAAGCTTCAAAGGTCCTAGGCCGCTATAAAGAAGATATTATTGCCATCCAAAGAGTGCGCGCCGAACATTCAGGAAAGGGGTGATGAGAGACGAACCAGTGAATGCGAATTTGTTGTCGAGGAGGACTAGACAAAGAAGCCTAGACCTTCAGGATGATTAACAAATGTTCGATGACCATTCGATGATGTGGTCGATTTCCCCCAACCAACCGAGGAAAGGCGACCCTTTTAACCGCGCCAACTATAGAGAAATTGGTTTCCCAAACATCGCCCTATAAGATTTGTTTTGCCGTATTCCCGAACAACCCGGTAAGTTCATATAAGTGCGGTGTCGGGCCAGCAAACTTCACACTCACTCTAAGGTAGATAATAGAAAAGACCAGGGAATTTCAGACCGACGCTCGCCATCTATTTGTCGACTTCAAAACCGCATATGACAGCTTACAAAGCTATGAGCTATAAAACACCATATCTAGTCGCAGTTCTGGCGGATAACTTGGGAGAATTCTTGCTGCTTAATCCAAGTCGGTAATGAATTAACCGAAACCTTCAATGTCAAGGAGGATCTTAGACAAAGCGACGCCCTAGAAAGAATCAGGAAAACTCATCGGCCAGCAAAAGAGGAACGATCAATGAGCCGTCAATGAAGCTTTCGTGAGTATTAAGGCGGAAGTAGCCAAAATGGGTCCGATGACAAAGGAGGGTACATGCTTTCATAAAAATAGGACGCAAACTTCGACACCTTGGTCAGAGGTAGTTGAGGAATTCTTCTACCTTGGCTACGCAATTACAAGCAACAACGATATCAGCGCAGAAATCAGACGAATAAACACTTTTGCCAATCGTTGTTTCTTTTAGGCTCAGGAGGTATGATATTGTAAGACTAAACTAAATTGAGGCCCAGGTTTACCAAGGACTGTAGCGCCACTGAAGTAAGTAAGAGAGATTTATCAGAGTCCAGGACAAAAATAGAACCCCATGGCGGAAGTCTTCATGCAAACGAGACAGGCGGTTCTTTGAAGTGTAGTGACAGCAGAAATGACGTACTTGCGTGAAGGCTTGTTAAACTGAGCAACTGACACATAATATTGAATTTAGCGTGTAGATCCAGAGGGCTCTTTTCGGGGACAAGCCTTGTCTTCCCGGAGTTCCTTTATAATGTCGGATAGCCGACACTGGAGTTCTCAACGCGACATACCATATTTAGTCTAAGAAGGGTTGCCGATACTTGCAGAAACTAAGCTTCATTTGAGAAACGAATGGTAATACCCTTCGGCACTAGATAAGTCCAGCCACCCTTATTGATTTAGAGCCTTTTTTTGATGCACAAACTGTTGATTGGGTTCAGGGCTTCCTTCGCTTCAGAACAGGGAATATGATCCCACACCCAGCACCATCATCTAATTATGTCTCAACGTAGATGGTAAACATATTGGGAGCGCTCAACAAAGAGTCCAACAACATGCGGCGACTCGCAAACCATATTCATACCCATCACCACATATTAACCACAATCAGGATAGGAACTCAAGGTTCTCTTCACTTGTGTTGTTTTAATCCTCAAAATTAATGATTCTTCTGCACCGCGTTGTCTGGCCGAGATTGAGGCAACCTCAATGTGAATAAAAATGTGCCGCCTCGTAAGCCCTTCCACGTTGCTATAAGTGTTGAATCGGAGGACACATTCGCAAAGCAGTTTTACGCACATACAGCTCAACCATTCTCTCCTTGCTCGCTAACAGGAAGGAAGTCAGACTAGTAGATCTTGTTCATCTTAGCCGATTTTCGCTATAAAAGCTCAATGATACCATTGGCCCTAATTATGACCTGGACAATCGCGTCTTGGTGCACGACCTCTACATTCGAAATGAAGTAGGGAACTGGCGATCCGAGGGCTCTGGTTTCACCCGGTTCAGCGACGAAAATATGGCAAATAATGTCATTACCAGAGAGGGTGACCTACCCCCGTTCATTTCGAAGGAAGAGCTCCATGAGATCTTCGACACAATCAGGGCTAAGAAATCAGTGGGGACCGATGGTATTCCGAGCATCGTGCTTCGACATCTTCCTCTAGAAGCGGTGGACATTTACACCACCCTGTTTAATAATGCAATGAATAATGCACATTATCCAGCGCATTGGAAAACGGCGGTGGTTCAACCTATCCCCAAAAAGGGAAAGGATATATCCAATCCGGCGAATCTCCGTTCGATAAGTCTCCTTCCGAATATCAGTAAGGTGTTTGAAAAAGTAATCAATAGAGCTCTGTCTAGGTGGGTTGAGGACAAACATATAGTTCCGGATAATCAATTCGGTTTTAAGGCGGGACATGATATCTCACATGCCGCGTCTAAACTGGTGTCCGATATCCAATGGAATAAAGGCAAAAACCAATGCACTGGTGCCTGCCTTGTTGACTTGGAGAAGGCCTTCGACACTGTATGGTTAGAGGGTCTTTTCTATAAGCTGACTAGGCTGGGGATCAGTAAACCACTCTTGTACATTCTTTTTAATATGCTAACCAACAGACAGTTCATCGTGAAAAATGGCGATGTGACTTCTGTTGGAATATTTCAAATTAAAAATGGTCTTCAGCAAGGCGCGGTCAATTCGCCGATCCTATTCAACATTTATACAAGCGACTTGATAGGTTCACTTCCCCATACTATTGCGTACGCAGACGATTTGATAGCGTACAGAACAGGTCCAAAAATCGAGGTCATTAATACTCTCTTACAGCGTGACTTCGATAAGATAAGACGATTTTGCGATGACTGGAAGTTGAAAATCAACTTTCAGAAGTCGGAAACCATTCTCTTTAGGACGCCGTTGTCTGGAGCCTCTAGGGATACCAGAAAAAATTGGCGAATGTTCTCGATCATTGGACAACACGGACAGCCTCTTGCCTGTCGGAATGTAGTCAGATACCTTGGGATCTGGCTAGATCGGTTTCTGTATTTTGATAAAAATGTAGATGCTGCTCTGGCCAGAGCTAAAGGCGCTTTTGCCCTTACAAAGAGACTGTTTTATAGCAGCCAACTCGATGAGAGGGTAAAGGTAATCTGCTACATGGCCCTTATCAGGCCCATGCTGGTATTCGGGTGCCCCGTGTGGTTCAATGTACGAGCAAGCTTAATGGAAAAGATTCGGGTGTTTGAGAGGGCTTGCCTTCGCTTGTACAGAACACCAGAGTCGGAGTACAAAAAATTTCATCGTAATGAGGTCCTTTACAACAGGGCGAACCTAATACGAGTGGACAACTTCGTAATTAAGCTGACTCGAAGGCACATTGCAAGAGCAATGACCGCGACGAATAACCTGATATCTGGGGCTTACTACCCCAACTACCTTTACCACGAGAGTGTGCGCTCTGACGGCTTCGTTCCACCGGAAGCATTCCTCTACCTAGATCAGATAGGGTTGATCCAGGATAGATCAGCGGTCCCGTTAATCGTCCATGTCGCTCGGAAAGCTGGGGACAGGCGACTCAACTACGGCAGAGACGTCGCACACGGCAGTGTGGATCGTCTCAGGTTCAGTAGGGCGGTGGGGAATCGCGATAAGAGGGATGTCGTTCGGCAGCACCAGCATTTCTGGTGGTTGAATGATGGAGAAGATGTTTCGTCGTCGTTTCCGTCAATTACGGACCAGCCTCACTAATGAGGCAGAGCTGACCAATCTATTTGCTCTGTGAATAGCGATGGCCAGCTTACGTAGGTTTAGGTTAGCATTTAAGAAATATATACATATATTAGTATATACCTTTGTATATACTAATATATGTATATAATTGTGTATAATATCTGTGTGTGTGTATTGTGTATGTAGGTTAGGTAGACTAAGGTTTATTTTAAGTTAGATATTAAGTTTTATAAAAAATTAAGTCCATATGCTAAGTTTTTGTGAACAATTTTTTCTTAGCCTTAAGTATAGAAAATAATTATTCCTAAGTAAAATGTAAATATAGTCGAAAGACATAGATATAAGAATTTAGAGTAGCTTAGAGTGCCTGTGTGGGGCCAATAAGTTAATATAAGATTGTTAAGTAATTTTAAGCTAGCATTTAAGCATTTTTTGTTAGTATGTAAGGGTTAATGATTAAGATAATAAAATGCATTTAAAACTAAACTAAAACTCGCTATAAAAGCTACACTCACTGTTCGCCAGACTAGCAGTGAAGATTCTTTTCAGGGTTGAAAGTGTTGGCCTATAACTTACAGCATATCAGGATATGTGTACGACATCCGTGGGAGGTGGAGGGAGGAGGCTTCTCGTCAACTTAACCGATTTATGGTACCAGCTACAGCTCGCTTGCAGCTTCGTCAATAGTAGCTGGTTGTGAGTTGCTTCTGTTTAGGTTGCCTGGAAAGTGAATCTCAAGCATAAGCCCAAGGGTATCTGCTTTTTAATCGGCAGCTGGGAGCTGTAGAAATAGGGTAAGTACGGAGAGATGTCAACTGTCAACTGTCAACTGTCAACTGTCAACTTGGCGATGCGCAGTGTAACTCTTTCTACATGTCAATTGTGCCTAACACATTTTACCTCCTAGTGGTACTGGTCGATGTCCATCCGGACTCGGCTTGCCAAACTTATAAGTGCGAATGGTGACCAGCAGACAAAAATAGCAGCACTATAAACGGGACAGCGGATGAATTTCCCAGATGGAATCAATGTAGAAAAGTACATAAAACCTTTTCCGAACTACTACGACATATTTGGAGCTAAGGCTGGTAAGGATTTCCGAGATTGGCTCAGGATCTTGGAAAAGAGATGGTGGTGGATGAACTTTTAATGGACCAATAGCAGCGCTCACGTACCTGAACGGGCTACAAGCTTAGCTCAGTCTAACTGACCCCTCGTCCTATGGTTATCTGTAATAGAACTGGCCCTCCATATTGGGGGTTGTGCCGCCGGGTTACTCCCTGGCCATGGGAAACATCTATATTTTCGAAGCAACAATGCACAGATCTACTGTTGACAACCCCTGCAAACGAAATTAGGACAACGGATCTGCACGTCAAATGTTAGTTTTCTTAATAGGCCACGTGCAGCCGAATAACTAGCGGAGACACTGGACTACTGCAAACCAGATGTTGCCGCCATTCAAGGAATGTGATGAGTTGTGCCGGACAAAAAGAGAATGAAAAATTGCGACATTTACTGCGGCGATTGTTGTCAACAGCAAAAGCAGTGCCTATTTGGATGCGGAGGCAAACTTAGGCAAGAAATTCTAAGTTTCGGGCATGTTAACGAGCGCCTCGCAACAATCCGTTTAAAGGCTAAATTTGCCAACATTGGCCTTATATGCGCACATGATCCCACAGAGGAGAAAGATGACGACACCAAAGATAATCCCTGCGAGCTCTTGGACGAGGCTCATGAGTAATGCCCTAGACATGACATTCAAATTGCCCTCGGTGACTTTAATGCAAAGCTATGAAGAGAGGGCATTTTGGGTAGTACTGTCGAAAAGTATAGCCTGCACGAGTCTACCTCGGATAACGGATTCAGGCTAATCGGCTTTCCGTCGGGGCGAAACATAATCATATCTGGCACGCTTTTCCTTCATCTTGATATTCATTAAAGAACTCCTCAGTAATACATCGTCAACCACACTGACCACATTACGATCGACACGAGGCACTCCTGCATTATGTCCCAACGTTCCGAGAGGCCAATATCGACTTGGACATTACGTTGTTATAGCCAAGGTACGGTTGCAGATGTCCCCAACCTCGCAAAGCTAAGCTAATACTGTGAGAAAGTTTGACGTCGGATGGCTGCAATCACTAGAGATCGAAAATTCGTTTTTCCATCGAGTTTCCGTTAATCTCTTAAGAGGCTATATGCCACCACCATCAAGTGTCGAAGACCTGTGGCAACATTGGCAAAAATCTATCAGACATGCCGCCTCTAATATGCAGCTAAGCAAGATGTATAGAAGGAGTAGAGCTACTCACGAATTCTACGAGCAAAAGTGGAGAGACGAAAACCGGCATTTCAAGAGGAAAAGGGATAAGAAGCGCTCGGTCAATGAAATTTAGAGGATGCCACGGACACAAACCCCGAAACGAATCCTGTAGAGATGAACAAGGGAACATCGTAGTAGAGTCGCAGTCGATGCTGAAGATTTGGTAAAAATCTTTCTCTAGACTGTATGAAGGCGATAACGAACCAAATACCGCTGTCAGGCAGAATGAACGTTTCAATTCGGACGATGTAGCCCAACAATTCCGTCCACCAGACCTGGATGAAGTGAAGGTAGCCATATCTAAGCTTAAGTTCAGCAAAGCTGCTGGAGCGGGCGGCCAGATTGTAAGGAGGATTCACTAACTCATCTGTATAAGAGGGTCGGGCGAAAATATGTCCGATGAATGGAAACTCAGCATTGTTTGTCCGATTTTCAAGAGAGAAGACCCTCTGAACTGCACCAAACCCAGAGGCATACAAGATCCTATCTGAAATACTGTGTGAACGCTTGAAACCGTTCCTCAACAACCTGATTTGTCCATATCACTGTGGCTATAGGCCAGGAATATCCACCATCGACCAAATATTCACACTTGGGCAAATCTTGGAAAAGACCCTTGAGCTCGAAATGGACACACCACATATTCATTGACTTTAAGGGCGGATATGACAGCATCTATAGAGACGAGCTTTGCAGAGCAATGTCTAGCTTTGACAACTCTACCAAACTCATCCGTTTGTGCAGGATGACGATGGAGAGTGCACACTGCTCTTTCAAGGTCCGAAAAGAACTCATGGGGACCTGCAATGTCAAAAAAGGATTTAGGCAAAGCGATGCGCTGTCATGCGATTTCTTTAACATCATTCTTTAAGGAATAGTGCAAAACTCAAACGCCAACCCAAGGGGCGTTTGACATAATCGGCAGAAAGCAGCGTGATGTCTGTGGCTCTTTCAGTGGTATTGAGACGGAAGCGGCAAAGATGGGTTTAACGGTCAATGAGACCAACACGAAATACATACTGTCAACAAGAGAGGACAACCAACGCCGACGTCTCAGACAGAACGTCACTGTCGACATATATAACTTTGAGGTAGTTAAGGACTTTGTCATCACCAGTGGTGCGATCAAACGAAGAATAGCTCTTGGCAATCGCTGCTTCTTTTGGCTAAAAAGGCAATTTACCTAGTAAAGCCCAGTCCTATTCTGTGCCGCAGAGGCATGAACTTTATCAAAAATGGATGGGGGTGCTCTTGGCTGCTTTGAGAGGAAAATTCTTCGTGTGATTTTCGGTCCCGTCTGCATAGATAGTGAGTGGGGAAGGAGACACAGCGGCGAACTGTACGGGCTGTACAGCGACATCGACTTAGCCAAAAGAGTGAAGATCCAACGACTCTGATGGCTGAGTCACATAAAGCGGATGGACACCAATGCTTCGGTTCGAAAAGTCTTCGAATCCGCCCTTGAGGGACAGCTCCATAGAGCAAGACTGCGATTCAGGTGGCGCACGCAAGTGAAAGGGAACCTCAACCAACTTAGCAAGCGGAAACTGGAGGCAGCTAGCCAAAGACCTAGGTGGCCGGAGACGCTTGTTGTTTCAGGCCCAGATCCACTCCGGACTGTAACGCCACCTTAGTAAGTAAGTAGGTATCTGTTTTTGACTCAATGCAGGTGCCATCAGTTTTTCCAGTCTCCCTGATTTGGCCGCTGGTTTCGTCCAGTGTTTTCGTAAAAGACACTAGAGAAGGCGGTCTTCGCAATCTAAATTCTTATTGCTTTTATAAATGATTTAAGTGACCTGTTTAGCAGCTTTCTGGTTTTCCCACATAGTTCCAACATGCAATGAGGGATCTCCTGCATTTTTCCAGGCAGGGCATGGCACGACAATTTAGAAAATTTGTTGAGGGTATCCTGGCTGAGATTTAGCGTTCCTTCTTAACGCATGTAAAGTCGGCTTTTCTTGGATTTCTCCTCTTCAGCAAGGTCAGAACTTTGCACCCGACTTGGAATTCGATGTACCACAGCAACTTGGCCGTGTCCCGTCGATTTTGCATATAGAGAAGTCCTAGATCCTTTTGGACTTGACTTGGAAAATTTAAAAGTTGTTCATTAAAAGTTTTATCGTACTGACTTCAGATATCACCTATCGTCAAAGCAGGTAAATAAAGTTTAGGCTACGCTTGCGAGCTTATGGGGTATCTGGAGACGAAAGGCACTATAGTACCTCATCGGAGTTAGGTCTGTGGAGACCCATTGCAATACCCGGGCAGGGGAATTGGATTGCGATTGCTAATTGTAGCTTCGTTCCCCGTTTGTTGACATTTGGTCCTTGAGTGCGTCTCGCATTCGCGAAAGATGGGTCTGAGAGGTCTTGGAAGTAGTAACTTGGTAAAGTTTTTTTTTTTTTCTCAAATTACTGAGCCTGGAATGGTGGAAGGTATCCTCCCGTCGGTCCATGTGCCCACAGAATCTGCAGCGATCGCCATCAATATTGCATCCACACCCAGAAGATTGTGTCCTATGAATAATCCGAGAAACGGAGTTGAGTTATGCCTTTGAAGTGAATCCTACTTGGTCTGGTTTTACTGAGTTCTAGCCACAATTATCTTGAATTTCCATTTTGATCCGCCAGTTCTCTGTCAAAGGAAATTGATCCTTTTCGAGCTAACTAATTTTCAAGCTCATTGCCTGACACTCCTTTGTGGCCAGCGAGCCAGCAGAATTTAACTTTAAGCTCTTCACCACCTTCGATTTAATCCTGGCTGCAGCGATGACTTTAATGACAACCTGGCTGTCAGTAAATATCGTAATATTCTCATGGTTTTTGTCTCAGCCTTTAAAACATTGTTGTAATCTGGCAGGCAACGTGAGCATTTTAAGTTCAATTAATCGAAGAAGATCCCAGCGCCGGTTTCTATCTCCATCTTTGATCCATCAGAGAGTATGAATATTCGGATCTACCATTTGGTTCCTGCTGCATGCCCCTCAGCTTGGGAAAATATAGGCGAATGGTATTTCAAAGTCATGATGAGGAATCAAACAGTCCGCATTGAAAATGCTATGAGCCGAGCTCATTTGAAAGGATCGAGGTATAGCCCTTCGGCAGGAGTGGCAGGAGGCGAAGTATGTACAATTTCCACTCCCTCTCTTGACGTCGTTCTCATGGCAAGAGCTATACGAATACATGCAATCCTCTGTACTACGAGTATTGTCATCAATTTAAGGTTGCTAGTTTAACTTGTGCATTGCTATCAGAAAATGGGTCTGACTTCAACTGGGTACGTCCATGAAATATTCTTGGGGTTAGGTTGTTGCGGTAAAATTTACCGCAAGCTGGACTCTTTTTCCTTGAAACCTTCGCTTCACTCCTTCGAACCTTTCTCTTTGTACGAGGGCGGGTCAATAAGTCCGTGACTTTTGGATTAAAACACAGATTTTTTGATAAAAAAATAATTTTATTTTTCAACGTAGTCTCCCTTGAGCTCTATACACTTTGTCCAACGCTTCTCCAATTTTTTTATCCCTTCCAAAAAAAATGATTTGTCGAGGTCCTCAAAATAGGCCTTTGTTTGCGAGATGACTTCATCATTGGAGTCAAATCTTTTTCCACCAAGCCATTTCTTCAGGTTTGGGAACAAGAAGTAGTCGCTCGGAGCCAAATCTGGAGAATAGGGTGGATGAGGGAGCAATTCATAGCCCAATTCATGGATTTTTGCCATGGCAACTGCACATGTGTGCACCCTTGCATTGTCTTGGTGGAAAAGAACTTTTTTCTTGGCCAAATGAGGTCGTTTTTTTTTCAAATCGTCATTGAATCGGTCCAATAAGTTGGCATAATATTCCCCATTGATTGTTCTTCCCTTTTGAAGGTAGTCAATGTGGATTATCCCTGGCGCCGATTCACCCTTAGAAACCCACTGTTTTGACTGTTGTTTGTTCTCTGGTGTGTTGTGATGGATCCATGTTTCGTCCACGGTCACAAAACGGCGCAAAAACTCCTCCATATTGCGATTAAACAACGCCAAACCTTCCTGTGAAGTTCTTACACGATTGCGTTTGTGGTCGACCGGATTTCGGTCCGGGCCTGACTTGTTGAGGTAGGCCCCCTTGTGGGAGCGTCATGGTGGCTGTGGTTTAAGCCCAAATCGCGGGAAAGCGTCTAACCCATTGTAGAGTTGCAAATAAGTACTGGGTGCTGTGACCCTAAGAACAGTAAGAGGTTTTAGGCCGGCCTCGACTCATACCAAGGGTGGAACTTGTACCTCCAACACAGTTCCGAATTGGTATCAAAGGATTGACGGAGAGCGATGGCAAGGCGTATCGTTGCTCCCATGGATGTATGGGCATCCCGTAAACATAGGTCTACATGACAGGTGGTTTACGTTAAAAACCAAGAGACGGTCTATAGGTTTTACATAAGGTCCAACACGAAATAGCCGACCCTTGTCCCAAATGTTGTTTTGTCTCCCCTAATGGGTAGTCTCCAGCCTTAAGTAGAGCTAAGGCATCCGCTCCATCCTTCTAGCTCTTAGCCCTTTCACCTTTTGACCCGCCTTGTCTGTTATGCCCGTTGTCGCTTTGGAGGAACGTATTTGCGAAAGGTACCTGGGGATTCTTCGAATCCCGGACTTCTGCCTTTACGCTCCTCGGAAGTGACAACCAATAGGTCCACCCGGGAAAGACAGAGCCAGGCGGACGGCCTGGAACACTCTGAACCGCCATATGGACGGCCATATTATTTGGACTACACACCTAGAGCCAGATGGGCGGTCTGGAACCCTCTGTGTAAACGAAACATCTACAACCCGCACACGTTGCCTAGAGTCAGGCGGACTGCCTGCAACTCTCTGCAACACGCACCACACAACACACCCACAAAAAAAAAAACAAACACAGCAAACGAAAGAGAAGACAGAAACAAAAAAAAAACAACAAACAACAAATTGTACAATGAAAAATAAAACATAATTAATGTAAAGAGTGGGACGCTATCTGATATTCCCTTTTCTCCCCCCCAAAATCTGCACGGAAGCCCAACGGGTCCATCGTTCATAAGGGAATTTACTCGTAATTCGAGAAAAGTTTCCTTCTTCCTCCGTCACATTTCAAAAGTTTAATTTGAGATCCCTAGATCCTGACTTAGTTCCCCATTCGAAATCGCAAATGAATAGAAAAGGAACTTTCGTTGTCACTTCGACTTACTTCAGGGATCAAATTCGGGGAAAGAAGGGATTATTTGAACCCAAGACAACTCAGGGGAAATGTTCACTCAGGCCAAAGGAAATCCCCAGAATTCGGAAATTTCCCCGTGGATCTGGGTAGTCAAAGTGTCACACTTGAGTGTATGAAAGAGCGGTCTAGCGGTGCTCCAAGGCATGGTTACACGCTCCGGCTAGGTAGAGGAGCGCTGTACACTTATGCCAGATATTGGGCCCGCTAACCGAGCAGATGTACTCGTAGCACCATTGGATAGTCGGAACTCTGCCCATTCATGCAGGCAGAGTCAAATTGTGGAATTGGCCAATTCACGGAGCATTCTCAGGGGATAATTCAGAATTTTACTAATTATCCGCACACGTTTTGGCTTTTATTCTCGATTCAAAAGTATTTCGTTGACAACCAGGGTCTGCAGAAGAGGTTATATCACTCTTCTTAGACTGGTGCCTCTTGAGGGAGTTACTTTCAGTGCATTACTTGCTAGTATTGCGTTGATTCTCCTATTCCTGAGCATATCGGTTATCAGATTCGTTAGTGCCAGATTAACTCCAAGATTTTCCAATTTTTTACGACTGACTGGAACGTTAACATTGTTAAGGGTTCCTTCAGCGCCAAGGAAGGTAGTCAATGTGTTTTTTTTTTTGTGATTAGCTCGCGTTCAAGAGGTTATTGTATTCTTAAAATATTTGCACTCAACGCGGACGAAGGAAACTTAGGGAGGAAGAAAACAGAGAGGTACATTGTACATTGGTCTTGAATGTTTGCAAGTTATAACCAAACAGATAACTTGGCAGGGCATTCCATTAGCGAGTTATTCGGCTTAGGAATTAATCAAGACATTTTAGAGTACGTCGGAAAGTGGGCCTGAGGGTCTACTGATAAGCATTCATAGCAAGACGGTTGTTATTGCTGATAGCTTTAAGGGGCGTAAAACCATGCGTAATTTCTATTTAGCACTGGAGGCATTCTTTGTCGTCACCACGTAAGTGAAATATTGACCTTCTGCGGGCTCCCAGAAAGATTCACTCTATTGTTAAACGACTTTTGAAGGACTTGCGCCTAGACCGTGTACAATCGTTTTAAATCCCTCAGCCAAGCTCCAAATTGTCCAATTGAAACTGATGCCCTTACTTTGCAGAACCGTTCTTCAAGTGCAACTTAAGTAGTACAAAGTGCCAACTTAAAGCCATCCTTTGTGCAAAAACTTGAAACAAGTTAGCCCACAAACAAATCATTCACTTCAAGGACACACCATGTACCTGGATTTTCCAGCCCTCTCTCTGGCAAAAGCACTTGCTTAAGGTGGCAGAATTAGAACAATTAATCCCTAATCGCCATCTTAACTTCTCTCTTCCATGAAACAATTGAAATATTTTTAATGAAATGTTGTTGTACCCTGTGTGTCGGAAAGTACCTACTTCAACGGTCCGTCATTTCCCATACTCACCTCTCCACGCTAAGTGGTTTGCCTTTGAGTCCTTGTTTTTTTTTTCACACGAAAAAAAAACAAAAAAAAATTCAACAAAAGCGACAAGAGCCATTTTCGTGACCAGGTCCTCTGAGTTCGGATTCAGAAATCGCTTCCCTTCCTGGAATTCTAATTTCAATTTACCTATCCCAGCTCGAAAGCGAAAAATCCATTAGCCCAGAGGAAACATTAGCTTTTGTCCGTTTTTACATTTGAAATACTCGTAGTGAGTAAAAATTAATTTACCCGACACAGCCATATGGCATTGGCTTCCTTTTGGGATAATGGCCGGCTCCACTATCCGGCTCGCCTCAGTGTCAATACCTTCCTTCCTTCCTTCCTCATCTCCGTCCGCCTATATCCCGCTTATTCGTGTTCATTGTTGGGTATTTGCGTGTAACGTGTTATTACTATGCAAATGTCAACACTTTTAATATCAATTTAAGCGCTGAACATAATTATTCGAAGCCACAGCTGGGATTCCTTTTTTTTTTTATTTTTTTTGTTTCGTTTATTGTGCCATCGTCGAAATAGCGGTAGCAACACAACAGTCTACAGGGGTGTTAAAAACAATTTGTCGCCAATTGAAAGACGTTCGATAGTGTGCTTCCGTCAATGTGCGAATAATGCAATTGACATTCCACAAAACGACTCTAAATGTGTGAATCGGTTTTCACTTTGTCACGTTAACAGATCCTGGCGCGACAATACTTGTAAATTTCCGTTGAAAACCCTGCCATCAACGGTATTGTATTCGAGTTCGACTTTGATATTAAAAACGACTGCAATGTGAGGGGCCATATCGGTGTAGTGGGAGTTGTTAAAGTCAAAGACAACTGCTGATGTTGTGTCCTTGACAATTTTATACTGTTGAATGGGAAAACGAAACGAAACGAAACGAAGAACAACCCAAAGGACTCAGTCATCCGCATAATGAACTGAACTAAAGAAAGCACATTTCGCCAGAAAGAGATTGTTTTCATTCGATTGTGCACCACATTAAGGATATTGATTTTCATTTTCATTTTCATTTTCATTTTCTTGTTCATTTTCATTCCCACCATGCTGCGTTCTTGTCGTAGTGACGTAGGTACATTTGTAGTCTCTGCCGGTGGTGGAGGGAAATTCGCAATTTCCAGAAGTTTTCCCAGTGCAGTCAATGGAACAAAGCCAGCTTTCCTGGAACATATTCTCGTAATAGAATTGCCAGTCAAGCTTACTATTTCAAGAACTTAGAGATAGCATTCCGGTCGACGACAAATACGAGTAAAGGACACCTACTCGTACATACCACACAGAAGTCGTTGGGAGTTTGTAGTTACTTGCAGCTCACACACGGGTAGTTTTGAATTTTAAATGAGTTTCCTTGGGAAGTTGTGACGTTATGATGTTGTGACGACGTTGTGATGGATGCACCAGATGTCTAAGGGATAATGAGAAGCAGTTGAAAACTTGTAAATTTCCGATTTTACCAAAAACAAGGACGATATGGAAATCTTGTTAATTTGAGAGACCAAGTAGTGAACTAGGAGGAAGAAGGTTGAAATTCATTAACCTGAACGATTGTCAAAGTTTCCTTTGCCGACTGCTGCAATTCCAACGAAGGCATCCTGGTATTTTTGGGCAGTTAATTGAAAGAAGAAATATTTGTGAATGTGCTAAATTTATTGTACGAAAAGTTGCGAGTCTCTAATACATACATATGTACGAGTATATGTTTTTATGGTAAAAGAATTAGGACGGGCTAGACCTTTGAAAAGAAATTCCAGGCAGCCCTCTGAACAATATATTTCCAACGAACTCCCTCGTTGCTTACAAAACGCTGTATTGAGTCTCTACCCATGATGTCGTTTAATGCCTTCAGCTCAGTTGAAGCCGCCTTAAACCGCTGTTTGACAATACTGCTTGGCTTCGACATTCAGGACAGACAACACCCGAAGGACGGTATGTTGAGATCTTCGCTGCGGAAAATAACTTAAACCAGCTTGTAAATGAGTCTACACGAATACCATACCGCCAACACCCTGGACTTGTTTTTAACTTCTCACCCTGGTAAGTACTGCGTTGATGTGCTCTCCCCTCTAGGCTCGTCGGACCATTGTGTCATATCAGCTAATTTTTCGTACACCGACCACACAGTTGGAGAAAAGATTCCTAAAAGAACCCTATGGCAATACGAGAAAGCCAATTGGAGTGGACCTAACAACTTCTTTAGGAATTTTAGATGGTCGTTATGTTTCCTCGATAGCAACGTGGAAGCCGCTGCTGATATGACCGCTGAGACTATTCTCTTCGGAATGAGATGCTTTATCCCTCATCGAATGAAGAGTATCAAACCAAAAGAAAAGGCATGGTACGACTCGAGCTGTAAAGAGGCTGTCAGGGTTAGAGAATGGTTTTTTCGGTCCTACAAGACCAACCCGATAGAGGAAAACCGAAAAAAGTTTAAACGAGCCAGAAATAACTGCAACGTCTTTCTTAAGCGTGTAAAATTCCAATACGACCAAAAACTGAGGCAAAAAATACTGCAATGTCCCAAAGGTCATTGGCCTCATCCTCCATCCCAACCCTCATTTATAATGACATTCCTGCTGTCATCTCTTTGGACAAGGCCAATCTGCTTGCTGCACACTTTGCGGCTAGCTCAACACTCCCAGATTGTGCTTTGTCTCCGCCTACACTTGAGTGCGTCGAATCTACAATGGGACGAATCCACTTTTGCACTCGTGTAGTAGCAAGAGTACTTAAAGATCTCAACATGCATAAATCCGCTGGTCCAGATGGTATAATTCCCCTCCTTCTGAAGAGGTGTTCTTCCTCGCTGGCAAAACCACTGCGTGGTGGACACTTTCCGAAGAGATGGAAAACAGCATTTGTCCAGCCCTTCGCCAAAAAAGGCGAATCTTCTTCTCTCTCCTCCTACAGACCCATTGCACTTACGTCCCATCTTTCCAAGGACATGGAAACGCTGATAAACCGTCAGCTCATAAAATATCTCGAAACACGAAAACTTCTCAATGAACGGCAATATGGTTTTCGTAGCAACAGGTCCACTGGTGATTTGATGGCATGTCTCACCGAAAAGTGGAACCAATGCGTACATCAATCTGGTGAAAGCAAGATATTTGCACTTGATATTTCTAAGGCATTTGACAGAGTTTGGCATCAGGCTCTTTTGTCGAAAATGCGTGCATTTGTGACCGATGACTCTCTTCTTCAATGGATTAGAAATTACCTTTCGGAACGTTCAATTCAAGTTGTGTTGGACGGCTTCAAGTCTGATATTCACAAAATAAATGCTGGTGTGCCTCAGGGCTCCGTTCTGTCTCCGACACTCTTTAATTTTCATTCATTATCTCTTGTCTGCCATTTCTAATCCAATATATTCCTTTGCTGACGACAGCACTCTCTGCTTTTCATATTCGTTCCCGGACTCACGCCCCTGCTCTTCGGCTGTAGAACGGGAACGGCAGCGTACGTTAAGCTCATTAAATTCCTATATTAACAGCATAACCAATTGGGGAACTATCAACCGAGTGGAATTTAATGCTTCCAAGACTCAATGCTGTCTGCTGTCTTTAAAGCGAAATTCAAATAGCCAGCCATTATCCATGAATGGCACTTGCATCGTCGAAACCGATAAACTTTCCATTCTCGGTATGTGTGTCAGCGACAACTTACATTGGAATGACCACATATTCGGTGTCGTCAAAAATGCTGCGAAATGTCTAGGTTTCGTCAAGCGATGTAAGAAATACTTTACCCCCTCTGATCTAGCCTCAATATAAAAGGCATTCATACGGACAAAATTGGAGTACAATGCCCACATCTGGTCAGGCGCTCCTCAAACACCTCTGCACCTGCTAGATAGGATTCAAAATCGTGCGATAAAACTCATAGGTGATATTAATATCACTCAAACAATGGACACCCTCGAACACCGTCGTAATGTCCGTGTCTCACTCTGTTTTATTGCTATTTCCACCACCAGTGCTCCATTGAAATCGCCAGTAGCATTCCGCCCCTTCAAGCTTTTAACCCTAATACCCGTCTCGCTATGAATGCTCGTCAGCATACTCCCAAGCCCACTTTCGGGCGTACTCTAAAATATCGTGATTCGTTCCTAAGCCTTATGGAATTCATTGCCTGGCTCTTTATTTCCTAGTCGTTATAACCTTCAAACGTTTGAAACCAACGTTCACCGGTACCTCTATTTCCATCCTCCTTGACTTTCCTTCGCCCGCGCTGTGTGCAACTCAAATCCATTGAGCGCGCGCAAATTATAAAAAAAAAAAGTCTGATTTCCTTCTGGATGCGGAGCAATAGAGAACGGTCAAGCTATATGTCTGCGAAACTACTTTGCGAATGCATCCCCTGTTCAGCATACAATATACGAGTACCTACCAACGTGGAAGATCTCGCAAGACTGCGGCTCAAAATATGGTCCGGAGAGTTGAATGAGCACTATATGCTAAGTAGTGCGCATCCTGTTTTATCATCGACATTGAGGGTGCTTTCGACAACACAACTTTTGATGAAAGCGCAGCTCGGCCACATAACACGGCATAGGCGAGTGACTAGTTTTGTGGATAAGAGCAAGAAGATGTAGCTGAACTGTCTGTCGGATCATGCCTTGCGACTGCCGATTGCCAATTAGTGCACTAGAAACGGGCTTTCAATCAATCCTTTCACAATTAAGGTTGTTCTCTTTATAAAAAGGAAGAAGCAAACTGGTCTGTTTCATCTAGTGCTTAGGGGCACCAGCACCCGTTTTTCCAACGAAACTGAGTGTTTTAGTGTCATCCTAGAGTATAAATTTCTTTAGACCAAACATGTCAAGTCGAAAACCTCCAAGACGCTGTCGACATGGAGTGCAAAGCATCTTAAACGAGGCTTATTCCCAACGATCTTTTTTATAATCACAGCTATAATACTCGTGAGACCAATAATATCCTATATGCCGGCTGTCTGTTGGAAGAATCCAAAGAGCGATCTAACCTGACTGCATGCGGGCTTTTCTTAGCATGCTTCGCTCTGCTCTAGACGCATTGATAAATCTATCTCCCCTTGATATTCGCAACATGGAAGTCACTCTCAAAGCCATCTTCCGTTTAAAGAGAAGTACAATAGTCTTTAGTACAACGCGCACTGGAGCTTTTATGACCTGGCGCGTTGACTGTCTTTTGACTCTGGCCTTATAATTTTAGTGGAGGTTTAAGCTTATGTTGTATTCGGCTTAAAAGCTAGGAAGCATGGGAGTGATCGAGGAGATTAAGTTTGAGACGAGGAAAGCTTAGGTTAAAATTAAAAACGGAGAGGTTTGAGTTGATCATTCGGAGCATACAGTTTAGTTCTCCAGCTCTACTTTCCATTCACGGTTCTATGTAGGCGATAAGTTGATGTTATTGTCTCATCAGTCCTCCCAAATTTGAACTGAGCTATGCCTTTCCTCCTTATGGATCACGTCAATTGATCCATTGGGTCGACAAGAACGTCTTGTGTATACGCGTCTCATTTCTTCGGCCATTATACAAATGGGCACCATACCAGCTAAAAGGCCCGCCACTTCCTCTAAGACGATCCGGAAGGCACATATTGGTCTCAAAGTGATTAGTCCATAAATTCTCGATAACTTTCCCCTAGATTCCTTTATTGCCAGTGCGTCCGCCCATACTGGAGACGCGTACAGTCTAACTAAGCTAACTACTTTCGACTGCAGCTGGATCCTCCGATGTTTGGCATTAAGGAAGCTAAGTTTTGACTCGGGCGATTCTACTTCGTGAATTTTCTTGTCCACGGTTACGATGGCGATATCGTCCACTGAGCATATGATCTTCACCTTTGAAGACTTCGGGAGCCTGAGGATACCGTCATACATAATATTCCACAGCAAAGGGCCTAGAATGGATCCTTGTGGCATACCTGCTGTAACGTTGTAGTATCTGGTACCCTCGTCGCTGTCATAACTTAGCTTTCTATTCCCGAAGTAGCGGGATATAATTCTAAGGATGTATGGGTAGATTGGTACGTCTATCCTAGCACGAGCATTCATTTTAAACATCCAGTTAGCCGAATTGAAAGCATTTCTGATGTCTAATGTTACCATTGCACAGTTCTTCGTTGTTCCGAATTGCCATTGGCGTCCCTCGATAGCTGTTCTATTCACTGTTTTGATTGCCCTGTTACTGTGAGCGTGATTTTCGGACCCCAAACTGGTATTCTGACAGTTCACTGCTATCTTCTACTTTTGTCGTCAGCCTGTTGTAAATGACCCTTTCTACAAGTTTTCCTATCTTATCCAGAAGGCCCAGGGGGAGTGATACACCGAGGCAGCTCCTGAAGGTTTATTTCCTTTGGAGAGAAGCACTAAACGCTGTAGAATTTCCTCTCTTTCAGACAGCTGTAAATTACTTCAGAAAATAAGTCCGGTCTCTTGATGTAATTGCTGTTTTAAGGGCTCTGTTTGGTATACCATCAGCCTTTGTCATGAAGATGATCCTGCGGGTGGATCGTGAGTGTTGCTTGTGGCTCATATATAGCTGATATGTAGCTCATCCGTCACCATTCAATTTTAAGTAATCCTTGACTCAGTTGACTTAGTTCATAAGTGCAGCACTGGAGCAGCTGCAAAGGATCGTACTAGCTGAAGAGCCTTGTTGGTTGAGATCAAGGTTCACCCCGGATTGTAGGGCAGCCTAAGTTAGTATGTGGAGCGGGCAAACTTGTACCAACATTCAACTTTCAGAATGAGAAGCCCCGCCTTTGGATTATCTGTCATCGTTACCCATAGAGTAAGCCTTGACTTAGCTCTGAACATCCCTATATATCTGGGGTCAGAATTTTCCAATCAAGCTCTTATAAGGTGTGCTTTTCCCTGACTTAGACCTCACTGTTGATTCTGTCGAGGGAAATTTTGGTTCCCCTTGTAAGAAACTGCCGCTGGACTCCTAATAGAATGGCCAAACCTGTTCGCGTTTACGTTAGCTGGCTTTCACTCAGAAGTGCCCCTACTAATGGAATACACTGTGCTTGGCACGTTTTGTGAGAAACTTATGAGTAAAAGTGGCTATTTGGCAACGTTCTCGCAAGAAAGATCCTTGAAAGTACCTGGTCTAGTATGCCAAATATATGGTAGAAGAACTTATGAGCTATTGGCATATAAGCAGTGTCATCTTTGTCACTGCTGGTACAGGGGACCACGTCATCATTTCCAACCAGCTATGATAATTTTCTAAAGTGCATACCACTTTTCATCTTCACCACTTCCATATATTTAATCAACTTACAGACCTTTTAGGAATGGAATCCACCTAACCACTTAAGGAAGATTAACGTAGCAAATGAGGCGAATCGAATCAAACCGTTGAACTTGATAAAACCAATTTTGTGACATTGAGAAGGGTTACAATTTGACAGTTCCTAGTATATGTACATACTTCTGATAATGATGGATGATCCTTGAGTTAGTGACCAATTTCACACAGGTCACCTTCCGATTTTAATCCATTTAGCGTCGAAACTTCATTTCATTTTCCTCCGGTCAAGGTATTTAGCACTCAAGGTTTCACCTCTCTTAGAAAATATTTGCCAACCTTAAATACCAAAAAAAAAAAAAGTCATGTCATACTCGTACACATGGCATTCCCCGCACTTCCTCTACCAGATCCTGTATCCACACATTCATGGATAAATTCCAAGTGCAAAATGTCCTCGAACTCATTTGTACAAGTTGACGTAGGTTATGCTAGCTAGGATGGTGGTGGTGTTGCGGTCTAACGACTTTGTATCATGGTGTCTCGTTAGTCCTACCTTACGTAAGTAAATTCCAGATTAAAGTTAAAGGTGGCCGGGTACAAGTATCCAAGTATCCTCATCCATATGCATATACTCATAGATGGTGGGGATAAATGTTGTTATTTCTGAAAATTCAAACGACGCCGGTATCTGGTATCCTGCAAATAAAGCGGATTACGAGTATTTAAGTTTCGATCCACTAAATAAATTTAATTTGAAATATCTGCACTGCAAATTTAGATTTTCATGTTTCTTTTTTTATTGAATTTTTTTTTTCTAGACGCATGCCATCCGTACGAGCCCTTTAAATGTCCTGGCGATGGCAATTGCATTTCAATACAGTATTTATGTGATGGTGCTCCCGATTGTTCGGACGGATACGACGAGGACATGCGACTCTGTACAGCAGGTAAGACCTCCTACTCTTCCTACACATTATTGATTTTCTTTTTATATGTTATATTCCCACATCCAATAGATACGAGTATGTAGTCGTATAATCGTACGTGTAACAAAAATTGGGTAATAAATTGCAGTCATCCGTTCTACACTTCCATACATACTCGTACATTCGTTTCTAGATAAACTGTTTGCTTGGTGTACTCGTACAGCATTGCTCATGTACACGATGAGTTTTATTTGTAAACCGAAACCCCAACTTTAGCTGATAATAAATTGCTATCTGGGGATAGGAGCAAGAGCAACCTGATCCGACTTACTACATCAACCTACACTCCCAACACCATACCACCAAACGAATTTATTTCCAGCGTATGGTTCCGGTGGCGCGGTAGCTCCGGCTAACGCCAGTCCCAGTTTTCCAGATCAATCTCTGAGGAGGAGATTTACTAAGGCAAGGAGGAAATATGAAATAGATTTTGGTTACCTGAAAAGCTAAAACTCTTGCTGAGGTTTATTCATTGCCAAATGCAATACTCGTAGTTGAGGTGTACTTTTCCACAGCATGGCCTGTCGATACTGTGATTTCAGGACTCGTCTACACAGATTTCCATTCAATTTTAAGTTTTGCTGGTAATAATTTATTAATGGAAATTGCGGATTTAAATAATTGACACCAACGACGATTTATTCTCATTCCTTCGGAATCAATTATGTGCTTTTAGATATTGTATCTGTAAATGTACTACCACCTCTCACGGGATACCGACTCTGACGTCTGATGACTTTTCAAATTAAAACGCAAAACAAAAAACAAAGGAAAGGAGTTGAGTGCTTGTACAGTTGTTGCGTAGGTGGTTTTTAAAATTCAAATTATGCTACTGCATTACCGTTGTGAGATACGAGTAATTGGGTCTGTTCAGCAGGAATGTGTCGTATTCAATTTGGCGGCATTTTAAACCTGTCAGTTGGAGTGTTATCTGACAAATGTCATACGGGAACTGTCATTAAGAATTCACTGACACTTAAGTAATTGGATTGGAGAGACTTTTTTTTTTTCTTGTTGGAAAGCCTGATGAATTGTCGCACAAATGGTAAGCTTTAATAAATTGTTTGTTAGAGGATTCTGGATTCTAGGAAGTGAGACAGTGATTGGAAAGGCATTCGCAACTGTAAGACGTTTGGATGGAACTTTGAAATGATCAATTTATGACTAGGATGCCGAACGAATGCTCATGGACTACCAGCCACGTTGTGGCGATTAGCAGTAAGCTTAACGAATACGTGCCGATGATCTGATAAATCAGTCTCCTCGATTGAAAAGGAATTACAGCCTGAGCCATTTGGAATATTTTGATTGCCAGAAATTGGATGCAATTTCCGATTCGTGGCAGTCAAATTTTAACCATGGAAATAATTTTTAACAATAGAAATCTGTTGTTGTGTCGAAAAGCGATAATGGCTGACTGTCTACCATCAAATTCTTACAACACCCGCTAAGGTGTATAGAGGTAATTTTCCCTAACTGATTTGAACGGTTATTATTGGCTTCATAACATACTGATGGCGTTAACCAGAATGTCGAGTTGTAGGCCGTTGAATTTCCTTTAAGGTTTCATAGTTATACAGGGTGTCCCCTAATTCGTCAAGGATAATTTTGGAAATGATTTTTGAGTATGTTTTAAGAAAAAAAGCGTTTAAGAAAAGTCTTAAATTTCTCTATTAATACTAATGATAGAAACTTCTTTTAAATTTTCATGATGCTCCTCGATCGTCCTGCATATGACCATAAGGTCGTCCAGGTATACTAGGCAGGTTTTCCACGTGAGCCCTTGCTATGTACGTTCCATTAATTGTTCGAAGATGGCCGGAGCATTGCACAGTCCAAACGGCATCGCAGTAAACTGACAAAATCCATTTCCGCTAGTAAAACCGGTTTTTTCTCCATCTTTTCGATTAATCTCTACCAACCAATAGTCACTCTTTAGATCAAGTGTTGAAAAAAAGTTCGCTTCAGAAAGCGTATCCAGAGTATCATCGATCCTCGATAGTGGGTAGCTGTCCCTTTTGGTAACATATTTGAGGCATGCACAAAACCTCGAGCTGCCGCCTTTCTTCTTCCCGAGGACCACTGGAGTCAACTACGGATTCTACGATTCTTCAATTAGTCCAACAAGAAGAAAATGGAAGACGCCTTGCCAGTTGACAGATTGGTCGGGCATCTCCGACGTCAATTTGGTGTTGAACAAGTTGCGTACGTCCATATTCTCCGTCCTTTGTAGTAAATATATATTAACGTCCTCACCGACTAACTTTTCTGCCAAGATACGCTGTTCTTATTGTGTGTTGCTTGGCTCGTTTCAATAGATGCTCACTATCCCTCCCTTTTTTACCTTCACACTGAATGTCTTTGGGTTAAGAATCCTTACAGGGACCATATTGTGTAAACTAAGGTCTGTCCCACCATCTAATAAAGGGTGTTCTTTTTATAAGTTTGGTTTTTAAATTGGCAGCACTGTTTCTACAGATTGTCAATTTGACAGTTGGAAGTTGAAATGAATAGATTAACGCCAGAACAACGCGTGCAAATTGTGCAAACTTATTTTGAAAAGCATGGTCCGATTCGCCAAACTTATGGTGCGCTATGTCCATTTTACGGTCGGCATAATCTTCCATCTCAGCGAGTTATTCGGAACACGATGAATCGTTTTCACACCACGTACACTCTAGTGGATAACAGATATCCCCAAAGATGACAAACAGTGCGAACAGAAGAAGTTATTGCCGTTGAGGAGCACAATGTTGAGGAGAATCTGAATGAGTCGATTCACCATCGTTGGAGCGAGGCCCATCCACTTTGTGGAAGATTTTACGGAAAGATCGAGGCTTAAAAGCTTATAAGATCCAGCTTGTGCAATAGTTGAAACCGCACGACCTTTATACTAGTCGTAGGTTAAGTGAATGGGCCGAAAATATGATTCAGCTTGATCCTCATTTTCAACGTAAAATTTTGTTCTCCGTTGAGGTTAAATGGATATGTAAACAAGCAAAATTGCCGAAGTTGGAGTGGAGAAAACCCAGAAGTCTTTGTCGAGACGCCCTTATAACCATTAAAACTCACTGTTTGGTGTGCTTTATGGGCTGGTGGAATCTTCGGCCCATATTTATTTAAGGACGATGCCGGCCAGAATGTTACCGTCAAAGGAGAGCACTGTAGAAACATTATTTCTGACTTCTTCGTTCCTCAGTTGAATGGCATTGACGTGACAGAGCTTTCGTTTCAACAATGCCACACGGCGCCCGACACCATCAATTTATTGCGAGAAACATTTGCTGAGCGCATAATTTCGCGTAATGGACCTGTGACCTGTTCTCCACGATCCTGTGATTTAACATCTTACTTTCTTTGGGGGTATGTGGAGTCACTAGTCTATAACGACGACTTGAAAGTCAACATTCGCCGTGTTATTGAAACGGCAACGGTTGCTCGATAAACTTGTCGAAAATTGGACTTCACTTTGGACTAGCTTTATTCAAGCTAGCTATGGCGCGCATATATCCGATATCATATTAAGAATGGCATAGAATTATCTATTAAATAAAACTATTATGTTAGACATTAGCATTAGCATTAAGTATTTTATTTCATATCAAAGTTGTATAACTCTAAAAAAAAAACACCCTTTAGAATCCGTGACTACCAGGACCAGCTTCCACTTTTGCCCAAATGATTGCTTCCGACGAAGATTCCAGGAACTGATTTCGGTAGATGACTAATTTTAAGACGGAAGTGTTGGCGTTTCCCGTATACCATGTTTCCGTATTTCAGTAGTGCCCCAAAATTGACTACTAGTTCATGTTTTTTCATAAAATCTGAACCAATGATGGACAGGGGGCTATTGCCGCCAGGTGGATTTTTATGCGGACTTCACCGTTTGTCTCGTCGCTGATCGCATGCTATAATTGCTGGTGCTACGCAACCAACACTTCTAGACAAGATCCCTTCTGATAATTAAGGCCGTGGCGGCGGTATCTATTGTTGCCATCCATTTTTCCTTACCGCTGACTAGTTCTACAAGGAGACTTTTATTGCACTGTTTTGCCAGCGACTTGGATGATTGTCCTGGGGCTTTCCACTCCTGCTATCAACTGCGAAGTAGATGTTTGATGTAAGATGGCTTCGGGAAGATTGATCGGCTTCTTAGTTGCCGCTTCTAGCGGTTTCTGTCCCTATTTGCTTGTTACCGCGATTAGGACAGCTTTTTCATCTTAGCGATTCTTTACACTGCCTTTGAGAATGTCCTATTTTATCGCAGTTCGAGTAGCGCATTCTTCGTCTCTTCCTCGGAGTACCTCGTTCCTCGGCACTTAGTCTTGCGTAGGAGCATTCAACGTATGATGCTTCCAGCTAAGTGATTGTAGAAAACATAATTGCCTTAGGCACTTAAGATAAATACCTGACAACATTGGATAATTATGCTGATGCACTTATCCGGGTTTTACTGCATCTGTCTACAGCAATGAATTTGTGCAAGAAGTAGCCAGCTCAACCATAAATGTCACCCTTGGTCGCCGCTTTACTCTTAATGCAGTGGTATAGTTACTTAAGAAGACACTCATTACTTATCCGGTAAACACCCAGATATTCTCCAACATTCTCCCATACGCCTTAAGGATATTCTCATATTGGAGATATTGCTTTGGTCTTTGGTCAGAAAAATCTAGATTTCCTGCATACGAGTGTATGCGGTTCCTCTGAGTTCCTCAGAGTTCTTCTGGGTTCCTCTGAGTTCCTCTGACTTGCTCTATGAGTATCAGGTTTCTAGTCCTCATCCTGATAGTAAACTGAGTTAAGACGGAAACGTTGCAGAGTAGAAAAAAAAAGCTTATGCTGCATTCTACTCTAGCAAGAGGTCTTTAGGCTTAAGGTGGAATATACAACCCAAAGTCATACTCGTACACCAGGTCATGAAATCTGACTGCTCTGGCGAGACGGGGTAAAATCAAGCTCTTAGGAAAAACTGTAATTCGTTTGACCACTTCAAATCTCTAGTTGGACAAAAAAACTTGGAGTGCGCAGGCCCAGGTCCTCCCGGACAGTAGCGCCGCCTAAGTGACTATGTAATTGGACAAAGACAAATGTATCCAATAGGTCTCTGTGATTTGCTTTTAAAGTGACGCTTATCGTAGACATCCAATTACCCTAATGAACAACATTACTAGTAAATGTAATCACAAAGATAATTCTGCTGACTTGCGTCATGGAGCTCATCTATACCCGTACAACTGCAACAAGTTTCCCGTAGGGTACTACATTTAAACACAACAATTTGCAAATCCCCAAAATACAAATTGCATTACTCGTAGAAGATACGTCTTCCTTGTGGTCTTCCTTGTGGCCTTCCTTATGGTTGTTGCTTAAATTAAATCTTGTCAGCACATAAATGCAAATGTCTTCCTTGAAATGAATTGTATCCTTGACGTCGGCGACATTTGTGGTCATCAGAATGCACATAAGGATGATCCAATTTGAAGTGATTTTAGATTAACAATTAGTAGAGGCAGTAGAAGATACGAAAAGGTCAACAACGTAACTTAGTTTCTTATAGTTCCGATAAAGAGGTAGTGTGGTGCTTTGAACAGTTCGGCTAGTGTAATAAATCATCGTCCTCCGCTGTGACGCTCTAGGCGCTATTGCCCTATTGGTGATGGCCATCCGTGTGGTTAAATGATTTAATCATGTGCTCATCATAGCCATAAGGTAATCCGCAGACCATAGGCATTATCAGCAACAACTGATGGTTTTTCGGGATTTATAGATGCGGCATGTTCTCATCACAGAATTTACGGTTGCACCTCTATAGTTCCTTCACTGAGTACTTCTCAAAAATGTCCTTTCTTTCCCGTGCAAGCTGAGTTTCTTTTTTTATTTTTGTATGTCTCGTATAGTGTTCTTCTAGTTTGGTGTCTAGCCTGGTGTACATATCGTGGGTTGTCATAGTTTTCAACAAAGTTTTTGAGTATTGCACCATAATTTTATGCCATTGAGAATATAAATCTGTTGGATTTCGGACGATGTAAACTCTGTTGCATTATCGGAAATAACCCGTCTCGCAAAGTTTTTTCTTCATCTCACTTAAAGACAGAGTCTTGACAATTTTGACTTCCACCCATTTGGGGCATCGAATCTACAATCCCACTACCAGAAAAAAATAACCTTGAACAGGACCCGCAAAATCGAAAGACAGCATACTCCACAGCTCTTCGGATAGCTGAAAATACTATGGCGGCGCTGTGAGTGAACTTGGTCTTATTACTGAACATGGCTTAGATTGCTTCGGTCACCATACATAGCTTCGCGCGTATGCCTTAAAGACGTTAATTCCATCCTGATAGGCGTATGATGGCTGATACCCATTGTGGTGCAATAACTTTACCACCACACAAGAAACAGCCCATATGCGTATAGAGTTCACGTTTTCTTCGAAAGTATGGCACCAGCGCCTCTATGTTTTCAACTTGTCCTGGCGAGCCATGTAACACCATCCCTAGCACTCGTGACAGAATGAAGTCCTTAAACGTCTCCCTTGCTATTTGCATCGCCATTATTGATGAAGTTTGTCGGTTGCAATGAGTTTGCACTATTTTCATCTCCATGTGCCAATACAGCACCAGCCCCATAGGGCGAACCATCGTACGAAAACCCTAGCAGCATTCTTGACGGATCGTAGTGTTCCAACAGGGTATCTACAATAATCAAGCAACGCCTTTAATCCATTGAAACATCTCTGATGCTCAGCTGTCCAAATCCCTTTCACTTTTTTGTCACACAACCGATGCAAAGTTTCAGCTACCGAAACTCAACATTCTTAAAAATTATTGTACCTAGTACCACCAAACGTTTTGGTATACGAAATGAACATACCCATTCTCAAGAAGCAATGAACGCATCCACTGCAACTTGACGGCTATTTGACAAGTGACAATTAGGCAAAGTTCCCGCGTAAATTGTTTTCGACGTCAGTTGTTTGCAATCATGGAATGGGGCTCGCTCGAAAATTGTGTTGTCGGAATTGGCCTGCAAAAATGCGGCTACGACAAAGGCGAAATCGTTCGGATGTTGCGGTTACTGAAAATCACACGAAACTTTGAGGTGGATGCTGGTGGAATAGTGCGAACACCACAAGTCATCAAAGCAGTGGAGATTCAAATTCGTCAAAGTCTACTGTGCAAGCAGAAAATCTTGTCTGGGGAGATGGATATATCAGTAACGACAGCATGTTGTTCATCTTAAAACGTAATTTGGAACTCAGCGCATACAAGAGACATACCGGCTGCTTATTCAGAGAACCATTGGAACAGAAACGTAAGTCAAAATCGAAAGCCTTGTTTTGAAAGTAAGCGAATTCACAGACGAATTCTTACTGACGAACAAATTTTCACCGTTGAAGAATCGTTCAACAAACGGAAGGATAGGGTGTATGTTCTGTCATCGCGACATGCATCTGAACTCGTTCCGAGACTTCAACGTGGCCATCTGCGTGGTGGCTGGGATGATTTGGTGGGGAGTTGCCTATGATGGGAGCTCCATTTCAACGAGAAAGGTGTCTAAACCTCGGCGAAGGTGTATCAAATGGACGTTTTAGAGAACGTTGTGGAGCCCCTCTACAAACTACTATCCCTGTCCCCAAATTAACCGTGGACTTTCAACTCACTTCAAAATCAAAAACGACTCAAATATGGCTCAAAAACCACGTTCGGAGCTTCATATCCACGGATGACTGGCCATCTGGTATCCCAGACCTCAGTCCATTAGACTTCAAAGTCCGATCTGCAGATTATGGCTTGCAGTACTCGACATCCAAGTATTGAGTCCTTGAAGCGCGCCCTTGTCCGAGCAGTGGGAAATTTTCCAACGCAAGAAATGCGTACTGCAATTGATGAGTGGCCAAACCGACACCTCGGTGGAGTAAGAGATAGTGGGTAAACATTCATTTTAATCATCGTGTTGAATGTACTGCGATAGTCACCGCAAATTCCGACAGTCTTGTCGGTTTTACTCACCGGGACAATGGGAGTCCTCCACCATGAAATATTCACTGGTTCTAATATATTTTGTTGAACAAGCTTTTCAATTTCCTTTTCAACAGCTGGCTTCCATGCGATATTTTAAGAAAATAGGCGAGGATCCTGGTAGTACTTCGAGAGAGATAGATTTTATCTTTGCTTTTAACTTCAACGGCATGGAGAGTCTGATTTGCTTGCATGTCCCGTAATATGACAAGAATCACAGTGTTTGTCCTTAAAAAAACATTTATCGCCCAAACGATTACCTTCCCATCGGGAAAACCGTAATTATTGCTACCTGTGATTTTGCCTTTTAGTTCAAAGTGCCATAACCTCATTGTTGCTCTTTCGTCCAGCACATTTTGATGAGCCAACTCGTGGGCAACTGCTTTTCATACGTCCTTCTAAAATCTAGTTCCATCTCGCTAAAAAGATGTTTTTTTGTAAGGATTCGAAACGATAGCGGATTTTGTCAAAGACCTTAGGAAGTTGCCAGAGAACTGTGAGTTTGTGGAACTAGATAAAATGTTGAGAGACCAAATTGTATGTTGTGTAGGCGACTCTTCCAAATCCCATCCTCGTCGCTAATATGTTATAATTTAATAAAAAAAACATCATCTACTTTTGTAGTTGAGATTCATTTCACTTCACTTCTTGTCATGTCGTTTCTTAGACTGAGATCTGTAAATCTGAGTTCCACCAAGGAATGGGCTGGACATGGTGAGGGCACCGTTCAGGTTCTGAACAGTTTCATCTAGCTTTTGTTTTGTACCGAGTTTAGGGGGAGTACTATCGGACTTGTAAAACTCTTCCCTAAATCGTGCCCAGTTGGTTTTCCCCGGATTCCTTCTCCTCAACAAGATCGAGATCTCACGGCCCAATTGAATAACGTTAAGTCTAATACTTGCTCTCTTACTTTCGTAAAAAATTGTTGACGCATAGGTCAGACGATAGTATGAGATCTAGAAGTAGATTGCCTATTCTGGATTTGCATTTGTACTGCCCCAAATTACAGGTACCTCTGAGGCATCGCAGCTAAGAAAAATCGTCTCTAAAAATCCTATGATACCTAGTTGTTTGAAAAATACCTGCTACTGGAAACTCACTTTCCAGGTAGCTCCCTATTCATGTCCAGTAGCAACCCAAACAGGACTACTGCAACTGTGACCAAAATTCATGGTCTGATTACAAGAGACAAACTGCTTTGGGCGCTGCATAGATTCGAATCACACAAGTCTGCTGGCCCGGACGGTATAATACCTGCCGAGCTACAGAGGTCCTCAGATATTACTCTGCCTTCGTTAGAAAATATTATGAGGAGTTGTGTAGACTATTCCACTGTCATGGATAGAAGTCAGAAAATCAGAAAATGTTCTCATGCTGTCCGAAAGGACCTCAGACCTCTAAGTCCATCATCTTTCCTTCTGAAAACTCTAGAACGACTGATTGATATCCATATACGAGCTAAAGTCGATCCAAGTTGGCTCAAGATGCCTACTGTAAAGGAAAGTCGGTGGAAACAGCTCTGCATTCACTGACTAGTCACATTGAACGATCCCTACAAAATAAAGAGTACACAATGGTTGCTTTCTTGGACATAGAGGGTGCCTTTAACAACGTCAACACATCCGCAATCACGACTGCGCTCACAACTCTGCAGGTAGACGACTCACTTGGGGAGTTGATCAGTCTTATGCTAAACAGCAGGATAATCCACTCCGAACTAAATGAGACTTCTGGTAAAAGATGTGTCGGCAGAGGTACGCCGCAAGGCGGTGACCTCTCTCCCCTTCTCTTGAACTTAGTAGTAAATGAACTGCTGATATACCCGGAAGCGGGTGGTAGCAGGGTGATTGCCTATGCGGATGAGGTTGCCGTCTCAAGTAAGTATCTTAATACCATTAAAGAACTCCTTCAACTAAATCTCAATAGATTAGCCCGTTGGGCGGATCGCAGTGGATTGGAAATAAACCCCCATAAAACTGATCTTGTCCTCTTTTCCAGGAAATACAAAATTCCAACTATACAGGGTGACTTACTCGAACTCCAACTTTTTAAAATGCTATAATTTTTTTATTTCTTGATAAATTTTATTGTGCCAAAGCAAAAAATGTTGAAAAATACATGAATTTTCAAATTGTATCAGTAGTTTTCAATATGTCCACCTTTAGCGCGAATAATGGCCTTGAGAGGCCGAAGAAAGCATCGCACGCTGCACGCAAGTGGCTCTGCAGTATTTTGGCCCATTCCCGGCGAAGTGCTTGTTTGAGGTGGTCCAAACTTTGGTATTTTTTAGTGCCAACCTTCGCCTTCAAAATACCCCAGACAGAGAAATCCAACGGATTTGCATCCGAAGAATTTGCAATCCATTGTGTCGAAGAAATGAAGTGTGGAACATTGTTTTTTAACCAATCTTGGTTGACGCGCGCTTTGTGAGACGGTGCCGAGTCTTGTTGAACTGTCCACGGTCTCCGACCGAAATTATTGTTTGCCCAAGGCTTCAATACTGCCACGGTATACGATCGCATTAATTTTGACGCCACGGTCCAAAAATACGAGCGGAGAGCGACCATCGGCGGTTATGGCGGCCCAAACCATCACCTTCGGTGATGGCTGCTTTCTGGTGGCCGTCCGGAGGTATAAATTTTCGAAGGACCTCTCTGGCAAGTAAACTCGGTCATTTTGTTTGTTGACATATTGCTCGATAACAAATGGCGACTCATCGGAGAAAACTAAATTCGGCAACTCACCACTTTCGTGCAAGCGTGGCAACTCCTTCGCTCTTTCGACTCTAACTTTTTTCTCTTGCGGTGTAACATCGTGTGTTTTTTGGAACTTCAATGGCTTGAGCCCAAGCTCATTTTTCAGTATGTGTTGCATCCGTTCCAACGATATGTTGAGCTCACGAGCCATTTTTCTTCCACTTCGACGCGGATTTCGCTCAATTCGAGCCTTCACTTTCCGAACCATTTCTGCCGATGTTGCTGTTTTCTTATGACCACCCCCATGGCGTTTTGCAACGCTGCCAGTATCACGGTAACCAGCTATGGTTCGAGACACAAATGATTTATCCACGTTGAGGTGCTGGAGGGCTCTAACGATAGCTACTTGTGGTTTTCCAGCCAAATATAAAGCAATCACACTATCACGTTTGAATTCCATCGCTGTTAAAAATTTTTCGACACAACTGAGACGCAAATTGTTTAAAAGGCTTGCAAATAATAAAATTATCTGTCATGTGTCAAAATTTGAGCTCACTGTCATGAACGGTTTGGAAATTATAGTAATCTGAAATTGGTTGCAGTTCGAGTCATTCAGGGTGTAGACCCTCCTTCAATAAACGGTACCAGTTTAGTGTTTTCCGATACAGCAAAATATCTGGGTCTCATTTTTGACAGGAAATCTAACATTCAAGGAAGAGTCAATAAAGCTACAGTAGCCTTATTCTCTTGCAAAAAAGCCATTGGGAATAAATGGGCCCACTGGCTATAAATCTCGGTCATAAAACCGATACTCACTTACGGGGTTGTCGACTGGTGGACGGCCTTAGACAATGCAGTCAACTGCATTAAACTAAGCAGAGTCCAAAGAACAGCATGTCTATGCAAAAGCGGAGCCTTACGGTCTACTCCCTCTGCGGCATTAGACCCCTCGATGTTGTTTGCAGGCAAGTAGCTGCGACTGCTACTACTCGCCTTATAGCGACTACACAGTGGACAGATAATTCATTTGGCAGCGCTAATATTCTTAGTATATTAGGAATCCTCACGAAGAACATCGATTACACCATACCTGAACTTTGGTTTGACTTTCATGTAAGCTTCCCCTCTAGATCCTTCTGGGTGGAATATGCTTTCATGGAGGACCAGTCAATCCACTTTTACACCGATGGATCTAAAAGCGATAACTGGGTTGGTGGTGGTGTTTTCTCAGATAAACTAAATCTATGTCTCTCCTTCCATCGTCCAAATCACTGTAGCGTGTTCCAGGCAGAAATTTTGACGTTTAAAGAAGCTCTGTCCTGGCTGAAGAAAAACGTGATAACTGTCAAGGATATGCGCATCTCTTCGGATAGTCAGGCAGCTATCAAGTCCCTGGAGTCAGTCTCATTAAATTCGAAAACCGCTCTTGAATGCCGACCATCTCTTATGGAGATGGTAGAGCAGTTCAACCTTCATTTTTGTTAGGAACCGGGCCACAGAGACATTCCAGTCCAACTGTAGGGCCGATGAACTCGCTAAAATTGAGATCACTCTACCTATTCTACCGGAAAAGATAGCATAGGTATACGGATGCCAATGGATGCCAATAAAAGAAGAGATCTTAGCTGGACTGTTGGGCCAACTTGTCTAGTGACCAAACAGATATGGCCAAAGCTGGTTCTGAATCGCTCCAAGAGTCTGATCCTTCTAAATAGGAAATATCTCAGCGCCATTATAGGTGTCATCTCTGGACACTGCCTCATAGGCAAGCACGCAAAAAAGCTTAGCGTCCTTACAAATGATTTCTGTAGAAGCTGCATGGACGAGGAGGAAGAGAAGACAATCCTTCACCTACTCTGTACATGTCCAGCTCTCTCCCAGAGAAGAAAACTTCACTTAGGAGCTTTCTTCTACAATGACTTAAATGATCTAAAGAATATAGGAGTTAACGGTCTCCTACGCTTCATTATAAGCTCAAATGGGTTCCATGAATAAGAGGATCACAGATCCAAGTGGGTTGGTCTGGCCCAAAAAGTGGCATCGTAGCATGTATTAAGCCCCATCTTCCCAGAATCACAGTATTCAATCAGCACGGGAAAATAAGCTGATGAAAGGATAAATTTGTGCCATTCTCCCTTCGTTTCGTGCCTTACTCGTTTGTCTGCAGCAACTACATCTTGGTTGCAAAATTGTCCAAGTTTAGATGGCGAGAGTGGAATCGGCACTACAAGTTCTTTGTCCTTGTGCAAAGCCCCTTAAACATCCGAAACCATTGATGCGTATGGGATACTTAAATTATATAAAAACGTTGAAATGTACCCTATCCTGTAAATCAGAGCATATCCTTCCTAAACAAGATGTATAGGTACATCAAGAGATCAGGTTCGTACTTTTTACAAATTAATAGACAAAGCGGTAAAATTTTTAAGTAATGCACGTCCATAAATCTGACTTACTTTACAGGATGTGCAAAAGATTTTCTTTAAAAAAAAAAACCTCGGTACAAGGATAACCGGACTGCTGACGGAACGCACTCGTTGTGTAGCAAACATTGGAGGGAAACTGCAATCCTCCAACGTATGCTCCTGAGAATTTCCGTGGTATTTGCGGTAAATCATTTCACTTTACGAAACATCCGGTGGACACTGTAGCCTCCACAACATTTCAATGGAAACTCTGTGTAAATCTGTAATGTGTTGAGATTGCATACATTTGAATGATCCAAGTTTCCAAGTATCTCAAATGGTGCTACGGTGGTAAGTCGGCCAATATATCTACTCTTTATGGATATGTGCATAGGTACAGAGAGAGCATGAAAAACCTTCAAGTGAAAAAGTACTCGTATACTGAACCAACATCAACCTACGCATCCCAGCTATAGTTACATAGAACAAAGCATATTCATGTCTTTTACTAAACTTCTAGGAACAATAAAAGTTTGAAACTACGCATCCAGTAGCTCATAGAACATGTATCTGCTCGTAGATGTACACGAAATTCGAAACGGCGGCTTTCAGTAGTGCTGCGAAGTATTCCTTGAAGTCATAAGTGAACTTTCAGCAAAAGAAATTGCCAGTGACTACACATACTACCTACTAGACGCGACTTAAGAATTGCTGTACCACCCCTCGGATAGATGTACGGTAAGCTCGTAATTGGCAAGATTGCAGTATTCGTATGTTCACCGATGGAGGTTTTTCAACGAACGTTTACGAGTTCAAACTTCAGAAACATTTTTCCACCTAAATAAAAACAACGGTACTTAAATTAACGAACACAAAGTGGTACCAGAATATGTATATTTATGTGTGAATAAAAGATAATGACGGTTCCCTGCAGATACGAGCAGGCATGCTGCAAAATTACGAAACTTTTTCACTTATGAGCTCAATCATTATATCCAGCTCATCCCAGGAACTAGGTCACTTGGGGCATATACGAGAAAGTCCACTTATTTTGGATTTTTCTGACGAATTTTCCAGCTGATTCCTTGTACAAAGGAAGCTGGTTTTACGACTGAACCGCGAGCCGCGTATGATGTACCATATGTGCAGTGCCTTGCTGCCATGGCCTGATTTAAATGACATACGAGTACTCGTACCATTGTTATATATTTGAATAAGTCCGGCTTTTGAACATTTACGAGTACATATACCTTCAACAATAGTGCGAGCCGTTAACAGTTGTCATCCACAAAGGTCCGACATCCTCCTGGCCAGTGCAGTTGCTATTTTCGCTGTCTTCTCGGTTGAATACCATGCATTCTACCGCAAGTTAGTTTGTGAAGAGTTTGACCCATACACACCAACCAAATGAGGCATTTTCTTGCTGCGTATTTTACTTAACATTACCATGCCTCATTAAGCTCCAAATTACCAGTATACGGAGTACAGTAGTTTCTGCTGAGGGCAAGTAGTATCCTTTTAAACTTTTAGGGGCGTTCATTCATCATTCGTTCCTGTATCCCCTAGGGCCTCTACTATGCCTACGCGCTATCGAGTGCGGTTTCTGGAAATGTGCCTCAGCTCTCCCCAACCTTTTCCCAGTTGCCGTGCTATCCTTCTCAACTGTTCTACGCCATGTACTCCCGCGACCGCCGCGCCATTCTGAGCAAGCGGATTCCATTGCATCGCTTGGTTAGCTATGGATCTGTCACCCTTTCGGAGAGTGTGACCAATCCACTGCCACTTTTGTCGTCGTATGATTGTGTGTATAGGGTCATGGTCAGTTCTCTGATAAAGCCGTCCGTTAGAGATACGGCTTGGCCAAGATATCCTTAAAATGTAGCGTAGGCACCTATTGGCAAACGTTTGCAGCTTCTTCGTGATAGTGGTGGTCACCCTCCATGTACCACATCCGTATAGTAGCGCGGATTCAACGTTGGAACGGAACAGTCGTAGCTTGGTGTTTAAGCTAATTGCATTACTTCGCCAAACTGTGGATAGCATCCCAAACGCAGATTTTGCTTTGCCTATGCGGTTGGCTATATCCAGTTCGGGTCCGCCATCGTTTGAGACAATACTCCCAAGAGATTGGAAACTCTCTACTCTCTCAACCGTCTGTCCAGCAATACATGTTTTTGCCGAGTTAATTTTCAGCCCAACGACGTCTGCTGCCCTCTCCACATTTGTTGTCATTTGGTGAAGTCTGAGCAAGGCTCAGAGAAGAGTAAATCTCTGTTAGGCCTTTTATTGAAAAATGGGAGTCATGTGGTCCTAATCACAGATAGCATGACGCTCCCGGATACCAGCAGACCGAACGAACACTTCTCGATGTCTCTGTAGACTACTTATTCTTTTGCTCTTTTTTTTATAATTTGCGGGCCCTCAACGTATTTAAGTACCCTTAAAATGTTTGCACACAGCGCGGGCAAAGAAAAATCAGAGAGGAAAGAAAGAGAGGTACCGATGTCCATTGTTCTTAAATGTTTGCAAGTTATAAGGACTAGCAAACAGAGACCTCGGCAGGGCATTATAACTCGTACGGCTTATGCGTCCGAAAGTAGGTTTGACTGTATACTGAGGTGCTTTCATAGCGAGACGGGTGTTACGGTTGAAGGTTTGTGAGGGGAATGCTACTGGCGATTTCAGTGGAGCACCGACATTACGTCGGTCTTCGAGGGTGTCAATTAATTGACTGATATTAGCAAGCCCTAAGAGTTTTATCGCACGGTTTTGAATCCTATCTAACTGGTGCAGAGATGTTTTAGGAGCACCTGACTATATGTGGGCATTGTACTCCAATCTTGGGCGGATAAATGCCTTACATATTGAGGCCAGATCAGAGGAGGTGAAATATATCTAACATCACTTGAGGAAACCTACACACTCCGCAGCATTTTTGGCGACATCAAATATGTGGTTATTCCAACGTAAGTTGTCACTGACACGCATACCGAGAATGGAAAGCTTTTCGGCTTCGACCATGTAACTGCCATTCATACATAATGGCTGGGTTTCGCTTTAACAACAGCAGAGAGCACTGTGTTTTGGAAGCATTAAATTCCACTATGCTGATAGTTCCCCAATTATGAGCTTAACATACGATGCCGTTCCCGTTTTACTGACGAAGGGCAGGGACGTGAGTCCAGGAACGAATATGAAAAGCAGAGAGTACTGTCATCAGCGAAGGAATATATTGGATTAGAAGTAGCAGACAAGAGGTCATTAAGGAAAATTTAAAAGAGTGTCGGAGACAGAACGGAGCCTTGGGGCACGCCAGCCTTTATTTTGTGAATATCGGACTTGGAACCATTGAGGAAGAGATTCATCGGTCCCAAATGCATGCATTTTCGGCAGAAGAGCCTGATGCCAAACTCTGTCAAATGCCTAAGAAATATCAAGTGCAACTATCTTGCTTTCGTCAGATTGATGTACGCTTTGGTCGCTTTGGTTCCACTTTTCGGTGAGACTTGCCACCAAATCCCCAGTGGACCTCTTGCTCAAAAACCATATTGCCGGTCATTGAGAAGTTTTCGTGTTTCGATATATCAGCGTTTCCATGGCCTTGGAAAGAAGGGACGTAAGTGCAATGGGTCTGTAGGAGGAGAGGGAAGAAGATTCGCCTTTTTTAGGGACGGGCTGGACAAATGCTGTTTCCATCTGCTCGAAAAGAGTCCTAAAGAGTAGGATCGGTGGAAAAGTTTACACAGTGATTTTGCCAGCGAGGAAGAACACCTCTTCAGAAGGAGAGGTGATATACCATCTGGACCAGCGGATTTGTGAATGTTAATATCTTTAAGTACTCTTGCTACTACACGAGTACGAAAGTGGATTCGTCCCATTGAAGATTCGACGCACTCAATTGTAGGCGGAGACAAAGCACAATTTGAAAGTGTTTAGATTGTCGCAAAGTGTGCAGATTGGCCTTGTCCAAAGAGCTGACTGTCTGCTGGAATGTCATTGTAAATGAGCATTGGGGGGATGAGGCAGAATTTTTAATATTTTTGGCGAACGACCAAATATTGTTACTGCCTTTGGGACAGTTTTGAAATTATACACGCTTGAGAAAGATGTTGTATTCCTTCTTGGCACTCTTGAACTTTTTCCGGGTTTCTTCTGTCGGGATGGTCTTGCACGAATAGGACCGAAAAAGCATTTCTCTAAGCGTAATGCCCTCTTTACAGCTCGAGTTGTACCACGCCATTTCTTTCGATTTGATACACTTCATCCGATGAGGAATAAAGCATCTCGTTCCAAAGAGCTTAGTATCTGCGATCATATCAGCAGCGGTATCCACGTCGTTATCAAGGAAACAGAACGACCAGATCAAATTCCTAAAGAACCTGTTAAGTCTGCTTCAGTTGGCTTTCTCGTATGGCCATACGGTTCTTTTGGGAATCTTTTCTCTAGCTGTGAGGTGGGTGTACGAGAAATTAGCTGATATGCCACAATGGTCCGACGAGCATAGAGGAGGAAGAACATCATCAGGATGAGAAGTTAAAAACAAGTCCACGCGTCTGGTATTCGCGTGGATAAACTGGGTCAAGTTATTTTCCGTAGCTAAGATCTCATTATGAGCATACAGGGATACAATTCATTGAATGGAGTTAGACAGCGCATCAAACTCGTTAAATGTCGAATTGCTGCCCAGTTTGGGGCTTCTGTAAATAAAGCAGTAGTGGATAATGTGCTTACGGAGATGGAATTTCCATCACATGAGGTTGAATTCCGGGTTAGAACATGGATCAAATTGAAGTGGAGTTCGGTAAACGGTGCGAAAAGAACAATGGCACTCGTTCGTAGCCAGGTAGCTCCAGATCAGAGTGGTATGAGAGGTGTGGGTGGGAATCTACCCGTGTTTCACTAAGTGCCAAAACTACTGGTCTGTACTTACAGACGTGGACGTATGCAGAAAAGTGATTACATTTTACCCCGCGTATATTTGCTACGTCCGCCCTGAATTCCCTAGTCATAATCACAAACAAACACACACCGACGATCCAAGGCTTCAAAGAGAAAATTTTGGTGTTGGTTTACCGAATCAAATTGCTGTCGGTATTATGCCCTTACAACAATATGAAACAGTGCACAAATTCACACTCACAACCGACTATCCATCGGTTGTTACATAAACTCAGTCACTGCCCGCGCCGTAGGATAGATACAGTAACGGCAGTGACCGGGTCCAAGCAACAGTGTTTCGACCAGGAGCGGGGGAGTTGGGATACCCGCACTGTGTGGTATTTTTTGTTTTCTTTATTCTTTGCACAGTACACGAAAATTTATGAGTGCCCCGGACAACGTGTGTACTCGTAGGTGGCGACTCGATGCAAACCCATCTATGGCAAAGCCACGAAATCCTATGCAATACAACTTGCTCAAAAAAATGTTGAAGGGCCTTGGTTATGTCTACAAAAATTCAGCGCAGCATTTCTTGTCATCAAACCCCTTCTGCATATGTAGATACATATTGGCAAAAATCCAGAAGTGCATCTTCGGTTGAATGATTTTCTCTCAAACCAAATTGATGTACACACAGCAAGGAAATCGGTCTTCTTCTCTGCTTCCCATTTTCAAAATTGGAATTACATTCGCCAGTTTTAATAATTCTGAGCAGGTTCCCCTGAAAATACTTGAATTAATAAAGTGGGCCAAAATATCTACCACGTTTAAGGCAGCAGATCTTCAGCCCAGAGGGGTTACAGCGAAGTTCTTAAGAAATCTCCCCTTTGGGCTCATGGCCCGCAATGACTGGTAAGAAGCGAAGCCGTATGGGAAACCAATTTCAAGTATGAATCAGCTTTTGTCGCTGCCGCTCATCAAATATCTCCGAAGGAGATTCTCTTGTAGCATTCGCAAGTTATAGTACTTGGAATCGTTTGCTAAGTGTAGTAGTTTTCGTATAACGATTCTGTTGTGAACGCGCCCCGCTTAAAGTAAAGTTTAAGTTGTAGTTGCATGCCTGAACGCGGGTCAATCCTGCACGCCTGAACTACCGGCGTCTTTTATGAACTGTCATTTTGCTTTTTTTTCTTTTGGTGGCAGATCTCCGGTGTGCAGGTTTCTAAAAGTGCTACGCACAAACAACTAAATATATATAGACAACTTTTAGAAGAGACTTTGTAAGTTCACATATTAGCTTCTTGAATATGTTAAATAAATTAATATAAAATAAAATTCAGGATTCAATTCATTTCATGAAAAAAAAGAGCGGCCTTTTGTATACTTGTTTCCTGCGGGTAATTAGATCATCTCAGCTTGTTGTCCCGACTCGGCCAATAGCTTCGTTCGATATACCACACGAGGGATAGAAAAAATTATTCAAAAATGCAACATAAAAACGGCACAATGGTTTCTAGTGTAGAAAAACAAACTAAAAGATCATCTGTCGTCATGTCATCTGTCACTTACAATACGTTTAAGGCACTTGTCATATTTTATACTGCACTACTTAGATATGCCTCATGATCCGTTTAGAATACGAGGTTAAGAATTTTTCTTTATTACATGCAAATACAGGGTCTTCCAACTTTGACAGTTGATAGCGGCCGTGTTGTTTAAGCTACATCTATCAAATTGGCTGTCATTTATTTAGTCTGTTTTGCAAAATCTCCATGGACGGACATAGCGCTCAGCAGCACGTGCAAATGATAAAATTGTTTTACCAAAATGGGTGTTCTGTTCGGACAACATTCCGCCCGCTTCGCCCATTTTACGGTCGCCATAATCGTCCTACCGAGAGGACTATTCGTAGTGTGGTGGATAAATTTGAGTCCATTGAGGCAGTCGATTTCGTGTCGCTCCCAAGAACTCGGCCTTTCGCAGACCACAACTTGGCGAATTTTGCCTCGTTACTTGGGTCTGTACGGGTAAGGCGTTGAAGGTAAACGACCATAGACAACAACGTGTGTTCGCTGAATGGGCTCTGGAGCAGTTGGAAATTGACCCTAATTTTCATAGAAAAATTATCTTCTGCGATAAGGCCAATTTCTGGATGAATGGGTACGTCAGCAAACATAATTGTCGAATTTGGGACGATACCAATCCACATGAGATCCAAGAGCGTCCAATGCATTCCGAAAAAGTCACTGTTTGGTGTGGATTTTGGGCTGGTCCATATTTCTTTGAGAACAACGTTGGCCGGGCAATCACTGTCAACGACGAACGCTATAGGTCGATGATTTCCAACTTCTTTTGGCCTGAATTGGATGCTATGGACACCAACGACATGTGATTTCAACAGGACGGCGCTATGTGGCACACAGCTCACAGGAGCGCTATGTGGCACACAGCAGACAGGAAGCGCTTATTGAAACACCCTTTCTAATACCAATACAGAATAGTTCCATTGACAGCTACAGAGATTCAGTCCGCAGAAAATGTTCGTACAAACACAGAATTTTTATAATGAAATTAAAAATACTGGAACTAGCCCCGTTCCTAGACACCGATGGGGCTCTTAAATTAGGCGGTCGACTTCAAACATTGGTTGAACCCTTGGACACAAAGCGTCCTGTCATACTTCCTTCCGGTTCTCATGTTGTAAACTAAATCATTGATGATTGTCATCGATGTGTTTTCCATGTAGATGTCAACACTGTCCTGGCGGAGATTCGGAAGCATTTGTGGCTTATCAGGGGTCGGCAAGCTATCGAAAAACGTTTAAAAAAAAGTGCTTAATTTGCAAAAAGCTCTTGAATCCACATGACTCCCTATCGTTTGCACCGATGCCAATGGAGAGAATAGTCGACCTTTTGATAATGTGTGTTTGTTCCTTTGGTTTGGTTGTATGTTAAGTGGAAACGATAAGTAAGCCGATTGAACCACCGATCAAGCGAATTAACAAAATTGACACAAGTTTACTTCATATAAATTTCTTTATTGTTGGTAGCTAGGAAGTAATAGCTAGACTGGGGTAAAATCGATGACTGCTTAAGTATACAGCAGTGGCGCTAGCTCATCACCTCACCTCGCTATTCAGCTACCAACGACATTAGCCACATCCTATGCTCCGTATTATGTATGTACGAGTACGTTAAAAATGCCGTTGGCGGCTATGCATGCACAATACGCGGTGAAGAAAAGCGCTGGCGTGACAGTCGGTGGCTGATGGTAAGTACACCGACTAACTGATATGTCTGTAGATACATACCGGTCGATGAAAAGAAATGCCCTTGAATCTCAAACAATGTAGTCGTGGATTTTGCTGGCTCCGTTTATTATTAGGAAGAAAAAAGTGACACTGCTAAAATCTACGTGCTGAAATTCGTGCCAAACATTTGAAACTAGTTACCAGCATTTCGACTAAGACGTTTCGAGAGCTGTGATGAATCTGCAAAGTCCAAATTGCTTTTGGAATGAAAAAATAATGGGTGACCAAACCAGAACGATAGGAAAAAATATTTAAACAAAACAACAACGGTGTGAGATATAACATTCTGTCCAATATGTGCGGCATTATTCCGGCAATAGCGTGTCGAATGTTGGCCTCGAACTCGTCCAAAGTGGTTGACTTGTTAGCATAGACTAAGGACCTGACGTAACGCCAGAGAAAATAATCGAGTGGTGTCAAATCGCATGATCGGGGCGGCCAATTGATGAAAGTTCGCGATGAGATTGTTGCACAATTTCCCCGATCTAAAGTAAATTATGTAGATAGTTTCAATTGCCGGGCTGCCGGCAAAACCAAAAAAACAAGAAAAGAAGCGAAAACCGAATACATGTTACAACAAAAAAACCGAACCACACTGTTGGTGGCTAAGATCTGAATGACGATCTGTCACTTTGGTATCGAAGAAAAAAAAATCCCCTGGGGGGAAATTTGCAATGACAGCAAATCGTTTGCTGAACCAAGTGGGTGCTCAGCTGGGGTGGGTTCAGGGAAGAAGATATTTCCAAGAAACACTTATTGCTACAAAGACTAACAAACGCTAGGCGCCATGCACTTTTTGGCTTAAGTGGAAGTGCAAAACCGTATGCGGAAGGTTATAAATTTGTGTCACTTTATAAAAGCACGCTTTATTTGCGGAGGGTTGGCAAAACAATAGATCGTGAAAGCCGGTAGGCAGCAACCACAAACTGTACTTTATACGGTGGTACTGAAGGCACAACGAAGATTGAACCGCTAGTTGGCGACCCAATACCGAATTACAACGGTAATTTTTTATTTTTTTTTATTGTCTAAAAGCATTCGCTCGGGGTAACGTCTCGAATAAAAAATGCTACTTATCTTTGCTTTCTCCTAGAATCCCTTGCTTCTGCCTGTCCCGTCAGTCCTGACTTCGTCTGTGTTTCCTCCTCACTTTCGGTATATCCTGTCCTTTTGTCAAAGCCTCTCGTACTTTTTCCTTTTTTTCTCTTCCTTTTATTTTGCTTTTCTTTTGCTAAGTTTTTTTTATTGGGTATATAACTTTCGTGCGGTTTTTTTTCAAAATTTGAACGTTTATTTAAGAAAAACATGTACAATAGTATTATTCAAAGTATTGCCCATCTGAAGCTATGACTTTTTCCCATCTTTCTGGCAATTTGTGGATCCCATCCCAAAAAAACTGCGCCGGCTTGGCAGCCAAGAATGAATCAAGCCAATTTTTGATATTCTGCTCTGATGTGAACCGTATTTCAGTGAGGGCGTTCTGCATCGACCGGAACAAATGGTAGTCAGAAGGGGCAAGGTCTGGGCTATAAGGCGAGTGGGGTAAGACTTCCCATCCACTGTTTTCCAAATAGTTCTTAACCGGAATAGCAACGTGGGGCCGAGCGTTGTCATGATGGAAAATTATTGTCTCGTGTCTGGTCGCATATTCCGGGCGTTTTTCGCCCACTGCTCTCTTCAAAGGGATTAATTGTGTTCAGTAGCGTTGTCCATTGATGGTTTCACCCGGTTTTAGCAGCTCATAATACAGCACACCCATCTGATCCCACCAAATACAGAGCATTACCTTCGCGCCTGGATATTCGGCTTTGCCGTTGATTTGGCTGGATGGCTGGGTTTCGCATATGATTTTTTGCGCTTCCGGTTGTCGTAATGGATTCATTTTTCATCAGTAACAATCCAATGCAAAAATGACTTCCTTTTGTGGCGTTCCAGCAGCATTTCGGACATGCAAAACCGCCTTTCGACGTCTCTCGGCTTGAGTTCATGTGGAACCCAATTTCCTTGCTTTTGAATATATCCAGCTGCTTTTAAACGTTTTGAAATGGCTGCTTGAGTAACACCCAAAGATTCTGCGAGCTCTTCTTGTGTTTGGCAACAATCTTCATAGAGTAATGCTTCCAGTTCTTCATCTTCAAACTTTTTTGGCTGCCCAGAACGTTCATCGGCTTCCAAGCCAAAATCACCACTTTTAAATCGTACAAACCACTTTTGGCACGTTCGCTCAGCTAGCGCATGTTCACCATAAACTTCCACCAAAATACGATGACTTTCGGCAGCAGTTTTCTTCATGAAGAAGAACTCCCCGCAAAAACACTTTTTCAGGCACAAGATATTAGCTCGAACCGTAGGTCCCACCTATATACACATTCATACATCCATTCAGATGAGTGCAACGGGAAAATTTTGGTCTTTGTGTGCAGCGCACCGCAAATTTGCTGAAGTGTGCCACCGAGCATTGAACCTCCGTTGTTTCCACTCTCTCACACACCCACACATTCGTGTTTCTTTCGTATTTCCCAAATCTGGGCAAATTTCCTTCAAGATTGGGATTTCCCTTTGGATCGAGCTAATATTTCCCTTTACGATCGTTCATTGGGGTTGCATTCAGTCGATTGCAACACCAGTCCTTCCCAAAAGATAAAAAAGGAAAAAGATAATTTGCCAACAATATGGTATATGGCTTACTCGCATTAATCATTATCCGTTTCTGATAATGATCGGGTGGCGTACAGTGAGGGCGAAACAAGGAACTAATCATGAGATGGGCACGGGAGGAGGAATTCTACATCTGGAGTGCTGTCCGATGAAAAACTAAACGAAGACATCCCGACGAATCCACTTGTCAAGAATTAATTTTTTTTTTTTTTAGGTGGTGACCGTTCGTCACCGAATACAGCGTCTGTGGCAGTCCGCCTGGCACTGTGTATTTATTATACGCAGAGAGTTTCAGACCGTCCACCTGGCTCTAGACGTACAGCTTTGGGCTTAACGTGACCGTCCGTCACTCTACCGAGACTCCTGGCTCTTCTTCTCGTGGATCAAGTGGTTGTCCCCTCCGACAAGCATAAAAGCAGAAAGACAGAGTTCAAGAACCCACCAATTCTTCCCGCTAATATACTTCTCCAAGGAGACCACGGACAAAAAGTGAACGGGTGGGGGAAAAACCGAATCGGGCAGGAGAGATCGTGATGGAGCAGAGATGCCTGCTAAGGCTGAGGAAACTACCCGATAGGAAAGACAACACAACACAAGGGCAAGAGCCAACGACTTTGTGAATGGCTCTTGTTCACTAAAACGTTCGCTGGTCTCGCGCCTTCTTCCAAATAATTACTTCAACAGACCGTCCGTCCTACCTGCTGTGGTTGATCCTTCGAAATACTAGGAGGGTGTACCAATGGCTGATGGATCCATGGCTGCCCACCACCCTTCTAGGATTTTGAAGAACCACGGAAAAGAATGTGGATGATTGAGGCCGAGAGGAGAGGGAAAAAGTAGGACTTGCTGTGGTAAATTTTACCGCAACAAGATGACCCAGTCGCCAAGTTTCTCCTGCTTCGAGAAAGTTGGTTAACATCGCTATATACCTGAGAGCATTGACGGTAACGGTGTCTCCTTCCTCATTTCGAAAGATTTAAGGTCTGATGATGCCGCTATGCCATAAACTGCACCAAGCCGTCAATCTTTGTGGATGCATTGATACTTGGCCAAACACTTGTGGATTGTGTTTGCTCCAATAATGTCAAGTTTGCTTGTTGACATAGCCGCTGACCCAAAAATGTGCCTCGTCCGAGAAGATGATTTTCGTCCAAAATCCGGATCTACGGCCAACATTTCCAGCGCCCATTTCGTCCAATTCTTGCGTCAGCAGAATATTACACGGATGTACGCCCAAACTCAACAGCAAAATAAGTCGGGTTGACTCTCTGGCGATGTCCAATTCAGCTGATCGGCGCGGAATCGGCATTTCTAGGTCTTCCTCGATACTGGCCGCTACGGCCTCTATGTTTTCTGTACTCACGCTAAAACTTTTCCACGGTACGATGAATTGCCTGCACACTGTAGCCATGATGACGACCGACCTCACTATGAAATTCACGTTGCGCATTTACAACTGAGCCGGAATTTCGATTATTTTTTAATAATTTTGCGCAAGTTTGGCAAGCATAAAACGACGAATGAGATGGCAAACCTTACTGAATACTTTGACAGCTGAATGCCATTGATAACTTTGACAGCTGCTGAAACATAACAATGGGAAAAAGTATCATTACCATCTCGTCACCCGTTACAATACTACAAATGAGTTTCGTTCTACAATTCCATCACATTCTAAAATTGTCAGGCAAAATTAATGGTTGAAAAAAAGACCATTAATCCTGACCAAGTTTCAAGTATTCTAACGCCATAAAGCCACCAAAATAAAGCAAATGATAAAATACTGGCAGTCACGAAGGCCCAGTCTCGGTACCATATCAAATTTTAGCAACCAAGATTGTATCTAAGGTCATAATCTAATGTTAACAGTCGTCACACCAACGCTATACCCGTATCGAATCCGAGTTATAAAATATGGCAAGCGTTTATACTCTAAACACCGTAACGCAAAACATCGTTTCGAAAACTACTCGTACGTACCTGAAATTGGTGAAATATGTGAATATGAGCTCCGAAACGACATGCCGGTAATCACCTGTTTAGAGACGTAATCAAATTCAAGCCAGTCACGCAAATCGAAAAAAAAAAAAAACAAAAAACAAGGACATTATTTCAGACTCAAATTAATGTACCTCCTCCCCTTTCTGTAGTCGTAACTCATAGGAACACGTACCCACGGATACATGTCAATGAATTTTATGATATTTTCTGTGGCAAGTCATAACCGGGATACAATAAATTATTATCTTCAACTTATATTCGTATGCTCATACATCATGAGGAATGATGATGATGATTTAGAGTCCTGGTTGAGTTATGACTAAAACTAGGAACCAAGATAACCTGGAAAAATTGATCATCTCACCGCAGTAAATGGAAAATATGGGATTACACGAGAAGAACTCATAAGCATGGGTATTCGTACGCATAAAATATGTACGAGTACATATTTTTGAGATACATTTAATCCTGCTTTGACGTACGAGTATGAAAGCCATAATTCAATGATTAAGATTTGATATCTGATCTTCTAGGAAAATCCCATGTAGTTATGCTCGACATGTCTTTGAAATGTGAAAATATCCAGGACTTTGGCTGCGGGCTATTTAATATTTTGCATGAGAAACTAGTCGACTTTTTTTCCTTGAAATATTTCGAGTTCGTGAACCGTAAACTGCTGGTATTAAGTTCTCCCCCTCTAGGATCACATTGATTATAAATGGAAATTTTGTATCACATTGAAGCATACCACATAGGAGTATGATATCCAACATCATTTCGAATGCTTGTTAAATTGGAAATTAAAGAACCAATTCACTCAATGAGAAAATCTCCTAATTCCATGAATTTACAAGGAATCCCATGTGATGTCGTCAGCCAAATCAGTCAAATTGAAACACTCATGGCTTGCATAAGGATGTGTTGGGACTAGCAATCCTGACCTCACATCATCATCAAAATTTCAGCACCAACTCTGACTATAAAATATTTATATTTTCCCGTTGTAGCTAAGCTCAGAGGATTATCCTGTTTGTCCTCCTTGAGGAAGTGTTTGCCTCGGGAACCCACCTTAGTGCTAAGAATAGCTAGGCATCCATAGATGAAGAGCAAATCCATACATCGCCCTCAAGGCAGTAGTTTTGTACATAAAGTCGTGTTCCAATGTTCACGCAAGAAGTAACTCTGATAGAAAACAGAAGTTGTTCATTAAAAATTGTAAATTTTTCTATTTATTCATAAAGGATACAGTATAGGGATGTAATGCGAGTAAAAGGAAACCCAACTGAAATGAAATGAAAATGCCTAACTAAAAGAGTCAAAAACATAATCCTTGTGTTGACCTTAAGGTTTAACAAATCAAGGTTTGTTTGTGGATTTAAAAAAGGCACTATGTTTATAGGGACAAGCAGGAAGATGACCACAATTCTTTCACAGTGTTTAGAAAACATAGGGTGACGTCTAATTCTTAGCATCCTCCACCGGGCAAGATGAAAATACAAGCGGGTAGGGTAATTGTATGGGTCGCTTCAACCTTTTTCCCACAGCTAGTCTGATCAAACAAGACCCGACGCTTTGATCCCTGCCAATGAATTCGTGTTCCACAACGACCATCTTCCATTGGATTCTTGAAGTCCATGGATCCGACAGCAACACCACATCACCTGCTTTCAGCTGCACGATGAAGGCACTCGTAATGCCACCTCCTTTTAAGTTTAATTGAATATTTTATACAACTTTTCCATGCATCACGAAGTAAATCTGCATCAGATCATCTCGGTATTGCATCAGCTACTAATAATCCCGACACGATCAAAAAACTTGACGGGGGATAAATCCAATGAGTCGGAATTTCCATAAATTAGTGGCCGACTGTTTCCATTTCTTTGACTTCCACAAACATCTTTCTACCTGTTCGAAGCTTAATTTGGCCCTTCCAATCGTCACCTTCATAATATTCTTTATGGCATGGATCATCCTCTCCTAAAGTGAAGGTAGAGGAAGTTATTCACAGCCTTTAAGATATAACATAAAGAAACCTTGCTTCGAATCGTAAATTGAGATTCTCAACCAGTTTTCAGGCAATTAGACCAACACAAACAGCTCCTAAAGCGTCTTGTTTGAAAGGTCTATCGAAAGGTCCAATTTTTCATAACTCTGGCGCATAAGGCAGAAGTCTAACGGGGTCAAATCGGACGATCTCGGTGGCCAGTTCACATCACTTCCACATGAGATGACCATGCTCTCGAATCGATCGTGTAGAATTCCCAATGTGGGGTAAGCTATGTGGCACATAGCGCCGTTCTGTTGAAACCACATGTCGTTGGTGTCCATAGCATCCAATTCAGGCCAAAAGAAGTTGGAAATCATCCACCTGTGGTGGCTGTCCGGCCAACGTCGTTCTCAAAGAAATATGGACCAGCCCAAAATCCACGCCAACAGTGACTATTTCGGGATGCATTGGACGCTCTTGGATCTCATGTGGATTAGTATCGTCCCAAATTCGACAATTTTGTTTATTGACGTTCCCATTCATCCAGAAATGGGCCTCATCGGTGGAGACTATTTTTCCATGAAAATTAGGGTCAGTTTGCAACTGCTCCAGAGCCCAGTCAGCGAACACACGTCGTTGTCTATGGTCGTTTACCTTCAACTCATGGGTTAGTTGAATTTTGCACGAGTGCAGGCCCACGTCACGATGCAAAATTCGCCAAGTTGTGGTCTGCGAAAGGCCGAGTTATTGTGAGCGATGCGAAATCGACTGCCTCGGATTGTCCTGAACACTCTCGCGGACAACGGTGATGTTTTCGGCAAATCTTGCGTTTCGTCGACGTACAGGTGTTGGTTTATCGTTTACTGAACCAGTGGACTCAAATTTATCTACCACACTGCGAATGGTCGATGACTATGGCGACCGTAAAATGGCCGAAGCGCGCGGAACGTTGCCCGAACAGAACACCCATTTTGACAAAACAGTTTTACCATTTGCACGTGTTGTTGAACGCTATGTCCGTTCTTGGTGGTTTGGCAAAACAGACTGAATAAATGGTAGCCAATTTGACAGATGTAGCTTCAACAATATGGCCGCCATCAACTGTCAAACTTCGGAAGTCCCTATTGGAAGACCCTGTATAACGGTATCTCCAAATGAACTGAGTGATACAACTTGAAGTAGCTGGTATCTGCTCTCCAGCTCTTGTTGGAGAAAATAAAGAACATGAATAGCGAAATAGAATAGAAGTCGAAGAATTATTCGCGCAAAGTATGTCAAACACATTTGAGGAACAACGCAGGAGTACCGCAGAAAGTCAGTTTGGTGTTTTAAAAGGACGGCTTCATATATGAATAAGCTTGCTGGTGGAAGGACAAAAGAGAAGCGTCTTAAGTTAGGATACGAACCACGAAAGAAAACGTACTGATGGATCTGAAGCTCTTGGCGATTTGCTCACCTTTACCGATTTCTCTCACTGTTCGCCAGAGGTTTCATTAGCAGTAAAAATTATCTTCAGGCGACCCTGCCATGCTACTGCGCACTGAGAACATTGATCTCTCTCTCTCTCTCTCTCTCTGAAAAGCAAATAGGCGTTCTTATTGATAGGAAAAAATTCCAGTGGGAAATTCAGTCCTTTAAGCCGTACAAATCTTCCGGTCCGGATGGTATTCTACCGATCATGCACCGGAGGTAGCAACCCAAAAAATTATGGAAATTCTTAGGCACGGGCTAAAAATAGCTTGGAGGGAAGTTAGGGTGGTTTTTATACCTAAAGCTGTTAAACAGGGACATATAGTATAGCAGCAAAAGATCTCAGACCAATAAGTCTGTCATCATACCGCCCTGCACGAAGTGGTGGGGAAAATAGAAAAGAGTCTACGCTTCGGTGTAGGCCGATGGCGGCCTTCCTCTATTTAGAAGGAGTCTTCTATAACGTGGAGTGCACCATCATTAAAAACTAGACGCTAATATTAAACAGGGCATTACAAATAGGGTTTGCAACATACTTGCTAGTTCCATTGGGCAAAGCTCGGTTAGAATGTCTGTAACCAGGGGAACTTCTCAAGGGGGAGTCATATCGGGTATAAGTGCCACGGCATACGCAGATGACGAGGTCATAACAGTGCAGGGAAAATATTCAAATATTTTAAGCGAGATTATGGAGGTTACCCTGAAGACCACTAGCACTTGGGCAAAAAGCTGTTGCCGGCCAACCCTTCCAAAACGGAACTGTGTCTTTTTACCAAAAAGTACAAGATACCGCAATTCAAACTCCCAAAACTCAATGGAGTCGAACTGTCCCTTTCGGACAGCGCGAAGTACCTGGATGTGATTCTGGATAAAAAAAAACTGGTTTGGAACCTTAATGTAGCGGAAAGAACCAAAAAGACACACAATGCTCTTTTTATCTGCAAAAGAACAGTAGGCAAAATTTTATAGCTTAAAACCTGCAGTGGCTGTATACGGTGGTGGTAAGACCCATACTTACATACGGCGCACTAGTATTATGGAAAGCAACAAACAAGAAAGCGATTTACGGAAAATTAGCGGCGGTTCATAGAACGGCTTCCATAGCCATTACAAGAACGCTCCGTACCACCCCTACGGCAGCATATGTTAAGACACCTTTCTGCATCTAACTCCGCTTGATTTACCGATGAAAAAAACTTGCTGGCAACAGTGCGATAAGACTTACTAATTTGGGCTATTTCAAAAGCAGTATTTTCGGACATGGCACGGTCCGAACGGAGCCAGGCAACCCAATTCTAACGGATAAAATTACTTTCCTAGTCGACTTCGACATCCCGTACGACATAATTTATCCGGAGAGGGAAGAATGGACAAAAAATGCAATAGTCAGATCGAATAGAATTGCAATTTTCACAGATGGCTCAAAAATAGAGGAAGGAACATATTCTGGTATCTTCTCAGAAGACCAAGAACTAAGAGTGTCTCTAAGACTACCGGACGCAAGATGTGTCTCCCAGCAGAGGTTCTGGCTGTCCTCAGGGCGGCTGAGCTAATGCAGATGCGATCGGTATCCGAAAGAGATATCGCTATCTACATTGATAGCCAGGCCGCAGTCAAGACAATGGAATCAACTAACGTCGACTCTGATACAGTTAGGGGCTGTCGCATATTGCTTAAGGCACTATGAAGTCAGAATCAGGTAGGACTGTTCTGGTTGTCAGGATACTGTGGTATTAAAGGAAATGAACAAGCGGGTGAGCTGCAAAAAAAGGAGGTCTACTCGACAATAGTAGGGTTGCCAACATCAAACTACCCCTTTGCACAGAGTGGGGCACTACCGAGGAAAAAATTACAAACACTGCCAACCTAAGTTGATCAAGTCTTGAAGGACACAGGGTATACAAGACCCTTTGGCCGCAAAAGATCTAGGAAGTTAATAAAATTAAACAGGGATAAGCTTAGGACAATAATAGGAATCCTGACAAGACACTGTCTCCTGCGATAACATGCAAAGAGACTCAAATTGTCAGATACGGATATCTGCAGACCCTGCAGGCTGTTGAGGACATAACACACTTACTGTGTCAATGCGAGGCAATATTGTGTAGTCGAAGAAAAGTTTTAGGGAAATACTAGAGGAAATAGATGCCACGAACTTCAAAGGCCTTCTTGGCTTTTGCAAGAAAATTGGGTGTTTCATCAGGGCGATTGTTTAGGTTTTTGCCATTTGAAGACAAATTCAACTGGTTCCACAGGGATAGCAATGGGCCCGTTTTGGTACCTGGTGTCTGTATGATGGCATATCTATCACACCCCTGTTTAACTTAATCTAACCTGGCGGGAGTTGTTCTAACCATTTTTCAAAAAGGCTAGATATATGTATGCCATCGGTGCCACTCGACTTGAAGCCATCAAAAGATGAAACAGTATAATTAAATGGTATTATCCGTCACTTCGGGGCAAAATCGGATTATCACCTCCACGTGGGTGTTGACTCTATATATGGAGCCGAGCACTCGGAAAAGAGCGAGCTCAGCCGAGTGAACTTCAGCATGCATGTACCAGACGAGGCATCTGTTGCTGACCTGATGGACAAGTGCCCTTAGATGTCTAACAAGAGGTTTTCAAAAGAGGACGTGGAGCGGAGGAATTCTCCTCGATGGAATCAACGTTCAGGGTCTAGCGGAAACTTTATTTGACCTACTCCAACATATTCGGAGCATGGGTCAATAGGGAACTTTCAATATTGAGCTCGGGTCTTGGAAAAAAAATCAGTGGCAAAGGAGCCCTTAATGGGCCAACGAGCGGTCTCATGCTCGAAGTGGACTACTGGCATCAGAGCATACGGCCCCTTGTCTCAAGAAATAAAATCAAGGACCTGGCCCTTCAGGTTGAGGATTATGCGTCGGAGTATGTTCTCTACAACGGAAAAATCAAGAAATTCTAGAACTACTAGCCTCGGATATGCATAACCTTACTGTTATACAACCCTTGCAATCGAAGCAAGGACAATGGCCTTCGAATCTGCACGTGGAGAGACTCCCTTGACAGATATCATATCGCCGTCCAGGAAGTTCAATGGGCTGGGCCGGACAAAACAAGAATGAAAATCTATGATTTCTACTATGGTGAACAGAAACCGTGCTTATTCGGAATTGCGGATTTGTTCTACATGGCAGGCTTAGGCATGCAATCTTAATCTTTCGACACATGAGCGAGCATCTTGTGACAATCCTCATCAAGGCTAAGTTCGCTAACATAAGCCTTATATGCACCCAAGCCCCTACGGAGGACTAATGGGACGCCACAGAAAAATGTTGCCGCGAGCTGCTCGATAAGACATGAGCAATGTCCGAAGTATGACGTTAATATCGTACTAGGCGATTTTAATACCAGAATAAGAGAGGAGGATATCTTTGGTAGGGCAGTTGGTAAGCATAGTCTGGCATCGGGCTTAACGGCGGGACGAAGTATTACTATAGCAAGCACACGGTTTCCTCTAGTCAATATACATCCGGTCTCCGGATTACGAAACGCCAAACTAAGTAAGGCTACGTAAGGCATGCCTCCAATATTCTGGTTATCCAAACCTTCCGGGCGGTCAACACTGACTCATATCCAGGACATATAGAACAAATGCACACAAATCCTGAACCCTGCAGAATCTTTGAATCTACGCAGTAGGAGACGTGCTAGCCTAAGGTGGCGCGGACAAGAAGAATTTAATTTCAACCGACTCGAAGGCAATTAGCAGAACCGAGCTAACGGAAGAGGCTTGCTAGTTGAGGCCCACCTAAGTAAGTACCCGTCACCTCAACCGATGAAAATCCTTCTAATATAAACCTACTCCTGCGTAAACTTCCCATCTCCTGGTATTGGCATAGCAAAGGTATATGTGCTTTACCCATGTCATGGCATAGGTCTCCACGACCGCGATATGTCTCTATCCACTTCCTTGTAAGATTTCTTCTCGTAATAAGCAAAAGAAAACCTAGAGTGATATGGCTTACTCCACATAGAGAATAGACTGCCTGCATACCGGTGTCTTCTGACAATTTTCCAAACACTGACGCATCTAAGGAAGATGCAAAATTCAGTGTTTGAGTCAAATTCGACAAATTTATGACACGAGCTTCTTGGAACATCAGCACATGTCAGTTTAAAATGTCAGAAAACACTTTTCTTTTATCATAGATCCGTTTGCCTCAACAGCTTCAAGACACGACGTTTTGGACTTTCACGCTGCAAAATGTCTGCCTGACGTTTCAATCTATTCATGTGTCAGAATTTGCTATGTAAAGGGCGTTTTTTTTAGAGTTATATAAATTCAATATAAAATAAAACAATTGAAGCTAATGTTAATGTCTATGACGTTAGCTTTATTTAATAGATAATTTTATGCCATTAGTGTTTAAGTATGATATCGGGCATATGTGCGCCACAGCTAGCTCGACTGAGGCACAATCGTGAAGTCCAATTTTCGACAACTTTATCGAGCAAATGGAGCCGTATATCAGCAGTAACACGGCGAATGTTGACTTCTAAGTCGTCCAACGTCTCCGGTTTATCGGCATAGACCAGTGACTTCACATACCCCCAAAGAAAGTAATCTAAAGGTGTGAGATCACAGGAGACATGGAGGCCAGTTCACAGGTCCAATAACGCGAAATTATGCGCTCAGCAAATATTTCCCGCAATAAATCGATGAAACCAAAGCTCTGTCACGTCAATGCCATTCAATTAAGGAACAAAGAAGTCAGAAATCATATTTCTATAGCGCTCTCCATTGACAGTAACTTTCTGGCCGGCATCGTCCTTAAAGAAATATGAGCCGATGATTCCACCAGCCCATTAAGCGCACCAAACAGTGAGTTTTAATGGTTGTAAGGGCGTTTCAACAAAGGATTCCACGTTTTCTCCACTCCAAATTCGGCAATTTTGCTTGTTTACATATCCATTTAATCGAAAACGGGTCTCATCGGAGAACAAAATTTTGGGTTGAGGATCAAGATGAATCATGTTTTCGGGCCATTCACCGAACCGACGACGCATATAATGGTCACGCATAAACTGGATCTTATAAGCTTTTAAGCCTCGATCTTTTCGTAAAATCTTCCACAAAGTGGATTCGGATTCGCCTCAAAACTGCGCTCCGCAACGGCAATAACTTCTTCTGTTCGCACTGTTTGCCATCTTTGGGGATGCATATTATCCACTAGAGTATACACCATTCAGCGATTCATCGTGCTCAGATGGACGATTATGCCAACCGTAAAATGGACATAGCGCGCCATAAGTTTGGCGAACCGAACCATGGTTTTCAAAATACGTTTGCACAATTTGCACGCGTTGTTCTGGCGTTAATCTATTTATCGTAAAATGGCAAAACGTACTACAAATCAACTGTCAAATTGACAATCTGTAGAAACAGTGTTGCCAGCTTAAAAACTAAACCTCTAAAAAGAACATCTTTTACAGGGAAATAGAAATGCTCAGATACACGTCATGCATCTGACATACACCTTCTCCTAATTAACAAGGCGGAAATCGTTTTATACTCCAATTTTGTAAATCCTTTCAGCACATATAGCCGCATAGCCGTAACCCTTTGCTCCAACATTTTGAATGAAATTTTGATAATTTGAATTCCTCGGGAACTGACCCAATTCTCAGTTTTTGCGGGAGAGTCCTGTTCGTCCTTTAAATTTTAAATCATTAACTCTACGTGAGAACTCGAAGTAACTAACTCCAAACGACCTTCAGATAAATGTATAAGTAAAAGTCCTAAGCCTTGTCCATCTTCTTTGTATTGCTCTGACTATCGCATGCACTGACATTTTAAAGGTTGTGAAATAACCCCTTAGGCGCTACCTCAACGAATGTCATTATCAACTTACAAGTCTTATCTGCGTCTTCCCTCCTTTTTTTAAATTAAAACTCTGACAACCCTTGTCATAATTAGGGTTTTTTAAAGTTCCGCCGGAGGCGTGGAAGGGATGGAGTTTGCTATTTCTTTTTTTTATTTTTTCAGTTCCCCAGTTTCCTAGTTTCGTATTTTTTTTCATTTAGGTGAATTAACGAAATCTCTAAGAGACGAATAACTTATGCCAGGAACTTTGTAGATGTTTCCTACTTTGGTTGGTACCCTCTTGCGGCTATGTACATAGTTTTGAAGAGATCAAGTTCCTATGGTGCCTGTGTATTCGTATCTACTCTACAAGATACGAGTATGTCGTCGTTTTTAAAAGGACGAGTGGCAAAGTAAAGAAGTGTAAAACTTTTGGGGGAAACATCCATATTAACGTTAAAGTCGTGTCAATTGGATGGTCAAAAACTTTTAGCTTAAGACTAATTAGGTTGAATTTTTTATTTTTTGTTGTCCTTAGCTGGGTTGTCCCTGCTGTTCGCTGTAATTGACTACAATTTGTTAGTCATGTTGACTTTGTTTCTCTTCACGTTGTTGTTGATTTTAATTTTTTATCTGATGATGTTTTTCCAGGGACTCAGGGGGCCATCGCTAATTGCAAAACTTGCGCTTTAACAGTGTGCCTCGTACGCTCTCGTTCGGGATTTAAAAATCGATAAAGAGATAAATATGCTAATTTGTCAGCATAGGCTTGCCAGGATTTTTAGAGGTCATTTGGGCCCTATACGAAGGACTTTCACGTCAAGCACAATTTTGTGAATATCTGTGTATAGCACAGTAGTGTAACACTCTTGATAACGATTATTTGCGCCAGGAATACAACTGTAGCTAGCTAAGGTTCTATATCGTTGACCAGCATTTATCAAGAACTTCATTGCGATAGGTATAAACATTTTGCTTCTGATGTCAGCTATTAGTTGATTGTTATACAATGCAATTAGGAATGAACTTGATGATGAACTTCCTTGTAGTAGCCACCAGGTGTTGTGTAACATACAACATACTGGTCCTTCACGCTGGATTTTAAGTGATTTCGATACAAAAAAAAAAAAAACCGCCTAACGATGGAATTAATTAAACTCAGGCGGTCGAATGCTCAGGGACAGATTACGCGCGCGGTCGACACCATCCATGAATCCACCCCTGTTGAATAGTTCGAAATCCGTTTAAAGAAGTTAAATGAACCATGGAATAACCCTTGCGCGTTGCATATTGAGCGTTTGCGATATATTCCGAATGGTGAAATCTCCGAAGAGGCGGAACGAGAATTCGCGTACTATGAATCCAAATACTATCAGGCGCATTCGGGACTTTCTCGCGAAATCAAGAATTGTCAATCGACGGCTCACGTAGATGCAAATGAATCCATATTACAACAGATTGCTTCATTAATGGACGCGATGAACGAATGTTTGTGATGCAACAGCTCCTCAAGATTGTCGATGTTGACCTCTCTTCAATGTGGAATTTCGATTGAGGCCAGGAACTACGATCGGTGGAAAACCATAAGGGTCCAGTCCACCAGAGACGATGTGACGGGAGATCAGATGGGGCAACACCTCTCGAAGCGCAGTCTGCTGTATTCGACTCAGACAAAATATAGTGCCAGCAATGGCGTGGAAGGTCCTCCAATATGGCAGATACTCGATTAGCGACGAATGTCACCCAACGACTAGGGGATGACTACAACCAACGTAAGATGATTTCCGAGTCACACCAGGCGGACATGTGGCTGGGCTTCATGGTAAAGGACGAAGTTATAAGAGGGAATAGATTAGCCAGTAGCAAAGTTCCACGGAGTTCCAAACGCGGAATGGAAATTGTTTTAAGCCGAGCGACCTTGGTTTTGGCCGCGATGATATTAACGCGATAATCTCCTTTACTGGTCTTGTACCTGCTATAGATAACAGCCGCGAATCCATGGAACTCATAGCCGTCCGACGATGCGAAAATATGCCTTGGAACTCGAATTAACTCAGGGTGGTAGAGTTAATCTCGATAATTCATCCAACGTTGGTAGAAGGCAACGGATCGTCCCATCCTAAATTCAAGGCTGTCGCCCAAAACTCCTGCAACAACATTTTAAAGAGGATTATGGATGGGGCTAGCAGTCCAAGCGAATCGAATATTCTTGACACCTCCGAGAGGAGGGTACACCGAGTTGCGAAAATAGGCGAATCCTGTTTCCATACACGAAAGGAGAACTCGTTACTAGAGAGGTTTCAAAACATACCAAGAACTTTGATAAGCGAGTTTGATGCTTCGAGATCAAGCGCAGAGTATTCACAGCGTAGAGAGTAAAGGCCAGCAATTCGAGCTCCATTCCCGAATTTTGAGATTTGCCCTAGGCAGTAACGACACTAGCTCCGACTTCAGCATGATCAACTCATCTGCGGAATCTGCGCCTGTCATTATGTCATCAACGTAGACGTTCTCTAACAATGCTTTTGAAGCGTTGGAGTACTCAGGCTGATAGTCTTCTGCCAATTGCTTTAACACACGAACGAAGAAAAGTGGGGCAGAAGCGGTACCATAAGATGTCGTGCGCAAACGATAATGTCGAAGATTATGAAGTGGATTTTCACGCCACATGATGTTGAAATTCTGTTTGGGTTTCATTGACCCAAATTTGGCGAAACATTTTAACAACGTCTGCCGTGAATACAAACAGCCTCTGCCGAAACCGGAGACGCTCCCCGAACTATTTAATGAAACGCCGAGAGAATCGTTTGCCGAACCATTGAAGACGACGCGAATTTTTATGGAAAAATTGCCCGAATTCGTAACTGCGTGGTGGGGGGGATAGAACTGCCGACTAAGATTCAAATTCACGGGGGAAACCAAAGCCATATGCCCGAGGTGGAGATATTCGCTCATAAAGTCCTAATACAACCGTTTTGTAACGACGGATTTGAACAAAATCGACGTTCAACTGATCTAAATTGTGCGACCGCTGATGTAAGAGTGTCACTAAGGGATTTGTTACCTTAAACGAAAGCAATATTCGCCACCCGGGGCACGACTGACGGTTTCACGAAAGTGTTTTTCCCCAAATTTGGGTCGATGAAACCCAAAAAGACTTTCAACCTGTCGTGTGGCGTGAAAATCCGCTTCGTAATGTCCAACATTATCGTTTGCGGTAGGTAGCCACTTCTTATAAAAAATACATTCAAGGCTTTAAAGTAAAGCTGACCAGATAAGGACGATATGAAAAACAATTTAAATAAAACAACAACTGTTGATTCTGGCTTTATTTTGAAGCTACGTTCATGCCATTATACGTGGAATAACATATTAATCAAATGGCCACCTCGGCGTTGCTGGCGCTGCTTCAAGCAGTCGGTCCAGTTATTGATGACTCGGTCCAATATATGCGGCGTTATTCCGACAATAGCGTGTCGAATGCTGGCCTCGTGTCGTGGTTGGCTTATTAGCGTAGACGTAGACCCATATACAATAATCGAGTGGTGTCGCCTCAAAACTGCGCTCCACAACGGCAATAACTTCTTCTGTTCGCACTGTCTTTGGGGATGCATATTATCCACTAGAGTATACACCATTCGAATCGAATGCTGGCCTCGTGTCGTGGTTGGCTTATTAGCGTAGACGTAGACCCATATACAATAATCGAGTGGTGTCAAATCCCATGATCGCGGCGGCCAATTGATGAACGCTCGCTTTGAGATGACCCAGTCGCCAAAATTTTCCTTCACAACTTTAAGCGTTGCGTTGCTTGTATGGCATGTAGCGCCGTCTTGTTGGGACTACAGCTAGGATATATCGATGCTATCGAGCTCTGACCACAGAAAGTCGGGTTAACATAGCTCCATACCTGAGATCATTGACGGTAACGGTGTCCGATGATGCCGCCATACCATAAACCGCAACAAATAGTCAATCTTTGTGGACGCATTGATGCTTGGCTGAACACTTGTGGATTGTGTTCACTCCAATAATGGCAATTTTACTTTTTGATGTAGCCGCTGAGCTAAAAATGGGCCTCGTCCGAGAAGATGATTTTCTGGCCAAAATCCGGATCTCCGGCTAACATTTCCAACGCCCAATTAGTGAACTCACGGCGTTGTCTATGGTCGTCTGGCTTCAATTTTTGCGTCAGCACAATCTTATACGGATGTAGGCCCAAATCCAACAGCAAAATAAGCCGGGTTGGCTCTTTGGTGATGCCCAATCCAGCTGATCGGCGCCGAATCGACATTTCTGGGTCGCCTATCAAATAAGCTAAAGCAAATGCTGCAAGAATATAAGAACCGTGAGACTTCTAAATACCTCGAAGGCTTGACTGCGGACAAGAGTTCCAATTATTCGTTCTGGAAATCCGTGAAGTGGACTAAAAAATCTGTTATGCAATTGCCACCGATAAAAACAGCCAACGGCGAATGGGCGAAAGGAGACAAAGAGAAAACAAATTTGTTTGCCGACCACTTGGACGAAACTTTCAAACCGTTCGAAGGACATCAATTGGCCCAAGAACTTAATCTCAGAACAGGATCCGACAACTAATATATAAAATCCGTATCACTGTCTGAGCTAAAGCAAACAATAAAAAACCTAAAAAATAATAAGGCTTCAGGATACAATTTAATTACAAGTGAAATTCTAAAGGAACTACCTCGAAAAGCGTTTGTCAAGCTCCTCGACATTATAAATGCTCCCATGTGACTTTTATACGTTCCAAGCCAATGGAAAGTCGCAGAAGTCATAATGGTTTCAAAATCGTGGAAAAGTCCTAACGACAAAAAATCATACAGACCCGTTTCGCTCCTGCCGATAATTTCAAAAGTCTTCGAAATTCTTCTGCTTAAACCTTTAAAACCGATAACTGAAGAAAGACGATTGATCCCGGATCACCAGTCCGGCTTTAGGGTCAAACATTCCACAATCGATCGGGTCTATCGGATAACAAATGTAATTGAAAACGCGCTAGATGGAAAAAAGATATGTTCAAGCGTTTTTCCCGATGTATCGCAAGCCTTCGACAAGGTATGGCACGAGGACTTGAAGTATAAGCTACAACAAATTTTACCGAGAGAAATGGATAGAATACTCGAATCTTATCTTGAAAATAGACTGTTTCGGGATTGAATACTCTGAATTCAAGGAAGTTTAAGCTGGGGTTCCACAAGGAACCGTTCTGGGGCCATACCTATTCTTATTGAACACTAGAGACATACCTCTAGATGAAGAAACTGTGGTAGCCACGTTCTCGGATGACACGGCGATCCTCGCCACAGGACAAACAGTTGAATTCTCGACTGCAAAACTTCAACGAGCTCTGAACAAAATATTTGAGTGGACAAAGAGCTGGCAAATCGTACTAAACGAGACTAAGTCAACACACGTCAATTTCACGTACAGAAAGATAAACAACTTACCTAGATAACTAGGATTGACCCTAGGCGCAAAACTGAAGTGGAAATCACACGTAAAAAAGAAACGTGAAGAGCTCGGAATCAGGCTAAGAGAAATGAATTGGCTTATCAGAAGATACTCTAAACTAAGCCCATATAACAAGCTGCTTATATATAAGCAAGTGCTAAAACCTTCGTGGACTTATGGCATACAACTATGGGGTTGTACTAAACCAGACAATATGTCTGTTCTACAGACATTCCAGAACAAAGCGCTTAGATCAATCGTAAATGCTCCATGGTATATAAGGAATAACGATATTCACCGCGATCTGGGAATTGCAGCCGTGAAAGACGAAGTAACAAGTTTTGCTCGGAAACTTTGCACTCGTCTTGTGCATAATTCCAACTAGGAAATAATCCGGATATTGGACGAGATAAATCTTGTGCGGCGACTTCAAAGAACAGACCGTTCGACTTAGCGCCTTAAGGAGAAACCGTATGAAATAACGGTGGAAAGCTACCTATCAAACGCGATAAACTACAGAAGCTTGAGCTACTTGTTAAGGAAACTTAGTCGTAGTCTTACAGAAGGAACTGAAGCAACACTGTGATAATCTATCCGGAATGGCAAACCGTCATAAAGAGGACATACGACTGACCTTGAACAAGTCACGTGTAGCCAAACTACACGCGGAGAAGTTAGATTGCTATAAGCAGATATCTCCGGCATGTAAGAAGTACGGATCAACTGGACAAAAGGAGTGATGTAACTGCAACATAAACTACGGTGTCTTCTACAGAGCCAGAGTTAAGGATTTATCGTGAACACCTGCCGTAGAGACTTAATTTCGCGGGATGCCCATAAGCCTTGCCATCGCCTGCCGCCTTCCTGAGTACCAATTTGGAACTGTGTTGGGAGCACAAGTTCTACGCTTGGTATGAGTCGAGGCCGATTGGAAACCCCTTACTGATCTTAGGGTCACAGAGTCCAATACTTATTGCAACTGTACATTGGGTCAAATCAACAGGATGGCCCTTCCCGCGATTTGGGTTTAACCACAGCCACCATGACACTCCCACAAGTGGGCCTACCTCTACAAGTCAGGCCCAGACCAAGATGCGTGGAGCTCCTGACTCCTGGTACCGTGATTTAGGTCCGGTAGAGACTAGAGGAGCTCCTTCCGCCAACAAAACCTATGGCCGGCCCCTTTTAACTGGTCAAATCGTAGCAACCTTCGGTGGCGTCATCTGAAAAGCGTTACGATAAGACCAGTACTTTGCTCGGCTCTGCTTTTTACTAGAAAACGTCATTGATGGGCGAAGCCTTGACAGAAGCAGTGTTTATTTGGGTGTAAATTTATTATAAGCCTGCCTTATTATAATTCGCATTAAGACTCAATTCGCCAACATAAGTCTGATGTATACTCACGCTGTGTATAGGTAGAAAATAAGAACGATGCTCCCAAAGAATGTCCCTACGAACTCCTCGGCAAACCAAGTGAGGATGTCAGTAACAGCTCTCCATTTCCGGTGCCGATGTTCTGCCCTAGCTCACGCGCTGTTCTCATGCGCTAGTTGTTTTGCTGCATGTGCTTACCGGCATTCTCCAGCAAAGCGTTTCGAGGAGGTGATCTAGTAAAATGTGATTCTAGCCCTCTATGTGTAATACGGACGGTTTTTTTTTTTTTGCACCGATGACGCTGATCGTCAGCACTTAGGCCAGGATTTAGACTGAGTCGTATGATCGACAAGGATTTTGGCGACTTGTTGCGATTGCAGCTATTTAACGTTAAATCTTCTCATAGCATTTCTACGATGGTATGACGTCTTACATGTCCTAAGACGTACTTATTGCACCCTCGATCGCAGCATGCCTTAAACTCAATGAGCAAAGTCAATTGATCTAAATTCTTTTCTAGACATGGTGCCATGTAGGCTACGATTGTAGAAACATTTTTAAACTATTTTCTCTGTTTAAGGAGAAATGTTCTTTGATACCACACGCACTGGAGCTTGGTTAATGCCACCGGATGCAATGATATCAGAACTCCTCTTTCTGCAACTGTCATGGTGTAAAAGGATAATTTCGGGCAGATTCTGAGCAAGGAAATGTAGTCGCTTCTTTAATGATGGGGTTTTGGTAACTTATAGGAGGACTACAACGTTGGATTTCATTTCTTTTTAGGAAAACTTGTGTCTGCCTTCCAAGCGCATTTCGAATGGCAACGAACTATACTCTGAAGAATGGGTGGAGGGAGCAAGGCATCTACAATCTGCGTACATCTATAACGACAGCCAAGCTGCAGCTAAAGCCTTACTACACCCTGTCACGACTTCGGAAATGCAAAACTTCACTGAAAACAGTCGAAAGGCTGAATTCACTGAGTCTTGCTTGGGTCCCAGGTCACAATGGGAAAATGAAACAAACGGAAAATGAAGTCCCGCTGAACTTGCTGGGCAAGACTCAGATGGGAGTCTTTCGGCACCCGAACCTACAGCGGGACTGGCTGAGTCCTCGGTTAGGGCTTCGATTGGCAGTCGGGTTGCAAATGAGCATAACTGCAGATAGCATGACGCTCGAGATTGCTGGCAAACAAAATCAATGTTTCTTGACGTCTGTATCTGGTCAGAAAGACGTTTAGACTGCTTACTGGCGTCGTGACGGGACACGTCTCTCTTACTAAGTACCTACATAAGTATGCTGAGTATAAGTGGCACGACATCCTGCAGCGCCTACTGTGAGAGTTATGATGACACCGCTGTGCACTATCTCTATAATGTTCGGCCTAAACTCACATAAGGCTACAGGTGCTCGGCTATCTCATTGCAGCGCATATTCATCTACCTACGAAAGACTGAGAAAGTCAAGCAAACGAACATGCAAGGAGTACCATACACTAGTTGTTTGTCTGAGTGGCCTGTTTCGAAAAAAAAAAAAACGCTTTAGAGATATGTAAGTTACCATTTACCCACAAAATCACTTACCACGATGTCCATTTTATCACCCCAATTTGTCCTAAAAATCCTTATCTACTATGCTGATCGTTGACGCCACAATTGATTAAGTCTCGCCGATTCCTCCCCCGGACGTCCTCCTTCGGAGGCGCTCAGTCATATCTCCCAGGACATTACGGTATTTGTTTTTGTCCCTGCCTAACACCTCCGTTCATAGCTTTACCAAGTCAAATCCAGATGAATGAAACCGGTACTCGCTGACTACCACAAGGAGATAAAATCAGAACAAATGATTTGTCGCATGGTCACAGTACTAGTTATCACCAGGGTGATGCCTCTCAATCCCTAACACAAATCTACAAATCTACAATACACACGCACAACAAGAGAGACTGCTCTTATTACATTGGACGTAACAGATATTGCTGTCATAAGGACAAAACCCACAAGACAGAGACTTATCAGCTTACTAACGTTGCCTCTTTAAACTCTGAATAAATCTCAGACAAGCCAACTTGACTCCATTGACTCACCTGACTCACACTCCTGTCCCCTTACTTGAATCTCACGGTTATTTGTTGTAAACATCTCGAAAGGATTTTCCCAAATCGTATTTGTATCAAACGAAATAGAAAATTAAAAGCATTTCCAAATATCGATTTTATCCTTTCGTATCCCCTTTACATTAACCCATACAACAGCAGTATTCGAAGCAGGCTATGCTCGTAAACTTAAAAGACTTGAGAATTAAAATCGACCTTTCAAAACCCCCCTATTCCAAGCCATCCGATTCCCACAATTTAGAGAACCAGGTGACCCACGTAATTTTAAGGCGATCAAAAGGTCGACGGAAAGATGGCTTAAAGTTCAGAGTTTTTACGTGCGAATGGGGACGACTACTAGGGCATGCTTGTACTCGTAAATCTATGCGGGGCACGTTTCCTTTTAATTAGTCCTCGTCGTTCATTTTTGCACTCTGCCCAACGGAAGTGCTAATATTTTATAAATTTGCTCACTTTTTTTTCAAAATTTAATTGCGTCTAATTGATTTGTGCTTACTGAATTATTTTTCTGTTTTTTTTTTTTTTTTTTTTTTTGTCTTTTTAATAATTTAGCAAAGCGACCACCTGTTGAGGAGACTGCATCCTTTTTGCAAAGCTTAATAGCTTCTCACGGTCCCAATTACCTGGAAAAGTTATTCGGAAGCAAAGCCCGAGATGCACTCTCGCCGCTTGGAGGAGTTGAAAAAGTTGCAATCGCATTAAGTGAATCGCAGACTATTGAGGATTTTGGTGCCGCCTTACATCTCATGAGGTAAGTTGTAGCATAACTGTTGCTTTAGTCCTTCAATTACACAGCACGAATAGGTGCAACATTCTTGCAATAAACATGAATACGCTTCCGTAGCTCCTCTTTAGTGGGAATTGAACGTAAATGTGCAAATGGGATATGGTGGATTTTGCTTTAAGTTGATCCTTTAAAAGGATACATACTCGTTGTATGTGTGCGGAGTGTTACTATGTGTAGGGTACTTTCGGTGAGTAATTTTCCGAATGAAGTTAACTCTAAGAAGGATTTTAATGGAGACGAAGGATGTACTCGTACCTACGAGTAATAGTTGAGAAACGAAGCGTTTACGCGCAGATTGCTACGAATCCACTGTATGAGTCGTTTCACGAATCGTTGATAATGGTTGTGCTACGAATGTGTGGCCATGTTTGGGGTGTGCTTTTGGGAAGGACGAATTGCACAGTACATTGCGAGAGGGGTAGCTAAGTGCTTTCTTTCTTTCTTTCTTTTTTTGGTTGCGTGGGAGCTAATTTAATATGTATACGATTTTCAGATGGTTGCAAGTAGATGTTTATTGCGGTGAAGAGGGCTTTCGCCTATTGTGAAAGTTTTATTAGATTGACGATGGAATTCAATTGCTCCTAAAGCGGATTTGCTTCAACTGAGATTGAGGGAATTCCGATGTTTATTTATTATTTAGTATAACAGAGGAATAAGGCACACGTTGCCAATGGAGGGGACCTTATTGTGCAGAATGTTTCTCCAACCAAATGGATCGATAACTGGCAGACCTTCCGAATTCTGTAAGCCACTCTAGATCAGGCCTTCTTTTGTGACGTCTTCTTTCCGAAACTGATTCAAAACTCTCCTAAGCTCACCTTAACTGGACCTTCTTCTCTATCGGACATGGCTTGATTTATCAGAAACTCACGTTGGCATTCGGCCTTCAAGTAGCGCTCTGGAGAGCTACTCCAGCAGCCACTGGGACTGGAGCCAACATTTCCCTCGAAGTAGGTTAAATGATCCTACCATAGAGGCAAAAACAGCCGGATCTTCACGTTGCGATTTATTGTCGGCATGGTCCGCATAAGGAGGAAAAGCGAATGGTTTATCCCTTAGAATTGAGTATTTTGCAGGAGCTGCTTAATAACCATGAAGATGCTTACGCATTACAAAGCATACCCTAAATAGGATCAAGGATTACGAAAATAGAATACGATATAAATTACAGCTGTAACAAAAGCTGGGATTGTCCCAGGAAATGGGCTAACAAAGAAAAACACTGATCCAAGGCAAGTTGCTTACAAACGCAAACGACCCTACGGACGAGGCTGGAAGCTTTATTAGCCTAGGCTTCCGACAAAGCATAGAAAAAATTAAGATCTACGTGAAATAAGCAAGTAATCCGCCTAGCCATGGGGAGATTTCCCGGTGAGCTGGTTTCATGTTGTCGTAATCTTCCATTCAATGATATTGAGGAATCCAGGCAAAAGATTGGAAAAGAAATTGTTTTTTTTGTGTCGGAATAGAACACAATCCCATGGTACTCCTTGTTGGTTCCACACACCACATCAGCGCTTAGTACCTGTAGCCTTATGCGAGCCGAGGAAGGACTAAATTGCGCTCTCGACTAAACCCTCATCCATCCAATAACTTTCCAGAGACAAATCGTCATCAGTAAATCTTTGATGTTTGGATGAGTTTGAGCTCCAGTGCATGTAACCCAAGGACCGTATCATGGTTCTATGTGGTTTGAGTCAAAGCTGACCCAAAATCTCTTGCCGAGGTTTGTACTTATTGCAGATCTACATCGAGTCAACCGCAAGCGGCTTTAGTTTTAATCCGCAGCCACCATGACGCTCCCAATAGGCTGCCTACCTCTTTCAAGTCAGGCCCGGACCGAAGTCCGGAGCCCTAACTCGTATGGTACCGAGTTGTAAGTCCTGGTGGGGACTACTGGTAACCCTGCCACCCAACTGGACTTTATGACCAGTCGCTGGTAACTGTTCAAATCGTAACACCCTTCAGTGGCGTTAAAATCTAAAAACCATTACGATAAGGCCAGTATTGCTCTACCCCCGTTTATTATTAGACTACATAATTTATGGGCGTAACCTTGATAATTGAACGGGGGCCCCATAGGAAGAGCCAGTCGGAGTCGACTTTTTGCTCGACACTAGAAAAGGCTCTTACAAAAAATGGTATGATGGTAGAGGCCTCCAGAGCCCTTGACCTAGCCACACTCAGTGGATGTTGTTGCTTCGAAACCCGCCTGGAGTAAAAGCTTTCTAACGGGTGACCAGATAGCAATGGTAATTTTCCAATTGTTATGTTTCAGCAGCTGTCAAAGTTACCACTGACATCCAGCTGTCAAAGTATTCAGTAAGGTTTGCCATTTCATCATGCATCGTTTTACGTCTGCCGAACGTGAGGAAATTATTAAAAAATATCGAAATTCCGGCTCAATTGTAACTACGCAACGTGAATCTCATCGTGAGGGCGGTCGTCATCATGGCTACAGTGTACAGGCAATTCATCGCACCGTGGAAAAGTTTGTGTTTGAGTACACTCTTTTGGATCTTAAGCCACCAACCAGACAGAAATTGGTGCGAAATGAAGAAAACATAGCCAGTATCGAAGAAGACCCAGAAATGTCAATTCGGCGACGATTAGCTGGATTGGTCATTACCAAAGAGTCAATCCGGCTTATTTTGCTGTTGGATTTGTGCCTACATCCGTATAAGATTGTGCTGTCGCAAAAACTGAGTTCGCTAATTGGGGGCTGGAAATGTTGGCCGGAGAGCCATATATAAGTCATCAGCGGGCCGTTCAACCTACTGATTACTGCGAAGTTTCTTCCAACTTTACAACAGAGAACACATCTATGTCAGCTCCTCCAATCGCTGCCCCACGGAAGCTTATCAATCATTTTAATTCAACTTGGACACCTTCCGAATGGCAACGTAACATTCACAAGCTTGCTTCAAAGAATCAATTGGCCACTACGCTTCTTATCAAAGGCGCCCCCCCAAACGCTGATGTTGATTGGATCTCGAGCTTACCATTAGCCACTGCAATTTGCTTCCAACATCTCATCACAGAAGCAAGCGCAGCTCCAAGTTCAATTTTCCAGCCAAGTACGAATTATTATTCCATAATCCAGCCAGCAACAATTTCGATTTTGGAAAGATGGCTGTCTGCAAATGGTTGGAAAATACGGCCAAGAAGCAGGATAAAGTCAAGCAGTTCGTCATACCTAAACCAACAAATAAGTTAGCAAGTAGATCCAATTTGCCAAGACCCACCTCCTCTTCCCGCAACAAAACCCAGCTCCAATAGGAGTTTTAAAACCAAAATGTTTCCTAATTTTAAGCCACTCACCCATACTCCAACCCCCCTATTCCACCCCAAATCAAGCCCCAACGTCAACGTGTTTCTTTCGACTTAACCCCTAAAACTCAGACTCCCACCACTCATACCCTAACACACACGCCTTTTCCTAATTTCAACCTCAGAACTGGAGCTAACTATCCTAATTTCATCAGTTCTCACATTTTAAGCCCTACTTCAGAAACCCCATCCGTTGCGACACCAAACTCATTAACCACTCCCTCTTCTATTGACCCCTTTTCGCCACCCACTGTTAAATTAACGCAGCAAACTAGCGATACCACCCAATGTCGCTATGGGCTCTCTAGGCTTAGAGATAAAAAGACATATGAGAATATACGCCTATCTGCACGATAAATCCGACTCGGTGTCCTACGAGGGTAAAAGAAAAACAAGCGTCATGGTTTCTATCCAGCAGGAAGGCCTCCCTACCGACGTTACCAGTCTCAGGAAACTTTATATATGAAACCAAATTACGAACCAAATCATGGAACCTCCAAGTACTATCCGCACTTGGATTTTTGTAAGCCCCCCACCCGAAGGTGATAAAAAGTATCACGAGATTTTCAATACGCTTCATCAAAAGTTGCAGACGATCTTGCCGCTCTTCGCCACTATGTACACTCTCCTTTTGATGAATGTGGGATCGGATTCAGCCTCGCAAATCATCACATTTGCGACGTCAACAGGGTCTCTTTTTTGCATGAAATTGAGGTCTTTTGGCACCAGCTTTGCTGCTACTCGACGGAAACCCAAATCATTAACCAAATTGTCTTGGACGGATCCATAGGCAATGTTCAAGTCCTCCGCTATCTCTCTGATGGTTAATTTGCGGTTATTGACCAACATCAATGTTTTCGTTGGTTTTCGATGTCGATGGTCTGCCACTGCGTTCATTATCTTCGATTGACTCACGACCACTTTTGAACCGCTCGTCCCACTGGTAAACGACCGTTTTCTTTAGAGAGTCGTTGCCAAAACACTTTTCCAACATTTCCAACGTTCGCGCACCTTTAAGTCCGTTTTTTACGTAAATTTAATGCTCGTACAAGTTCGTTGTTGCAAATCGAAATCCATTTCTAAAATTGTAAAAAAATCGGCAACACACGCAGAGATAGATGTACTCTTGGCTACGTAACTTTTGCAAATGTCAAGCTATGACGCTAAGATTTAGAGGGAATGTCAACAACAGACTTACCAACTTAACAAAAAAAAAACAGAACTCAAATCGTAACAATGGGAGCGCCACACTGTGGTGTGGTACGGGAACTTTTTGATCAAGGTGGTATATCATAGTAAAGGGTGTTATTTTTTTTAGAGATACACAAATCCAATATGAAATAAAATACTTGAAGCTAATGTTAATGTCTATGATATTAGTTTTATTTAATAGATAATTTTATGCCATTAGTGTTTAAATATGACATCGGGCATATGCGCTCCACAGCTAGCTCGACTGAGGCACAATCGTGAAGTCCAATTTTCGACAACTTTATCGAGCAACTCCGCAATAACGTCTCCGGTTTATCGGCATAGACTAGTGACTTCACATACCCCCAAAGAAAATAATCTAAAGGTGTGAGATCACAGGATCATGGAGGCTAGTTCAACGCGAAATTATGCGTTCAGCAAATGTTTTCCGCAATAAATTGATGAAACCAAAGCTCTGTTACGTCAATGCCATTCAACTAAGGAACAAAGAAGTCAGAAATCATATTTCTATAGCGCTCTCCATTGACAGTAACTTTCTGGCCGGCATTGTCCTTAAAGAAATATGGGCCGATGATTCCACCAGTCAATAAAGCGCACCAAACAGTGAGTTTTAATGGTTGTAAGGGCTTTCGACAAAGGATTCCGCGTTTTCTCCACTCCAAATTCGGCAATTTTGCTTGCTTACATATCCATTTAACCAAAGGAGGACCATCCTCATCGGAGAACAAAATTTTACGTTGAAAATGAGGATCAAGCTGAATCATATTTTCGGCCCATTGACCGAACCTATGGAGCGTATAATGGTCACGCGGTTTTAGCTCTTGCACGAGCTGGATCTTATAAGCTTTTAAGCCACGATCTTTCCGTAAAATCTTCCACAAAGTGGATTCGGATTCGCCTCAAAAATGCGCTCCGCAACGGCAATAACTTCTTCTGTTCGCACTGTTTGCCGTCTTTGGGGATCCGTATTATCCACTAGAGTGTACGTGGTGCAAAAACGATTCATCGTGTTCCGAATAACTTGCTCAAATGGACGATTATGTCGACTGTAAAATGGACGTAGCTCACGACAAGTTTTGCAAACCGAACCATGGTTTTCAAAATAAGTTTGTACAATTTGCACGCATTGTTCTGGCGTTAATCAATTCAACGTAAAATGGCAAGACGTAATAATCACAAATCAACTTTCTACTGTCAAATTGACAATCTGTAGAAACAGTGTTACCAGTTTAAAAACTACACCTTTAAAAAAAAAAAACTTTACATCTCAAAGATTTTTGAAAGCACCATTTATAATGTAATGTTCCCTCAGTGCAAATCTATCTTTTCATCGAACCCACGTGGGTTTCTTTTTTTCAGTACACTGTGTGCCATAGAGCAAGGGAAGAAAGTGGATATGATTGCTCCAGACTCCACCAAGACCTTTGATAAAATCACATCATTGCATTTATGGGGTTTTCTATTAAGGACTATCAAAACAAACTATTTGAGTCTCATACCACTATAAATGGAACAAGACTTCATTCATATGTTCACCTGGTGGTAAATGTTACAGCGATCAATTCGTTGGTGCCAATTTTCGACCACTCTTCCACACATTGGCCGATATTCCGGCAATTTCGCGTTCAATATAGAGCCAATATTGTCATGGAGCAACGACTTAACGTTGTGAGGCGGCCAATTTACAGATCCATTTCTTGAGATAATATGCTCACCAAATTTTGACTTCAATAGTTCGATTGGCCTAATGACGCTGCCGCCATGAAAACCACACAAAACAGTCATTTTTTGTAGATATTGCGGGGCCCCATGAAGCACACGTGAGTTTGCAGCCGTCAAATAGCGCATATTTTGCTTGTTGACAAATCCATTTAATGAGCTTCATTGTTGCGGTGAAATTCTAAATCGGTTTTCCAGAGACCAATTTGAGAAAGTTAAACGCTCCAAACCATTATCTGGCTTTAGTTCTTGAGTCAATTTGAGTTTATAGCATGGGTGTAGGCCGAAATCCTTTTGCAAAATTCTTGGCAATGTTGGCTGAGCGATGCCCAATTTCTGCGAACGATCAAATTTTTGTACCAAATTAGGGGCGGATGGGGCGATTACAAAGGCCGAAAATTGGCGTTAGTGCTCTTAAAGTTGATGTCACTGACTTCGAATTTTGGTAGTAAATTTTTGTAATTTCTAAACGTTGCTCGTTCGAATACCTAACCATGACCAAATGGTAGAGATTGACAAGCAAAATAGCGATGACAGTTCATAAAAAACAATATAGATCTCTTGGATTAAATCCAAAAAAGTCAATTATTGACCTCTTCGAAAAACGCTCGCTCATTTGCGCTCTCGTTTATCTGAGCCGATTAAAGCCACTTCGAGTGTTCCATAAGGCAATTACCTTAGTCCATTGACTTTCATTTTGACTATCAACAATGTTAATATTACAAAGGACGCTCACAAATCTTGCCATGTTGATGACATGCAAATCTTTGGACAACTTTCGAATTTCTCTGAAAATATCTTTAGAAGATGCTTTACATACAATAGATACGAGTAGTGTACTTAAGCCGTAACTTCAGTCACCTCAATGCAGAGGGAAAAGGATTGTACACAACTCAGTTTATTACATAATCATCTTATACTGCATTCGCCTTTGTTAAACGATGGTCCTAAGAATTCCCTTATTCTATGCCACAAAATCCCTTGACATCACCTTTATTTGGCTTCTTCTCGATTATGCTAGTCAGCTATGGTGCGCTTACTATGAAAACCATATTCTATTGTACATATCGAAGTTGTCCAACGCAGATTCCTATGATTTGCCCTACGCCGGCTCCTATGGCCTGATCACTATATTCTGCCCCTTATGCTGACTAACTCAAATTGCTCGAGCTACTTTCTTTGGTAAAACATCGTGAACCCACCGATATTCTCTTTGTTCACCAAATCTTAACCGACAACATCGACTAATCAATTTTAATTTTTTTTTTATTATAATTACCGCTCGCTCAAGGGATTATTATATCCTTAAAATGTTTGCACATTGTGTGGAAGGAAACTTAAAGAAGAAGAAAAGATAGGTACCGAGGTACGTTGGTCTTAAATGTTTGCAAGTTACAACGACTAGGAAATAGTGCTTCATTAGCTTTTGTTGAATCCTAACCCACGTAACTTATGGTTTGTCCTTATTTTTCCACCCAATAACTACCGAACGACACGTAGTTTTAACAAGGCATGTTGCCGAATGCCACGTGAAGCTATTAGGATGCAATACGTGATCGATTTTAATTGCAGCAGAAATATCCTCATGACCGTAGGACTCTTCCCTGTCATTTAGTTTTATTTTAAGATAAGTTTGTATTTAACTCAGTAAAGTCGTCTGAGGTTGACCCGGGTCCATTAAAAAGGAATCAGGCCGACGGATGTTTTATTTAGAGATATTTTGTATTTGAACTGAAAAAAAAGATGGTATAAGTGGCTCGGCCGCCATACTCGTAATACCCGTATTTTACTTACTTACAGTCGGGCGAATCTGGGCCTCTACCAGCATCTCTTTCTCTCAACGCGATTTTGCGTTAATCACCTTCACCTGCGCACACCAAGTTAGCTGAGATTCCTTTTCATCTGAGCGTACCACGTAAAGCTAGGCTTTCTTCTACCGCGTTGTCTCTCCAAAATGGGCTTCGAACTGATTCTAGGTGTTCATTTGGTAACCATGTCGTAGCCCTCAAAGCCGACGAATTCTTGGTTTTTTGTGCAGTCCAATGTTGCTATACAGCCCTGATTGTTCGTTGTTTATATCTCTCCAAACTCCGATGAGCCCAAAAATCACTCGAAGGACTTTTCTTTCGCAGGAACAAAACAAACTGTGGTGTAGCGGCCGGTATCTACTCGGAACCAGTGAAAATAACAATATCATACCACTAGCTGGATTTTGCCAGCGTCTTCCAGGCGGAACTACTGACAATCCGAGAGGCTTGCACGCAACTTGGGCGTGACGCAAACAAAATTGCTATCCTCATAGATAGCCGAGCCGATATCAAACCTCGACTACTATATCCTCCAAGCTGACGCGGGAGTGCCAGAACGATCTGGGTCCCAGGACACAGTGACATAAATGGAAACGAGCGTGCTGATGAACTAGCCAGGTAGGGTCCACATCCCGCTAGGAGCGTTTAAAGGACAAATCCACTCACCATCTAGCAGAAGGCCAACCTATGGAGGGGGTGGCCCTCATCCTTCGACGACCTTAACGCTATCTCGGGTAAATGGATACGAGATTTAATCCGTTTTTTTAACTCCACACGGTGGATCTAGGCACCGACACGAGTCGTGATAACAAAAAGGCACATTCTAGTGCTACTTGAGTTTATGTTGAATAGCCACCTCTACCTACCTACCCTCAACGGAATGACGGGGAGCACTGGCCAGACATCTATATCCTGGCTCTCATAGATGTGGAAGTAATCCGTGAACTTGAGTTTCTCGACAGGAGTTCTCGTAAAGCATTCTCATAATCTGTAGTTGACAACATGCAAACGAAGACTGACACTGCACGGAAGAAGATTTCAGAAGAGTTTTATGGAGCGATGAATTCAAGATTGAGAAAAAGAAGCTACCAGACTGTGTGGGTTCCTGTTATGGTCGGGGAATGTTTCTTTCAAATGGAGTGGGAGATGTGGTTCAAACGAGGCATACAAAACAATATTGGAAGAAAACGCTGTGCTTTGTGTTTTGTCACCAGGACAATGACGCTAAACACATGTCAAGACTTTGTCAATACTACCTGATACAGAGGCAAGATGAAAATATCTAACAAATCCGCTGTCACAATCACCAGGGAGGAGCTGGTTAGACGGGTCCGGAATCAATGTCCATCGTTAGAATTTGCATTGTGGAATATACTATTGAATTTCTGGAGCAATACAGCACAGTGTCTCCTTCGAGCACTGAGGGCGGCTTCAAACTTTTGACCTGCGCTGTAGGTATCTTAGATTCTTATTTATATGATTTAGTTTGATTGCATATTTCCA